>VXBL01001384.1:645022-719658 GCA_013400195.1 Aramus guarauna | reverse complement strand
TTTTTTTTTTTTAAGGGGACAGGAGTTATTACCATCCTTTATAAATGGGTTGAAGGCATGCAGATAAATAGCATTGTGCATCCTTAAGTGCTGAATGTTGTTATTGTCCCTGCTCTCAACTCACTCAAATTCACCTCACTGAGCATTCTGCCTCTCTTGCTAGCCAGAACTCTGTGAGACAGCAATCTACCTGTCCAGTGGTAGTATAGGTTGGGTATTTCCCAAGATTTTCCTCATAATTGTTGTTTGGTCCTTGTTACTCCTGGAGGAGCATAGGGCTGCAACAACACTATGCCACCAAACCCGGTGGGATAGCGTTGTTGCAATTTCTGTAACAGATTTTGTTTTTTACATGATTGGGTTGTTAGCCCAAAACAAAACCCCCAACCTGGAGGGCCAGGGTGCAACATTTTAGTCTGGCCCGACAAGGCACTCAAGCCACCACACCACGACAAGGTAAGTTGCACCAACTAGTGGTGGTTTCCTCATAATGCTAAAAAGAAAATATACAAAATATTGAAACTTGACTTAAAATATTGAGAACTTTTGAAGGATTAAAGAAAATGCACCCCACCCCCCCATCTCTTTTCCCCTTTCTCTGTTCATCTCTCAAACAAACCTTAAAATAAAAGTACTGCTTCCTTTTATTTTTTGCTGTTACTTGCAAAACTCAGTGGGTCCTTCTATCTGAGCTAGACATAAATATCAATGAAGAAGGCACAGCAGTGACTGCAAATTCAGGTACGTTTCCTTCTGAGCAATGCAAAGGAGTGATTTTTTTTTTTTCTCCAATACATATAAAGCATCACTCTCAACTTACTGTGATTGTTGAGAAAAATCAGTAGGTTTTGAAGTGAATAAAAATTATTTTTGTTGTTGACATTTTAAAGTGCCTGGAGAGAGCCGTCTGGGCAATTGGGTGCACTCAGTTGTCTACCCTACTCATGTTGTTACTTTGTAAGGGGAATATTGGCATTATTTGTCTTTTGATCTTAACTTGGCCAACTAACCAGAACAGCTTCGTCCCTCATTGATGGAGAATGATACCCTCTCCAGAGGGAAGTTCTCAGTGCCCAGGTCAGGGCTCCTGCTATGAATCAATGTCTAAAGGAACCTTTCTCCTCTATTGACTGTAAAGGGATTGAATTTACAATCCCTTTGCAGGAGGAGTCCAGAGCAGCGATGGTGGAATCAGTAGTTGCAAATGAGAAGGTGCTGTTACACTAAATTGGATTAGGACTAAGGTAACACTGTGAACATAACAGAAATGTGGTTAGTATTGTTCAGGTGGCTGAATTTGGTCGCCTTCCCCTTATCACCATTAGAAGACTATGAAGGAAATTTAGCAATGCACACATTGAGCTTATGATATCCAAAGAGAAAATAAGTAACTAAAATGGATTGGTGATTTTGACCTATGCCTCTTTGCAGTACCTCAGTGTGAAGGTTTACAATGTAATGTATTCACTTCAGTATTCCAGGCATTGCTGTAGCATCAGAACCACTTTTCTGATCAGCAAAACTTTGTGTTTTACAAGAAGACCTTTCAGTGTAAAACCTTTCTGTTCACAGTTAGCCCCATTTCATTTAAATTTCTTTTCAATAGAACAGTGAACTAACAGTATTTCTTTACTTTAAGATGCTGCACGCAGGATTGCCTGAGCTAAACAGCATTCAGGATCTGAAATATGTGTATGATAACCTCCGTCCTCAGGACTCAGACCTCCAGGCTACAAGCTACTTTACAAGGTAAAAAAAAAAAAAAAAAGCAGTCTTTCTGTTATGTGAAGAGGTTGTAATCAGTGAAATTACACAAAAGGATAATTGGGCTTCACGTGTATACTTTTTTAAAGTCCGTTGCTTATGCGTGTTGTAACCAATCTCCTCAAATTCCTGGAAGAAACAGTTGTGCATTTGTGGTACACTTGTAACTAGTCACCTATTCAGTGCCTAGAGATTTCTTCGGCTTTCATGGTGAAACCATCCTGGCTTGTTTCTAGTCAGCTTTCCTCTCTGCTTTTAAATGTAGCAGCTGCATGCAACAGGATTTGGACTGCATAAAAAGATTCAAATTGTTAATGGACTGAGTGAGGATCTAGGATTCCTGCATTTTATTTCCTTTTCTGTTCTTCTTTTGACCTTCAGCGTTGCTTCAGGCAAGTTACTTTCCCTCTGTTAGCCATAGTATCTCCATCTGCAAATTGATACTGATTTTTTTTCCTTTTAAGCACTTAACAGATCTATCACAGAAAAGAATTGTGTGTGAATATAGGTATGTTTAAACCTCTATTCATGTTAGGATAATGAAACTTTTCACTTTTTTTGTGATAACTGGAGATTATTGACGAGGAACTGCAGCTGAGGAGTTTGAAGCCCTCAGTCCTGATTTTTCAGGTCAGGTCTCTGCATTACATATAGGTCCCACTGTTGATATGATGATGGAGGCAGTGGAGACTGTCTGGATTTGGAAACTCACTTTCCCATTCGAGGCATAGTATGTGAAAAAAATCTTCCTGTCAGAGCCTGTCCTGTGCAGCACCATCATTTCCCAAGGACAGTCTATGAATTCACACACCCTGGACACCACGTACTCCGATTCTTCTGACAGAGCAAGCCAGACTCTTCTGACCTTCTCCTCTGGCGCAAGCGCAGGGCACGTATCCAGGTCACAGCTCTGGACTCTGAGTGAAGGGCTCCTTTCAAATTCAGAGCCCTCAAGGGACGCTCCCATAAGGCAACACAGCTCTCTGGGGGTGCAATCTGCCTGCAGGCAAGAGCAATCCCCCTACTCTTCAGTACAGCCAGAGGGCACGCTGCGATGAATGAATGAGATGAAAGCTTGAGCTAGATGAGCTGAGCCAGTCTCATTACTGTTACGGAGGCCCATATGAAGATTTGGGGCAATTTGAATTGTGTCGTTTATATGTCTTCTTTTCAAGTATTAGAGTCGGAAACTAAGGCGGCACGTTTTGAGAAGGCTGGAAGAGAGATGTGGAGAGTTTAAGGAAGACTCTTGTTTGAAGAGAAAGAGAGGAATTTCTCAAACAAAACTGTTGTTATATTACTTAACACACAGCAGAGCATAGTTCCTTCTCTTTTAATACTTGTTTTTTCATATGCTTTCACTCTTGCCCCGTAGCAATATTGAGTTATTTTAAAGTTTAATTACAGCTTCACATTTACTGTTAATTCCTACCTTATCCTTTCCTTTAAAATTTCACATATTCCCAAATTAAGACTTATATTTCCACTTCAAATAGGAAACATGCAGTTTCTAATTAAATTGTAGAAGTCTTGAATCTGTCAAATAGTTTGGGTGGTTGTGTCTGTCTCTCATGGGTAAAAAAACGATAGTCATTTAATTAGTGAAAAAAGGCTAAGATATACATAATAAATAGGGAAATATGAGTCTTCAGAGTGAAAATTACATTAGCGTCATGCAAAGCTCAGAGCTAGTGCCCAGTGCTCGTCTAGCGGTGGAAAGGATCAATATGCTTTTCGGTTGGGTAGGACTAAGGTTACGGTTAGGGTTAATATCAATGCACTCTTCCTTACCTGGAAGACAAAGGATGAAGGCTGGGTTCAGGACAGAGCTGTAGCTCCATGCTCTTTCTTGGAGTTGGGCAAGGTGGTTGTGGTGTTTTGAGGGTTAGAGTGAAGGAAATGAGGGACTTCAGAGTAGGAATTCTCCTGCAGTCTTTCTCAGACAAAGCATGTGGAATAACAGCTGGCATTAGGAAGGAGATGTGGCTCAACTCTGTTTTGGAAGTAAGGAGAGTTGGTGTGCTTTGTTGCCTGGTAGAGTTTCGTATTAGGGTTAGCAAATCCTGCCTGTTCAGTGCAGAGACTCTACAGGCAGGTCTCAGGGGCCAGCATGTCTTTCTTCCCATTAGATTTCTTGTTGGGATTGGTGTTAAGGAAATGAAGGCCTTCAGAGTGGAAATGCCACTCGAGTCCTGCTTATCAACATCATGGTGTAGATCTGTTCAGTGCTGTGGGCTCTGTTCTTATCTGAAACTGTATTTTCTGCTGAAATGTTTTTTAGTGAAGTCCAGAGTTATTGTTACACTTTCCTTCAAAATGCTGCAGTGCAGATTTGTTATTGTCCATAGAGATCATTACATCACATAGAAAAGTCTGATATTGCTAGGGTGTATATTTTGTTCTTTAATACTCTTAGGGTATGTTTGTGTTATATATGCTCATTTGCAAGAAGGAAGTCTCTTGTCATTAGCTCATGAATTTCCATGGATCTCATTTCTCTTGGAGCTCTTCTTTTTTTTGCTCTAATTTCTATTCATGTTTGAACATAATTTGTGTTAATTCAACACATATATTAACTAACATTTCTACATGTTTAAACATGGGCAGAACATCAGGCTTCATGTCTAGTAGTATTTTAACTTCTGAAAAGTGTATTCAGGCACTTATCAAAAGACTTTTGGATGGCCTGATACCCAGATCCATGCAGAACTTACCCCTCTGTATAAGCATTTTCTGACCTGCCCCCTGAAATGTTAATATATTGAGATTTTTGTGAGCTTTGCATTACCTACGTCATCTTTATTCCTGTCCTTCAGAAAAATCCTTCCCTACCTCCTTGTTATACAAATTGTCCAGGTGAGAAAAAAATCCATTTGCACACTACTCATGGTCACTCTGTAGCTTGTTCCTGTATCTATTTTTCAAGCTGTCCTTAGAAAGCCAAGGAAATTGAAATTTCTGATTATTAGCATAACTTCCAGTAACTCTCAAATCCTTCACAATTCATAGCTCCTTTTTCTCTGTAATTACTTCCAAAACCACTTTATTGTATTTTAGAAGTTCTTTTCTAGACAAGGAGTGTGGTCACTGGAATGTTAAATACTGCCAACAGAAAGTTATTTCCTGTTCTAAGTACAAGGTAGTTATTGTAATCTTTCAGATTCGATCATATAACGTATTTGCTGAAAATCCCAATCTTCTGCTAGTGGAAATAGGAGAACAGTATTTCTCTGTATTTCTGTAGGAATAGGTTGCTTTTAGCAATTGTCTGAGTTTGGTTTGAGTAATAATACTGACATTGCCTCTACTGTTGTTTAAAAACAACATGAAATGATGAACGATGTCACAAATATTCCTGGCAAAACAATGTTAATTTGTTCATTGCCGTCACCTTTTTAGCCAACAGAATAATGCTACCGGAGTTTAGACTGTAACGCACTGACCTCTGTCAGGATCATAAAGCGTCCTGTGTTTTACCAAATTCCTTTGCTCTCATTCTTGATTTAAGACATGTTCAACAATCTGTGGTCTCATTTGTGTACTGTATTCTTCTCACATCGGGTCAGTTCGCCGTTATGAGCTGATGAGCGGCAGCGTTAAGCCTCACAGCTTACAGCCTTCTGGAAGGTCGCACCCCCAGATCGTGGATAAACAATGCACCGATTGAGAGTTACACAAGAGTTTCTGTGTTTGCTTGTCAGTTCCATACACCTAGTGCCAAATGAAACATTGTTGTCTCTCCAGCATCTGCCCTGAACTCAGTTTGATCCTTGAAACTCAATTTGATCCTTTCCCCTCCGTCCTTTCCTCTTCCCCTGACAACACAGTTTTACCAGAAACTCCGAACCCATCTTAACTCTGATGGACATTTTTAGTGTGCCTGTAAAGGGATGTATATTGAAAATTATTTTTGAGGGATTTAAGTTAGCCTAATGCAATGAATGGAGTTGATTTCAATTGATTGCAGTATGCAATCTAACCCCTTCAGAGCAGCCCGTAAGTAAGAGATGCGTCATGGATCTGACAATTACCAGCGAAGCATCACTGCATATCTTCAGCAGCCTGCTTGGGTCAGCTGCCATCTTTATGTATTTATTAACAGAATCACTTGTTAGGTACCTGCCATTGCGTGGGTCAAGCATATTCACTCCAAACCACAAATGCTAGCAGTTGCAAAACTGGACAATCACCGTAACTCCTTTCAAAACATGATGCTAATCTCAAACTGATCAGCCGATCCCTGGTTCTCAGGTGGCTGCAGATATTCCAGCAAGAAATCTCCCAAACAGCTGAAACACCAGTGAAAGGGCATAAACAAACCCACAGTATTAAGCTTTCTTTCAGGGGCATTCAAGCAATTTGTAAAGATCGTGGTATATGTGCCTCAAAGGAACAGAAGCAGACTTCCTCCTCCAATTTATACGGTTTGAGGCATTCGTACTGTTCTACAAACCCCACATACCACCAGCTCGGGTGAGAGGAATGTCCTCTGTCCTGGAAGAGGCACGTAGGAGGACTAGTAGGGAAACTAGACTGGAAGATTCACTTCAGGAGAGTATGTGATATGCTCAGCGCAGTGGACCAGAGTTAGTCTGAAAGTAAACCTGGATTTTAAAGCCTAGTGAAATAAGGGGTAAAAAGAATATGATTATTGCCCATATACCATCACAGTGGGAAATAAGGTATTATTAAACTGAAGGATTATTACTGCTGTACGCAAAAAGAGTATCAGCTGTCCATGAATATAAGTTGCTGAAAATTAGAAAATATCTGTCCCTGAAAGCAGTAATATTCTGGAAAAGTCTATTAAGAGCTGTTGGGGGCCTTATACCCAATTTGTTTTAGAGTGGAGCCTGGTAAATTCATGGATGGAAAAGTTGGGTATAAATGAAACACCATATTCATTAATATCTGAGAATACTATGAAAATAAATTTTGCTCATATATTCTCAATTATTTTCAGGACTAGAAGGAAATGAAAAGCAGGATGCCATCATGAATGATAAAGAAAATTATTCTGAAGTTTGGGATGAATATTTATTATTACATATACCAAAACTAAGATCTGGAAAACTAGTTAGTCATAATGAGTATATGTACATTTAAAAGGCTGTGGATAAAGGCTGGTGTGTCCAAAAAGGTCTAAGCACCAACCCTCATAATACCTGTCCCATGAAGAATCATCTACTTCCCAAAAATCAAGGCACCAACTATCGCTAGTCACTCTTGAAAATATTAACCAATCTTTTTCTCCAGCTCTGTTTACAGAAGCAGCCAACCAGTCTGTGCATGTTTTACCTGATGCTGTAATTTGACAGTTCTGTACAAACACTGTGAGCCAAATCTGAAATTCAAAGTCAATTCAGCAGGTGGAAAGCAGAAAGTCATTACTTTTCAATGATCCCAGATATTTAACTCACTTTCCAAAGAAGTAGGTCAGACACCAATCTACGTGGTAAACAGATATTTTCATGTGGGAAAAAAAAAAAATTCTGCCCGAAAACTGTGTTAGCAATATTGTGATTCACAATTAAAGTTACTCTAATGACAGTTTCCTGTTTTCTTCTGATTAATCTCTGCTTTTGATGCCCTTTGTATAGGTCATTTTCATTTTCCCATCTATAGACTGTTAGGCACTAATTCTCTAAGCTTCTTGGACTACCAGAGCTCTGACTTAACTAAGAAATTTTTTGTCATCTTTGTGAAGGCAGAGTCAGCTTTAGGCACAGACAAAGATGGTAACATCTTAGGCAGCAAGAGAATCTGAGCAATGAATACCCATGACCTTGCCAACTTCTTCGCCTATGGCTAAACGTAATGTGGCTGTAGAGAAAAGAAGATGTATGGGGATCTTGGAGAGTTCAAGGAGAGAATTCCACCACTGATCCTTAGAACGAATTTTAAAAATGCTAGCAGAAAGGGGAATCAGATTATCACAATTTGGTAAACTGGATCAGTGACCTAATCCACACCAAAAATAAACTGCAAAATTAAAAAAGGTAAGATATGTGGGTTTGATGTACCCCATTGCTCCATACGTATTTAGGAACCAGCTTTTGGGAAGCTGTGGAGAAGAGGGTTTCCTTAAGCCAGTTTGCCCTTGAAAGAAAATTCAGAGAACCATAAGCAGAGTTGTTCTGCCTTGCTGTGAAGACATGTTCTGAGATGCCATCAGAATAGTAGATGCCTTTTCAATTCTTTGTTGATAACGTAAGGATTGCTTAATGTTTGTATTCTAACAGAGAGGACTGTATACAGAGAAAATAGAGTATTGAGAGGGGGAGAAAACAACATATACTTCTGGTTTTATTTTATTTTAAAAGTGATCATTTAAAATAACTCACAGGAAAAATCTGCAACAATGACAACAAAAGCTTCTGTTTAGGTTTAAAGTATGTGCTTAGCAATCTAGGTGTTAAATGCATTTTAGAAGCTTAATGGACCCATGGAAAGAACAACAAGCCGTTAAAATACGAATGTTTAAATAGTGGTATTCTGGTATCAGCTGTTCTTTGTAGTGATGATGTCTGAATTAATGCTAGTTTATAAGCAGAGGCCTGCTTTATGTGAATTAAAATGCACTGTATTTAGCTGCAAAGTTAATATGCCTCATAGTAATATTGCAAATTCCCTAACTATAATATAGCCCAGTTACACATTCTATAACCTAAATCGTGTCTCAGTGCTTTAGGAAGTGTTTAAACTATGCATTAAATACATAGGAGTTAAAAAGGAAAAGTTCACCACAGATTTAATTAATCAGCACTGAATTGATTTTGTACTAATATTTAGAAATGAGATTTGTTTTCTTGTTTTCCATTTCAATGTTAATTTGTGTCATTTATTAAATAATCTGTATGTATCTGTTTTTGGAGAATGTAATTAATAATTAAGATAATTAACTGAATCAATTCAGAGATACCTTTCCTTGTATTACATTAAGAAAAACTATATATCTTCTTTCCTCAGTTTAGTATGCCTAATTGGTGTATGGTAAATTCACATAGTATTTTGAATGAAATCTCAGTTTTGGGGGGTGCAAGCCAGGGAACTATCTGCAGGTAGAATGTTTTTTTTTTGGTATGGTTGCATTTATGAAGGTACAGACTTTAGCCAGAATGTCTGAGATCATGACAATTAGGCTAATGCAATGAATGGAGTTGATTTCAGTTGATTGCAGTACGCAATCCAACCCACTCACACAGACCCGTGAATAAGAATTTAATTTAAAATGACAGGTGAAGCATTTGCTCAGCTTTGAACAGGGGATGATGAAGATGGTTAAGGGTATTGTCAGCCCTTGTAAACTAGTTATAGTCCAAAACTGGAAGAAAAAAAAAGAAAGAAAAAAAAAGCACCTGACAATTTGGTAGAGGTTTACTGCCATATGGCCTGAAATTAATGGGTTGTTGTTCTATAACATCAGAACCAGTTCAGAATATCTTCAGACAGCTGTAGAAGTAAGCAGGGAAATAGAAAAGAAAAAAAAAAAGAAAAAATCACAAGTTAAGTAGATCTTAACCAGCAATTGAATTCAAGAGGGCAAGTGTTTTCAAATGAGTACTGCATCTTACTCTTCAAAGACCAGCTATTATCTTCCAGTGTTATTTCTCAAGTCGTTCACTTTGATGTTAAAACACATTTGCAGCACATATCCCCATGTATATCTAGGGGTTTTTTTAATCTATTGTGTCTTTTCTGATGAAGGATCTTAAAACTCTAGGAAATTAGAAGTGTGTTCTGGCTCCCCTTACACAGGGATGAGATGGGGGAGATAGGGCAAGAAAATCCTCTTTCTTTTTTTTTCTTAAAGCATTTTCTTAAGCAGCTCCACATGGACAGAGCTTTTAAGAATTGGGTAGAGGATTTTACAACACATCAGATACAGCTAAATCATGAATTGGATGCAAGAGCCTTGCACAAACACATGTAAGTCCATGTGAGGTTGGTGTAACGAAGTGAACACATGCTGTTCTGCCCTGCCATTCCTCAAAACACACATGGGAACGTTCTGTCCATCTCTATTATCTGAAAAAAGGCTGATGGTATCCAGATCATGAAGAATAACTGCCCCAAGGTAAGCCATGAGACAGGCTACGGCAAGAGCACTCGGTTAAGCAGCGGAGCTCAGGGGCTGGCTGTGCTGTATTTGCTGCTAATGGTGGTGACGGGTGTGTGTGTGAGGTGGGTTATAGGAGTTGGAGATTTTTGGTTCTTGCATCCATGAAACCAAGGGTCAAGAAATGGAAACAAAACATGCATAAATAATGCCTCTTCTGTTTGCTTGTTCTTCAGGAAAATAAAGGAAAGCTTGGAGTGCTTTCCTGTTAAACTCAATAACTTGATCCACGCGCTTGCACAGATGTCAATGACAGGCTCTGCAAAGCCTCCAGCTCCAGAGACTGTCCCCCAAGAATGGACAATGCTGAACGCAGAGAAGTCAATTGCAAGAGCCACCATTTTGGGGTTCAACAAAAAGTCTGACTCTGTATGTATTATGTTCTTTGCTTGCCTTCATTTGCCTTGATCTTTAACGACTCCTCTGTGAGCTTATGTACTCTCCCTCCTCCTTTATAGAAGATGTGCTTGTGCCACATTAAAAGGATCACAGGATGAACAGCAGTGCCATAAGCAATGAGCTACCGGAGAGAGAGAACACCAGGCAGACAGCTATTAGCAGGGAGCCATTAAGGAGAGCAGTTCATGCCCTATAGTGAAAAATAAATCAAGAGCTAATTAAAGCATCCAGAAGGAAAGCATGGCACAAAATTAGGAAGTCTAATAGAAATCGGAGGCTGTTATATGATGCTTTAATGGTGCATTATTAGTTTTCACACACTGCAGCGATCTTTCAGTGTTTCTGTTGTATGCTATCCAGGCAAGTTTCTCTTTCTGTGCAGCAAAGACTATAAATTACAAACTGAATTCTCTGGCAGTTGGCACTACATTAAAGAAAGGTTTTTCTTTGTTAAAATCACCCTATATTTTCTCGTGTACATTTTCTTTAATGTGCCCCTCTGATCATTTCTCTTTTCTGCCTCTCCCTTTTCCCCAATACAGCTGTATCTAGTCCAGGTGGTGCAAACCTGCAATGTGGTCACTTTTGTGGAAAAATCGTTCGACCAGTTCTCAAAACTTCACAGCCATCTCCAGAAGCAATTTCCATCGCATGCCCTCCCAGAGTAAGGCAGCATATTAGCAAATGTTATTCTGCTGTTAAATGGTTCTGTGCACAGATAAAAATGTGAGAAAATGTACGGCAGACATATTTTTAGAAACACAAAGGCAAAGCAACATATTCTATCAAGCCTTCTATTCAGCCCCAGAAGGAACTGAATCATAGACCATTGCGGCAGTCTAAATTTTAAGTATTTTATCGTTCCTTTTTTAATGGGAGGAGAAGGGGGGAACAGCTTGGGCCTGACATGGCTATTCTTGAAATCAAAGGGTAAGTGGTACTGATTTCATTAAAGTCACGATAGGGCCTTTAAGAGTTTTCATTTTCTGCATGATGCTGATCAAAACTTACAGCAAAATCCATATATTAAAGCAACATAGGAGTGTTCACACTGTTTCAAAACAGAAAGAAGTCAATCTCTGACACTGGCAGGTGTGATCAACCTTTCTACAAAAAAGTGCATACTCCCCAGCTGAGAAATACGCAATAATCTTATGTACTATCCTGGCCCCAAAACACGATACTTTGTGTCTCACATCATTCAGTTTAATATCTCTTGAAAAATTAGTTAGTTGCAATAATTCTGAATATTACTTTTTATCCATGTGCATGTCTGTTCCTGTTTTTCATATTCTGAATCTTATTTCTTCACTGTTTGTCAGGACAGTGAGTCCCGCGGTTTATTTCCATTTTATGTGAAACAGCTTTGCCTTATGTAGTTATTGTCCATGGCTTTGGTAATATAAGTGGAGTTATGTATTCTACAAGTATCACATACATTGTAATGCATACACCCTTGAGAAGAAAGTAGTCCTCTCTTAAAGAGTCATGCTGACTCACCAGATACAAGCCCCTCTTCAAGCTCAATCTACAATAAAACATAAAGCTGGCCAAAAAGACAAGCAGTTGACTTGAACCAAGCTGAGATTCAAGTGCTGTGCTTGAAAAATAGAAAGGTCTTTGGGGTTTAATATGAAGTAAATACCTACAAACAACATGGTTTTGACTTAAAAAATAAAGTCCATGAATTTCAGATCCAAGTTTGATATTCCCCCAAGCTTACGAAACGCATTCAGTCAAATGGCTTTAGGTTAGTTAATTCTAGAGAATCTTTCTCCTACCTGAGGGTATTTTAATTGATTCCAATTTGACTCATTATGATTGGCTCACATCAACTGGTTTGCAGCAGTGGGCGAGAATCAGAATTTCACTAGACACTGAAAGTGCTTAAATCATGGTTTTGATTTGAAGATATTTGCACGCTAACTATTAGGTTGTGAAATAAAATATTTAACAAGTACCTATTTATGATTTTTTTCCTGTGGTGAGCAGAGCCTTTGAAGGAAAATATATTTCTCTTTAGAAACACATAGACCTCAGAAGCCCTGTAGTGAGTTTCAAAAATAGTACTAGCCGTTTTTCAGATAACTCTACCTTTAATAAAATCCCTCACAACATTTTCACCGCAAAAGAGTTCCAGAACTCACAGAAGGTTAATCTGCGTATACTCAGGCTGTGTCTAAGAGCTGCAGAACTTTATTGTCATAATTCAGTCACAGCAGTAACCTGTCACTGTATGCTCTTTCCCCAATACTGTGTTAAAGTAATTCATTTTATGATGTTTCTTTATATGTGTGTTCTTTAATGTTAAAGTTTTGGTTTGTTTTCCAACAGAACTTTGCCAGTTTGAGGCTTTTCATGTATTCCAGATTTTATTCTAATAATAAAAACCTAATTATTTCTTTATAGGAAGGTATCACTGACACTGCCATACCCTATCAGACCATTAGTCTGTCTGTGTGCTACAAAGCTCCAGCTCTGGCTGACGCCAGGCATTTCAAAGGAAGGAAGAAGCCTTGTTCCATTATGTAACCACAAAATCAGTTTGAAAATCTGTGATTTAAAAGTCAAATGTTTAATATTACTAGGATAATTGGAACCACTAACAGAAAGGACTTGGTTACTGCTTTGTATGGATTCATGAAATTGTATATATTCATGTCTCATTAGGGGGAAATAATGCAATATGAGTCCGCTTCATACAAGTGCTAAATACTGGCTATATCACAAGAAACTAATGGCAAAAGCTCAGAGTTCTCAGCATCTGAAATTTTGCTATTGATATGTAAACATTCAGCCCATATTTATAAGCCAAAGCACAGCTGCCCCAAGCAAGCCCTTGCAGTCTAGCACTTTCCCTCTCATTTGGTTTCAGACAGAGTATTAATTGTGTTTAATTATTGTTTTTTAAAAGGCCAAAAACCTTTTTACCCAACAAAGCATTTAAGTGACGGAGTATATACACAGAATGTTCTAATAAGCTAATAAGTAGGAAATGGAATCTGCTGTGCAGGACGTCTGCGTGTGGCATGAGTTTATATTTTTTCTGAGCAAATCTCAAACCAGCTTGGGAAGTTAACTTTTTCTAACACAAGCGTGATCGCAAGTGCAAAGTCAGCTTCGGCCACAGGCGCAATTCAGCAAAAGCGTGACGGCCTTTGAAAGAAACGTTCAGCACTGCCACAGGGTTCGTATTGTCCTTCAGTGCAGCGGAGTTATTGGCGCTATCAATCAGCAGTTTCTCTGTCCTCTGTTTGGCCACTCTGTGGAGGATGCATCTTGTGAGGGCCTACGTTTTACAGCCAGAGTCCTCTTTATGTTATACAGTCTAATTAATTTTAAGCTGCTTCCAAACAGATCCTCCCTACCATCTCTTGAAAGAAGTCCTTTCTGTGCCCCAGGGGAACACAGAATATTCACAGGCTATGTCTGTGTGCCAAATGACCTGGGCTCTATTTTTATCTGTGCAGCTCACATATGTCAAGATCGTGGGTCACTTTCCCCCCGTCTCACTGTGACTCCTGCCACTGTAATTTTGTGAGGCAAAAATTGCCTCTTACTATTCATTTTGAGCCCTTTGCTATAGGCAAAAAGAATCAAAAGGTCATACGTACATTCAATATGCTGCTATCATCCGGGCCCCTTGCTGGTTTAATTGCAGACTAAGTTATACCAGTGCCGAGTTCTTCCTCAGAAGCATTACACCAGATGGGTAAAGATCTGTCCGCTCCTAAAAGGAATTACAATATCTTGTTAATCAGTATTCTCTTCACAAAAGAACTTCTGTTACAAAACAAGCTTAAAAAAGCCCAACCCAACAGGTCTAATTACAGTTCATAAAATCTAATTACATTGAATCTCTTGGTAACAAAAACCGTGGGATAATCATCTTCAGTCTTTTTATTTTCACTAGGTGAGGCTGCTATTTGCCATTTTTACAGCTGGGTGGTTTGCAAAGCTGGCCAGTGTTCCTCTCTAGGGATGGCAGTCCAGTGCTCCATGTGTTGCTATTTGGCTGGCCTTTGAAAAGCTGATGACATCTTATCACTGAGCTGTGGAATTGGGTAAAACCTGTTCAAAAGTAGGATCTGACCAGCTGCCTTTCGAAAGGCCGGCCAAGTGTCTCTTTTCAGTGTATGGCACTGCTAGATGGCTCTTTAGTCATCTGTCTGGAGCCTTCAGGTATCTCTTGAGATCTAGTGGATAAACAAGGTTGTACCAGAAATAAGAGGTTTGTAAATAAGACGTGGTTAGCTATTTGCAGTGGTGGTGTAACAAGAAACGCAACCAGATCAAAACTTCTACCTTTCTATATCACATAGATTAGAGGACATAAAGCATAATGTTCGTTATGAATCCAAACATTAGCAATCCATGTCACAAAACCCATTACATGCAATTCAGCACAGATAGCTTTTCTAATGCTTCTTCAACCTGAGAGAGAAATAGTCCTTGTCAGGGCAAGGTTAATATAAATCGATTATGTGTATTGCTAAAAATCTAATCTTTTGACTGATCTAATGTGCATTGTCTCTAAAACGCAAAGACGATTCGAGTAAAAAAAATGTGGGGTTTTGACAGTTTCAATCAACAAAGCATTTGAAAATTGACATAAGGCCATTCTATGCATATGTGGTTTATTTGATAAATGAAATTCATCTTAATAAAAATTCAGCCAGAACATTACTATTATTATTGTTACTGCTTTTGTTGGGATTGATTTTGTTATTGTGACGATCATTTGTTTTCATATATTACTTTTATTATACTAGTGCCTGAAATTACATATGGGATCGGGGACCTTCTCTGAAAAACTTATCCACACTCTATATAGCTGAAGTAAAAAAGCAAGCAATGATACATTCATAAAATGTCGTATTGTTGCCGTAAGGCTTGGGTATTCAATATGCTATGGTAAGGGTTTGTATAGCCTGAGCCCTGGGCTGAGACCAGAGATCTGTTGTGCTGTGCGCAATGCAAAAAAAAAATGGGAAGGGTAGTGTTTTCCTGGCATCACAAAGGGGCAATTTTTTAGAGGTATTTAGATATCATAAAATGCAAATAAGTGCCTTTTAGGTTTTTATTTGGTTGGTTGGGGTTTTTTAATTCATAATTGAGACAGAAAAAGTGGTACAGTATGAAACAGAATATCAGAATTATTAGAAGAACCAGAGTCAGAGGGTAAACAGTTCTCTGGAAACTGTACCCATCCCTTCCCCACCCTGCAAAACCTCTTAGAAGGTGTTAACTTTCTTCTGGAAGTGTTGAATTTCTTCTGGAAATATTTTCAGCAAATACAGTGCAAGAGTTATACTGACAAATATTCTTCTTTTGCAGGTTTCCCCCTTCATGGCATTTACCTTTTACAGATCTTGAACATAAAAGAGTGAAGGATTTGAATCTCTATCTGAAGCAGCTATTAAGTGGATCCAGGAAACTGGCTAATGTGAGCACTTCCACTATTTATTTTATTTACATATGACTTTTAGTTGCATTGTACCAAAAGATTCAGGAAGCTTTCCACCACCCCATTTGAAAAAAAAAAAAAAAAGACATAAATGTCACATCTTCTAATGCAGCCATTTTGAGGTGGAGCCATTGTCGCATTCATCAGAACTTAAGACAAAGACAAGAATGACTGAAAAATATATTAGACCTGGCAGGGCATTTTTCAAAAAACTTCTCTTCCTTTGCTGCCATCCAAAAGTAGTGTTTCACTGAATTTTTGACAGTAAGAAGTAGGTTCTGAGGAATGTAATGTCTAAAAAAGGAGTAATTTTTGAAATATTGAAGTCTGATTTTGACAGTTTTTAAATGAAAAGTGCCATTCTTTCAGCCCAGAAATACTCTGCATTTCAAAATTTAGTCAACATGTAGAAGAAATTGTTTTGCAAACATAAGAGAAAAACCAGAATGTTTCACTATTATCAGAATGATACATTGTGCCCATTAAAATTGGTGTTTTCACATTTCTTTATCCATTATTGTTTTCTGAGATTTGACATTCTCCTCCTATTTCAAAATGGAAAGTTAAAACGGTAACAAACTCTGACTCCTCCCTGCCTGGCCCAGCATGGTAAAAGCCAGGGCCAAGAGCAACTAACGGGCCCCATGCACCCGGGGAGGAGGATGTTACATCGTTATGCTGCGTCACTTCGGAGGTTGAATGGTCACTTTGGAAGTTGAGTGGTCAATTACGGGTCATGACACCAGGGTCTGAGAGAAAGGAGCATCTTCCAGCCACCGGCCGTTGTCAGGAAAGCTGTCAGACAGGCAGGAAAAAGAGTGTTTTACATTAGATCTGAGGCTTAGGTAGAGGCAAGTAAATTCAAGGGAGCCAAGGCACGAGCTCGTGCGTTGACGCTGCTGTTTCACTGTTGGCATGTTCTCTAGCAGAGCTTGGGCCTCTGCCAGGTGAGCCATTTCATGTCCCGTGGCCTCAGGGCCGTAGCACAAACTGGGGCTGAGCTGGTTTAATAGCATAGATAACCTAGGATGCCGAAAGAGGGTACGATGAGATGTTTTTTCTCCAAAATTTCAAATGTCTTGCAGGAGGAGAAAAATGTTCCCTGCCTAACTATATGACTTTGCCAGCTGTGGCTGTGTAATGGAGATTAAAGAGGAAATTGTCCATATGTAAAACAAACAGGAGTTTCCTTATTAATATGAATATAAATTCTGTGCCCTGAGTTTAAATCGAGAAGATTTCCAAAGAGGATAGATAATATCTGTCTCACAGAGTTACACTCAATTTGGTATGGACAGCTGACTTGGGTGCTTGGCTGCCTTGACTGACCTTGCCGAATAAACTGCACAAGTTGGGGTTAATTGTCATACAATTTCTGTCGCTCACATTAGGGTCGTGGGATTATTTTACATTAGCGCCTTTTGGTCACAGCTGAGGAAAAACTGATATAAGCCAATGACCTAGAAATGAAGAGCTCTGTATCTTCTGCTGTGCTCTGGGTTGCTGTAAGGTACATGGATTTTCAATTTGGGGCAAGCACTGCTGTGTAGAAGCCTAATCTACGGTTGAAAAATTAGACTGCTTAAAGCCCTGGGATAGTAATAAAGACATTTCCCGGTCACATGCAGAAGCTCTCTTCTCTCTCCTGCTCCGTGGTCTGTGAATGGGCCAGTAATCAGCCAGAGCATACTGCCTTGCAACGTGCTTCCTAATGCATTTCCCCCTCCCTTTACGGTCCTGCAGCACACACCCGTGGAGCTGGGTAAGTTCTCCCAGCACACAGACAGGGTATTCGGAGGGAACCGTGGGCAGATCTGCTTGGGGACATGCGCTGGTGTGGCTCTCAACCAGCCCAGTGGGACCATTCAGACGTGCCGGACTATGCGGTTGCTGGAAACCATTCCAGTCTGGTACAGCTTATAGTGCTGAACCATGAGGAGAAGAAAACTATTTTGTGTCTTGAGAGGGCTGCACAGCTACTGGTGTGCTGGACTTGGAGGGCAGAATAATCAACTAAGTAATGAGCAGATTGTTACCATCTGTAAAGTGCAATTGCATGCAGGAAATCATCTTCTTTACCACCGTGCAGCTAACCTGCAATTCTAGATGATAACCTTTAAAGTTATTGATACCCTATAAACATTGAATCATTATTTTTACTTCAATATGCTTCTCTTGCTGGGAGATGTGAGAAATTTATAAAATACTGACGTGTTCTGACCCACTTAGAACAAGGAGACCAGTCAGTGGGTAATTTCCTTTGTATTCCCAGCTGAAGGCTTTTTTTTCACTTTTCCCTTTGGTATGACTCTTTTAAAAGTGTCATGGTGTCATCTTGGTTTTACTCTGAGCAGAAAGCCATGCTAGGAGGCTTTCTTGATAAAAATAAATACAATTATTTTGTCTCTTTCTGTGCCTTGGACAACTTTGCAGTCCTTTTTTCTCAAATTGCTAGGGAGCCTGACTGAAACCATTAACTGAGTTGTCTGTTCTCAAGCATTACCAAACTGTCATTCCTATGAAATAGTAAAACTATGTAGGAATAAATAATTAATTCAGAAATTTGCAAAGAAATCTTGTAAGAGCAGATGCCTGTAGAACAGGGTTCCCTTTGCTTTCTTGACACAGGCATTTCTTTCTTCTGAATTGTACCTGTACAGTATCGTAGCTGTATGGTAGCCATACGGTATACTGGAGTATTGTCTGAGAGGGAAAGAAGAGCTTTTATTTCATGATAAAATACCCTTGCTAAAACTGTAAACACATTACCCTTATTAACTAGACACTGTGTTGAGCTCTGAAAAGTTTAATCCAGTCCACACAGGACTGACTACACGCTTAAGTTACCAACTAAGTAATTAAAAATCCTAGGAATAAAGAAAGAATTGGATTATATCCAAATTCCTTCTGCAGTCATGCCTTAAGTGCATGCTTTTTAGTCCAGACTAAGTTCTGATTATGAAAATTGTGTTATAATTGAGAGTAGGTCAGAATGTCACTGACCTTTTCTGCTAAATGGTTTGAACAAAGGAGGAGATGTGGAAAATAGCTGCCTTCTCCTTTGCACTGTAGTTAAATGGAATTAAACATTTCTTTAAACCCTTCTTTTAAGAATAGAAAGTTAAGCCACCTTTCTCTATCTCTGAATTTTAGTATCAGATCCAATAAATGCAGAAACATCAGCTGATGGAGATATTTGCTGTTGGGCCACTTCAAATGCTTAAACGTGCTCATGCTCGTCTCTATTCAAAGAAGATTTTTAAGTCTGTGGTTTACTTTGGGCACCAGCCTCACTCGTCGACTTCCTCTTAGACATTCCTTGAAGAGTTGCCTCGAATAGGAGTGCTTTTCCTAAGTTCAGGTTAACACTCGGTTATAAATGACTACACCACCAGACTCTATACATGAACAACAAGGTATATTCATTACATACTAAAATGCAAAAGTTGATGCACCTTCAACATCATATTGAGTCATTTAGGACAGGATCAAAAACAGGTTTCAGGATCTTTTTTAGTTTCATTCTACTCTCCTCAAACCAGTGGCGATATACATGATTACGCCAGAAGAATATATAGTTTTGTGCCAGTTGCGCCGGTGCCGACTGGGTGATCAGCTGCATGCGTTGAAATGCTTGGGTCTTCTAGATCAGCAAAGCAACGTACTCAACAATGTTCAGATTCCTGGCGTTTTGCTTTATTAAATGGCAGAACAACCAAGTAGTGCCACCAATAAGAGGTGAAGCATCAAGAAACAATAAATTGAAGGTTGGAAACATGGAGGAGGACAAAAATATACATTATCGAAGTATAAATCAAATCCGTGACAAAAGGCAGCTGCTACTGACCACTTTTACATTTTTTGCTATTTCACTCAACTCCAACTGAGCGACAGGCTGAAGGGAGATTGCAGCCCAAATCTCATAACGTATCATATAAATTAGGGCTGCCCTAGTGGCTTGTCATCTTAATGCTGTATTGTAGGAGGGTTGTACACTCCCTGGGGACACAAAAGCAAGGTAAGGCTCCATTAATTTAGTCTGCTCGTGGCTCTGGTGTCAAACAGCAGCATTCACAAAGCTGAGTATCTTCATGCTTATCTTGAAAAGACAACTTGCAGCTGGCTTGGGCACTATGAATGAAAAAGTATCAGACTCAATCTAAATCTAATATTTTATATAGAAATCATGTGTGTTTGGTACCATCAGGCAGCTAGTGACTTTCTATGGATAATCTTCCCATCTCACACCATTTTAAAGAAGTGGCTTTTAATTTGTGGATATCGTTATTGATAACAGAGCTCAGACACTAGATGTACATACCGATCTTGCAAAACTACATAGCCTTAAATAAACACATGTAATTTGGTTTTTTAAATTGGTTTTGTGTGCAATTTTGGTGGGCTTGGATGTTTGAGTGGGTTTGTTTATTATGGTGGGGGGGGTTGAGCAAACATGATAGTAAGTGCACGTGCATAGTAGGCTGATCAGTAAAAAGAAATGAGGTATATTGGGGTTTGACTCTATACAATTTTTCTAAGTATCCAAATTATCTAAAGACTTTGGTGCTAAATATAAACCTAGTACAAGCAGGTAAGCAAACAGCGACAGTGTAACAGCTATGGATAGGTTCTATAAACAGCTTAATGGTGACTTTTAGACTGTGTAAAAGGGCTTTAAACAGGATGTAAATGGAAATTATTGTAAATTATGTTCACTCATTTTCAAACATCAGTGAAAACCAGGACCACAGTGTTGTTCTAGAGTGACTAATGTTTTACACTATAAAGGTAATCAAGTTTGATAAGAGTTTCCCGTATTTCATTTGTGTTTTATTCACTGGTGCTACTTGGGCTTTACAGAGATGAAAAAATAGCTCCCGCAGTGCCTGTATGGAGGTACATAATGCGGTCGTACAAAGTGCACCCAAGGTATGTGGGTCCCTTAAACTCCCACCACTCCTGTACTCTTGCAGCAAGGAATCCAGCAGAGCCAAAATGGGGAGGGTTCAAAGTCCTTTTTTTTCCGCTGTCCTTTCCTGAAGTTATAATAGCTGCAGCAAGGTCAGCTTTTTCTGGTTTCTTTCTTTCCTGCTGATTCTCCATCCTGTTAAAGTATAAGAGGTGCATGGGTGTTCTTTGACCCTAAATGTACTCTGACACAGCTGAAAAGAAAGCTGAAGGCGGAGGAGAGGCTGCTTTTCTTTCTAACAAGATTAAATCTGGCTTGAAATCTGGCTATGTTTCACTAACAGCAGAGTGCTTTTCTAGTTGGGCTCTAATGGAGAGCAGTAGACAAATTCTACTGTGCTACAGTGGCGCAGGGCTGTGCCAGCTCCCCTGATGCCACTGAAATTGCTTATTTTGGTTTCATCCTAGTGTCAGTGAAGGTGGAATTTGTGCCTTTTGAGTTTAATGTCTGAATAAAGGTCATGCGGGAGTTCTAGCCAGAGCAGCGCTGGTGCATCCATTCATACCTGGCTGCTCCCCAGTAGACTAATGTTGTTGAGTGACCTGGAAACATTACCTGCTAAAGATTTTTGTCTTACTAGGTAAGAAGGATATCAGACAAATGATAGGAGACTTTCATAAAAAAACCCAAATAGGCAGTATTTTAGGGAATTTCCCTTTACTGATTTAAAGGTAATAATTCTAGGGAAAAAAGGGTAGGTGAGTGCTGATGGTCATCCTCAGTGGCTACCTGTCTGCCAAGGTTGTCTCTAAGATTCCCGCCTACGTTCACATCTTTGTAATGACAGTTGCTTCTTTAGAAGCGGACACTATCCACCTAAATATGGTGTGCTTTTGATCATACATACGTTCAAGGCTCTGCTGTGCCTGTTTCTATTAGGCTGTGTAATAGATGCACGCTTGACTTTAAGCGTATACTTCAATACTGTTGACTGGAATCCAACTACTTGAATTCTCATTGATTTAGGAATCACCTGAAAGTTCAGAACGCTTTGGTGATCTGCAGGCAAAGGTGAACTTAAGAAGGTGCTTGCACACTTTGCTGGTGGAAATCTAACTGGTGGAGTCCTGCAGCAGGCAGATTAACAGAGTTCAGGGAGAAATTGGTGAATAACCAATTGTGAATAACAGCATGCAAAACATGTAGATCACCTCCATTGCTTTCAAAGAGCTTTGCCTTGGATAGACTGCTACATCTGCCCCTGCAGCCTGGCCTGTTATGCTTTTGCTTTCCATTTGCCAGCATTAGCCTGGCTGCTTCCCCACACGCTTCAATACCTGTTGAGTACAATGGACGCACAGACAGGGAAAGCTTTCGAATCAGTGCTGTGGCACCAGCAGTGTACACGCCTCTCGTGTTCACGCCTGATGTCAGATCTGCACAAATTCCATGTCTGTTCTTAAACCAAATATCTTTTTTTTTTTTTTCAGTGTTGTCTCCTTTAGAAATCAGAATTTGGAACTATTACCTGAAACAATCTTTGTACCTCCTGTTTACAAACCTCTCTCTTCATATATTTCCATTTACTGCTGAAAGAGTAAGTGGAGAGGAAGCAGAACACCAGGCTGCTCAGTGTGGAATTTTTTATTTCTCTTTCAAGTCAGTTAGTGTACCCTTCCTTCCACCTCCTGCCCACTTCTCTCAAGATCTTTGAACTCGAAGGGCTACTTAAGTTTCTCTGCTTATTTTCATGCTGTCAAATAAAGGCTGAGCTGCCAAAAATATACTCTTTCAACTCTCGAGGTTTCCTACACTTGGGACTTGCACTGAAAGAGCAAATGGGAGTCCCACAGGGAATAACTCTGCTGTTTCAAGCTACTGGAAGCTGAAGCAGGTGTATGGGCTTTCCCCTGGAAGCTATCCTCACAAGATGAGAGAACAATTAGTCAAGCTTAGAACAGACAGGTATATTGGCAGTCCACTGCTAATAGCTTAAGGATTTGTCATTCAGTTCAAGGAAAGTAATTCTGTTGCGTTATCTTTCTTTCCTCTGATTTCTCTTTTAAAGAAAATATCAGTGTGTGAAGAAAAATTCCAAACCGTAGAATGAAAAATAAAGGCAACTGCTAAAATAAATCCAAATTGCTAAGTCTTATCTCTGTGCTGAACATACACATCTTGTTCCTCTGTCTGCTGTAACCACATGTTAACTCCTCGCTGGCTGCATTTGTCACTAAACTCTTCCTTTTCCCCCTGCACAAATCATGCCACATCTTGTCAAACTGAAACAAGACAAATGCTACATGAAGTACATCTTGCCGATAAGAGACACATTATTTTCCATGGCCTGGAAAAAAACAATGGTGACATTTTAATGCTAGAATTTAAAAGTTTCTTGTTCTACCCATTCATTACAGTGTCAGTCCAAGTAACGTGGGTATGAATGTAGCAATTCTAACCATCCTACAGAATGGCCATTCTGAAATACGGCTTTATGAAAAAGCTCATAAAATGCAATTACTGTCCACCTTTGATTCAGAATCATAAGAGTCCATTTCAGAATTCGCATTTTTATTGCCTTGCACAATACTCAAATCTGGGGATTTGGTTTATTGTTTTAATTCTCTGCAGCTGATGTAACTACCTGTTATATATGTTCACTAGAGCAGCACAGGTCAGTACATAAAAATAAAAGTTATAGTGCAGTACATAAGGTGGATTACTCTTTTAAACAGGACGGGGAAATATGATCATCCCTTTCACTCCCCGTTTGTTTCTGGTAGGAGTTAACTCTGTACGGAGCTTTTCAGCGTGAGCGTCCATTACGCTGCCATGTGAGGGAGGTATGCACAATACCTCAGCCTCGGGGAGGCACACATTAGGTCAGATGCTTGGGGTCAGTCCCGTGCCAAGGGCGAATTTCACGCTGACTACACAATACGCAGTAAAGATGTTCTCCTGCCTTTGTTTCGCAGATGGGCTGCTCCGGAAAAGTAGTTGCAGCTGCTAGGACGTATCTCGAGACGCTGGAGATGGAGTGAGAGTGCAAATCTGTGGCACACTGCTGTTCGGCAGCGTGTGGACAGAAAGGGGCTGGGTAGGCACCAGTGCAGCACCTCTGCGCCGGTGGTAAGGGGCACCAGCATCTTCCCAGTGCCTCTGTAGAAATCATTCCCTGGGATCCTTGCCCACGATCACAGGGGAAAGGCTTCCCTTTATCGCTAACTCCAATGTACACATCAGAAGCCTACCACCAGTCTGCTCGGAGGGGAATAACGTAAGGAACAGAGCACAACATGTGATATTCCCTAAAATATTGTTATTTTCTTTCAGGATGAGCTTGTACTCAGCTTCTTCCTGAATTGCTGCAAAAATACCTTGGCAGAAGATTCATCATCTGTGACCTTAGGTATGTGGATTACCAATGCTACTTGTTTTCTAAGGACTTTAATAAATATTAAATATAATAATGCAAAGGTGAGTCTAAAGTGTTTAGGTGGCTTTTTTTTTTTTTTTTAAGATACAAAATACCAATAACAATTCCTGATTTCTCAAGGTCTCTGAATATGTGTTAGTAATGTGACCCGTAGATTTCTTTCACTTTGATGTGTTTTCCTCAGCCTTGCTTCATTTCTTTTTCAATAAACATACCTATATGCAAAGTAAAAGTTTACACAAACTGTGGCAGGTTTCTTGTTTTACGAAACAAAATCTTTAGAGGAGAATCTGGAGGAAAGTGTCTGAGTCATGACAAAGCACAATGTGTGCTTGGACGAGCAAAGAAAATTAGGGATGACTGCTAAAGTCATTTTCACAATGAGAGGAGCAGGTAAATAACAGAACATTATGTTAATGCCTAGGCATACATTATTAATGATAGTGGTAATTCACTTCTCACTAAATGAGATTCTGCATTGCTCCCTTAGCCTATCTAAATACTTAACGCATTTCCCTCTTCTGTCCAGCACCTAATTTAATCTAATCTCTGTCATTACAGCATTAAAAGCCAAAGCATAAACCATAAAATGTAAACTGTGAATGTTTATTGTCTTCTACTGCACTAGTTCTGCACTGAAAATAATCTTCCATAGCCAGTTTTTAGGCAAAATAAAATCTTATAAAGAGGCCTGCAGCTGCACTCTGCACCACACCAATTCAGCTGGTTGTTATGTGCTCCAAGTGATAGGATATTTTCCAAGATCACCACTTATCCACATTTCAGAAAGGAGTGCAAGTACCTCAGCATATTTAGTTTACATGTCCATTAAGTTAATTTAATCTCTCTGCAGACGGGGCCTTCATTATCTCTTTTGCTGGGACCATTTTTTTTAATCCATCAGCACAAAATAAATCCTATTCTGGCTTCTCAGCCTTTGGAAGATTCCCCCTGTGTAGAGTTTATTTGATTAGGGCATGCCATTATCATATTAAATCCATTATGACTATTGGAAATTACTAATGATTGCTCTAACTTTTACAAAGGAACGAGGAGATAATGCAAAGATGCCCTAGGTGTTAGGAATATGCAAGGCTAAATCTTGTCACAGAAAATCCAAACCAGAGTTGAGATGTAACATGTAATCTGAGTTCATGGGCTGCCTCTCTCTGTAGACTCTTTAACAAAGATACATATGTGTGAGAGTGAGCTGAGGCATAAAGGAGTTAAAGTCCCAGGTCTTTAGAAGGATTTTGACATTTCAGTAATATTTAGGTGCCTACACATTCCAGAGAATCTGGGCGTAAAAGTCTTATGCAAAAGCATGAACTGAGTCTGTAATAAAATTGAGAAATAAATTACAGTCCGTAATTCCTACAGTGGTGTCCTGCGCCAATATAGTCTGAAGGGTAAACCCTTTATCTTTGTTGTCAATGACATCAAAATCAGAGAAGAGAATAAAGAAACAGAGGTAAGAATGTGTTTAGTGGGTGTTTGACGAAAGCTGTGTGACAGGTAACCCAATCTGCTGGTTCGCTGTACAGTTAGTGGAGGTGAAGGTCACAACCTGGTCAAGGGAGGTAGTTACAGAGGGATTATTTTTCTCCTGCTCAGGAACTCTGCCTTTTAAAGTTTGGACACTTTAGTTCTAGACTCAGGGTAAAGCCTTTATTTAACACAGGAGAAAAAAAAAAAATCACCTAAAAACCCACCTCCCTTTGGCCTAGAAAATTCATCTCTATCATTAATCGATAGAATACCAGTAGCACACAAGGTCCATATCAGGACCCAATGAGTTTAGACTCTGTAAAAGCAGAGAACAAGAATAAAGGGATAAGTTGCTCTGGGCATGGCACCACTTCTGCTCAGCGAGGAAGGGAACGCACCTGGTCAGCAGTCAGTTGCAGCGGACTGTGGAAGTAGGTGAGCTCAGCCGTAAATGAGCTAGCTCAGCTGGCAGAGGAAGACCAGCCATGCACGTGCTAATTACCCACCTGAAAAAATGATTTTCACGTATGTTAGTCTATGCCTCGCCGCTTGCTGTCGGAGTTAGACTGCTGCCGTACCCCAGCTAGCTCGCTTCGACCTGTGCTGCACGGCACTCTGCACCCTGTCGTCATCCGTCCTGTGAGGAGGAGAAGACACAAGTCCAGCTAAGGCAGGAGGTGGCCAAGCTGACAGGTAGCAAACACGGAGTTGCTGGGAAGAGCACGGTGGTCCTGGAGGCTCTTAGCTCTTGAGAGTAAGTCCTGTAGTAATGCCGTAGTCTGGGCCAGGAATTAAGTTCACTGAGCCTTGCAGGAGAGAGGCATTTTCCATGAAAAGAATACATCCTTCCCCTGCAGCTTTTTTGCTTTATGAGCTTATAGGGGCCTTAATTTTTGCCTGTTTTGAAGAATAACAGGTTTAATATGGGCTGTAGCTTTCCATGAATCTGGTGATTTCTCTCTCAGCCTTTATGCAAGGAAATAATCTGTCTCTTAGTTAGGATCAATATAAAATAAAATGAATGCCCAATAGAAGCCGGTTATGAATTTTGATTAAGATAGCATCTTTCTCTTACATTGCTTTACTTTACAAATGTTGTAGGTAATTACACTTACTAAAGTAAAATAAAAATTAAAATTTATGAATTTGTACTGTGCTTCTAGCAATGAAGAGATTAAAAATCAGTGCTAAATTTACTTTGACATGAATACTGATTCAGTACTCCCAGTGGGGTGAATTCTGAATTATACTGAATATTGTCAGCATTTCATTATACCAAGCTCACTACAAGGGAGTGAGAGCAGGTATCAGGAATTATTTCACAGCCAGCCTTTTATAAAGACTCTTTAAAAAAAGGAAGAAAGAAAATCTATCAGAATCATTTTTATATCAATCTTGTTTATTTTTCTTCTCTTGAGTTTATATGTCCTGAAAATATTAATAATTCAGACTGTTTTGCCAAAGTTCTGAAATCATGAAGTCGAGGCTAGTGGGTATAACAGTGCTAGTGGGTACCCAGGTTCCAGTCTGGCGTGTTTGATTAGTGCTCCACTCATGTCAAGGGCTGCTCTCCATTTAGTGCAGCAGAGAAACTGGCTCTATGTTCTTCTACAGGAAGATCCAAGTTTTCCAAAAAGAATATCAAACGGTACGCCTCTCCACACAGAATCACAGTCCTCCTGAGGACTCACGAGTCCCTCAGGCGCATTGGCTATTTCGCTCATCTTAACGTAGTGTTTCGATCTGCAGTTGCTCATTCTTGATGTAAAGCTTTTGCCCCAAGTTACGTTCCTACTTTAGTTGCATTTCAGCTGTTTTACTGGCTGTAATCACCTCTTGTTGGCCTGCGGGGTGAAACCGGTGCGATAGTTAAGGTATTTACAGCTGAGTATCTGAAGCTGGGTACATTAGAGGCTCATAAACCCAAGCTGTAGCTAGAGCAGGCAGCTGGTTGGCTTGGGGTGTTCAACCCTGGCCCTGGAAAACCAAACAAGTTCCAGTACCCTTTGGTGCCAGCTGTTAATACAGGCTGTTCCCAAGAGGAAGGGTCTAAGACAAATCCGAGGGTCCAGAATACAGAATAAAACTTAACTCCCTAACAGTAGTGCTGGGACACTTAGTTAATTAGTGCTTTCATGTTGCTTTGTGGTCCACGTGTGAAATGCAACGTATTATTAAATTATAGTTTCCTTATTGATTTTGTCAGTCTTCTGTGTAGCACCTTCCTCGCTGTTTATATTTCTCATGCATTGTGCAAAGCGTAATGCGGGGCTTGTTTTAAAATGCTGCTAGTGAAAACATTGCACAAATTACAGTATATAGAGCTGGTAATTCTCTAACATGCTAGGAAAGACCATCTAGATAAAGAAAAGAACAGCATACTTGACTACGCTGACGATCATTCCACCTTCGGTAGAAATTTGAACACTAATTGCATTAATTTTGTCATTCAAAAAGAAGAAAGGACCCACAGTTTTCTAGTGTTTATGTCCCTTGATAAAAGAGAGTATAAACTGGCACAATGTTTTTCTGCAGTACGGCTTGGTGGCTGACTTCCACCGCAGAGTGCTGGGACACAGAGGCACAAGTCATACCGAAAAACGCTACGAGCGCTCCAGGGTCCTCATTTGGCATTTGACAGCTTTTGCACTGACACCAGTGAGCGAAGAATCGGTCTCTGGGCGGGGGGAAATCTTGCCTCAGCTGAAGCCAGCGGAGCTTTGTCCTGTATCTACAGCAGACCAGCGTTTGGACTTTGCCTCTAATGGAGTGCAAGTGGAGCGTGACAGTTCTTAAAAAAAGCAGGGCCTGAGCTCAAGTCCATCTGCCCAAGCTAGGAATAGACTGGAAGTAATGGTTGTGTGTGTATTTTATTATAATTTGAAGCTAAAATCATCTAGACTCCAAAGGGACTATGATTTAGCACTGAATGTAGAAAAACCTAAAATGTAACGGCTGAGTGTAGCCAACAGTAACTGTCTTTCATTATAAAATATAAGCAATAGAAGTTTCTTCTGTGTTTATCATTCCCTGCACTCTGTTAATTTTTTCCTTTTCCTTCCTTTTACATTTTTTTTTCCATTAGTGCTCAATTTATTACATAGTAAGAGCAAATATTTTAGTAATAGCCATGCCCATAGTGTCTGTTTCAAACTTCATTTTACATACTCAATTAGAAATGCATTTTCCCCTCCCATGTTTTTCATTAGTTTCAACTTGGTTGGAAACTTATTTACATTTGGTATTTTCTAAATGACAATGCCAACTCCCACAGAGAAATTCCTTGACTGGATATAAGCACTCACACTATAAAACTTAAGTAATGCAGAAAAAGGCACTGGTATTACTGGTAGGAGAGGAAAGGTACGGCGTTCAGCTGAATTCTAATGATGTAATTTGGCCTCTGAAATCTGCTGCTTTTGCTGAACCACTCAGGATGACCCACTGCAATTCACAAAATTAACAGAGCCCTGCAAGTGAATTGTGCCCTTACCTTAAAACACAACTCCCCTTGCATAACACTGTTTAGTGCTCTAGGATTCTACCTTCCATGTTGCAATTTAAAGGGAAAAGGCCTAACAACTTTAAAAAAAAAAAAAAAAAGAAAAAAAAAGGTAAAATGGCTTTGCATGGTGGGGGGAAGAACTGATTTTTGTGTGCTTTTTGTTACCCTGGAAAAAACTCAGCATTAACTGGTCCATGGAGTTTTCACCCCCGATCCCTCCCTGTCCTTATTTGCATACAACAAGGAATGAAATAAGGTACAGTCTGGCTAAGTGATTTGTCAAAGTTCATAAAGGAGAATAACAAATGAAGACCTGCACCTCGGTCTTCTAAGTCCCAGCTTAGTGATTTCTTCGTAAGATTTCAATTCTTCAAGAGTCTGTTTCAGGCCCTTCTCTAATTAGGATGTGATTAAAAATGTATTTTTGTAGTCTCTAAAGGGAGGAAATTGGAGATGGATTCATATTCTAAAATTCCAGTCCAAACATCAGAAACTCAGAAGTGTTGATATCCAGGCTGCCTGGAAAAATTATATTATGGCAGTTGTATGTACATATTGTGTTATTTTTAATTCATTTGAATTCCTTTTCTTAGGATAAATGGCAATTGCACTAGCTCTCTGGCTGTCAGTAGGACATGACACCACTGTAATTCTAGCTGCTTAGCGGTTATTTTAGCCTCTGTTCACTCCGGAGGTTACACATTTGCTTTCTTCAGAAAAATACAGCCGACGTGGCTTATTCACTACAACTTCCACTCTGCCACCTCCTCTGCTGAGCAGCAGCGTAAAAGCTGAGGAGAGGGAGTTTGATTTCCTGCTCTTACAACCCTGGCTGTGAGAGCTCTGGGGCACGCGTGGAAAAGAGGGAGGAAGAGCGTGGCAGAGGGTGCACAGGGGTCTGCGGAGGCTGGCAGGGAGATGTGGGAATCCTGCCGCTATGGACCGTGAACAGTCCCGATACTTTCTAAAAAGCCACCCCTGGCTAGTGCATTATCCTCGCGTGCCGTGGTAGTTCTTTTGTTCTCATCATCCTTTCTCATTCCTTCCGTGAGAAAGATGTGTTTCTATTTAAAGAATTAATTATGACTATATATATATTTTTTTTTTTTATTTTTTTTTTTTTGTCTGGTGTCATTACCTCACCCTGCGGTGGGTTTCAGGCTGGTGTGTCAGACCCCGAGGCACAAGAAGGGGACTGGGACTTTTCTGTCTGAGGTCTCAAAGTCGGCTACTTCTTTAACGGGGAGGCGGGCAGAACAGAGCCCAGCTCATGAGAGATCACCATTTTGTCCTAAGGTTAGCAGCACTGAGTTGTTATTTCTCCAAGTACAGTAAATATATAATACTGGGTGTAATACAGCTTTGGTCTAATTAAATGAAGCCCTGCTTGCATAAGTAAAACCGGGCTAGTTCACGCAGGCAGTGTCTGGGCTGTCTTTGATGATGACCACGTGGGGAGAACCCCGCGTCTCAGACCAAGTGGTACGAAATGGCTCATGTCCACCCTGCTCAGGCTTAGCAGCGCAAAATAAGAAGGTCAGGTAGATGGAGAGGTTGCCGTGTTCACCATTACCCGGTATACTGGGGTAAAAGCCATCTGTATTTTCTCTGCTGTCTCTGTGGTGCAGGTAAGCCGCATTACTCACCCAATTTTGAGGACATACCTTTTTGGCAGCGAAGACAGCTGGCTCAGTGCCTCCTGCAGAAAGAAGGAACAGGATATGCTTAGTCATTTCTTCCACATTATGAGACTGGTCCTTCTTGCTTGGAAACTGAAGATCGGTTTTTTAAGTGGGAATGGAATCAAATTCTGTAAATGCATCTTAGTAGAAAAATCCATGAAAGCAATGGGTTGCATGAAAACCGGCCTGGAATGGGAAAAATACAGAATGAGGAAGGGAGAAATGTAAATATGATAGATATAGATGTTATTTCTGTAACAGTTGTTCTGGAACAGGTCTGGAAACTTGCTTTTTTTTTCTCTCTCTCTTTTTTTTTTTTTTTTTTTTTTTTTTCCCCTGGGACCAGGGGAAAAAAAAATCCAATGTTTTTAACCAGACAGAAAAATTGCAATAATAACGACTAGTGTCATCAATGATTGCCAGAAAAAACCCCAAACAATTATTTGTTACTCAAGCATAAATTTGCCACTGAAATTCCAATGAAGTCTCACTGTCAATGTATAAACAGGGAAGAAAATGAGCACTGCATGTCAGACCACTTTCTTCTGTCACACTCCTTATCCATGTTTTCTAATTTCATCCCCGATTTAAACACTCGATAGGTTCTTTTTCTATATTAGTTCACGTGTACTGCAATTTTTTACAAATTTACTTCTGCTGAGCTATTAACTACAAAATCACACTATCTGGCCTTTTCTAGGTCCTCAGTCAACTGATCATAAGCCTGGAGTACAATTAGTCATATCCTATGAGAGCACCCGTCTGACAGTAATGTTGAAACACATGAGGAACATCGTAAGTATTTTTATCATAATCTATAACTCATAAGTCCTAGCATTTGCAGAGTACTGTGAAAACATTAATCCTCAAACACCCTTTCTGGGGTAACTAATTTTAACTCAAAATAAGGATGATGCTGTTCTGTCATCATTTAACACTTGCTTTCTCACTCTGATCTCACTCAATACGGTTGCAGGTATGGGACAGATAGAGAAACTGGGTTTCCTTAATGGCTGGTGATGGCCTTTTCCAGGCCATATAAAAGACAGTTTTGATGACTGCTTTGGCCCTTTCAGCCAAGGCATTTTGATACCAGTCGGACATAAGGCATCGTGCAGCGGCATGACTTTTTTGTGGGATGTCAGCGTGGCGTTATTGATTGATTATCCGTACATTTCTTTCCAGTCCGGCATGGCTGGTCCATGAACGGGGAAGAGCTGGGCGGCGGGAGCAGTGCTGTATTTTAAGAAGCAATGTCCTTTGGTGGGGGGATGCTCAGCTTTGTCACACGCCCTGTGTCACGAGGCTGAGCGGTAAGCGCTGTGCGTTCCCGGAGCCAGGCTAGGAGAGGGGGAGCTGGCAGCGCTCCCGCAGCACGGGACAGGTGAAATGGGCTGATGAGAGTATCTCGAGAGAGCGAGCTGGTGCCGTGTGCGATCTCTCGGCTGAAGCAGCGTGTCTGCTGTTTCGTAATGAGCTCGGCGCCTAGATGTGCTCTTGAATTCCCAGCTGCTCAAGTCTCAGGTAATGGCTGTGGCAAAGAGATCCTTTCCCGTCTTTGCTTAGCTAGAGATTAAAGCATTTATTAACATTGCAGGTTCTCGTAGCGTACGCTGATGCCACCTCCATCTCAGACTGGATTGCAAACACTTCCCCTAAGTGGGGCTGAACTGAGGAGCCTATGTGAGCACCAGCCAGTAATAAAACGAGGGTGAATGTTTAATTAGTTGTATGAGACACATGAGGCTTACGAGCTCCAACTGTTCTCTGTTGGCCACTCAGGCTTCTGATTTGCAATTCAAGCATGTTCATTTCGGTTTATAATTTCCAATAAGTCTCTGTCCCGAGAGACTTGTCTTTTGTTTCCTGTGCACCACCTTGACAGGTGAGATCAGCCTCTGCTGACAGGTCCAATTTAGATGAACTTTACCTTCAGGATTTAGTGTAAGACCCTTTTTATTTTTTTCTATTGTGCTTTTTAAAGCTAAGTGACTTTGATAAACCTCTGGTAAAGTTCTAGTTGGGAGGGGTATATTTAAATGATTGCCCTGCTGATGTTGTTAGGATAAGTTCAGACAGGTGATGTGCAGATGCACACAAACAGAGCTACAGATGTCAGAAGCTGTCTTCCTCCTTGTTTCCATCATATTAAGTGTATAGGCTCCTAACAGTGTTCTTTAACTGAAAAAGTTCCAACCATTTAATTAACTGAAAGTAAATTACAGCATAGATAGCTGCGTATAACAAACATGAAATCCAGGGTTCAGTTCGCTTCATTATGGAAAGGGACAATACAACTTTAAGTTATTGTCTAGCTTTTGAAAGTAGGTAACTTAACTCAAATCTGTTTTAGTGAGTTTGCAGAGAAGTGGTAGGAGTCCAATTCAGTAAGACTAGCAATGATTCATGACTTGAAAGTAAGGTCATTGTTTTAGCAGCCTAATTTAGGCAATCATGCTTTTAAATCCTGGGCTTCCGATTCCTTCCTTCCATCCGGCCATCCATCTATTGTCATCTGATCTGAAATATGAAATAATACTGCTTTGGGGTACTGTGATGCTGGACTGCCTTCAGACTAGTAACCTATAGCAGAAAGGTTCTTTATCCCATTAGTAATCTTCTCAGCTTTCCAGTCATATAGATCAATCTCTCTGACGTACTCTCTTTTCTTTTTACTTTACTTTCCTTTTTTTTTTTTTTGGTGTAGCTGAACAGGGATTTTAAAAGTATGCCAAGATCATATCTTATTCAAGACATGTTAAAGCTATTCCAGGTATATTCAGTCTTTTGCACAGTCTCACTAATTATATTTTAGTGGTTCATCTGTGCAGAGATTACTTTTGCTGTCTTGTTTTATTTCATAGTTTATAGTAAATAATTTTTGTGCTGCTCTTCCCCATTTAATTTATCTCTTTATAGAGATTTTATGATGTGTTCAGATGTGAAAATAATAGTAGTGGTCCAAATTAATCCCACATGTAGCTTCACAGAACTGACAAGAATTGTGATAGACTTTTGATCCATGTAAATAAATTTTATTTACTATTTGTGTGGGTTTACTTCTAAGGGTTTTAATAGGAGATCTAGATCCTGCTGTGCAAGTCCTATATTAATATACGACGCACAAGATAATCCCTAAAGAGCTGGTGCTGTTTATAGCCATTGCCAAATGTCACATAGGTTCTTTAACAGAGGAAGTCAGAAGAGTGCAATGCTACAGCTTTGCAGGACTCTTTCATGAGGCTAACCGCATTCATGCAGGATGTCACAGACGAAAAACGCCATAGCACTTGAGAGAGCATTGGTCTGGTGCAGACATGCCAGCGGACTGTCTAATGTGGGTGCACGCATGAACTCCACAATGGAGGCACTTTTGACCTGATGTACCCACGTGTGCCAGATTAGCTGCAGATGTACAAGTCAGTCATCCCTAGATCTGCTTCAGAATGTCCTCTCCCTTACCACTGCAACATTTCAGCCATGTGTTACAAAAACCAGTACTGCTTGAAGAAAACTATCAAAAATGCTTCAAAGACCAACAATAGAGAACAACAGCCTTGTAGATTTTGTGACTGGAAAGGACCTTTAATCTAACCTAACCTCCTGTAAAGCACAAGCTATATTGTTTTTTCACTGAGAAAATACTTGCATCTAGACCAGCAATGTAGATGGAGGAACTGAAGAGAGAGATCTAAGACATTGGTTGCTAATGTTTGTCTATGCTTTAAGACTGTGGGTGCACAATGAAGACAAGTTCTGTTAAGCAGATATTTGTAAGATACTAACAGTGTTTCGGTCTCAAGATTTTCCTCAGCAATTCATATTTTTATTTGAGTCCTGAGATTCTGTGAGTCAGGTGACTCACATCAGACTCTCTGCTTCTACTTATGACTTGAATGGCATCACTATGATTGCTGAGGAAAACAACTTTAAATCCAATTTTCAAAGACACAAAAACCATGATGCTAATAAAATGCAATTTTTCAAATATACATAGTATATAATTTCAAGTCAACCTCTTGAGGCATTACTTGCTCCACTCAAATGCAGACAGTGCAACCACGGGCACTTTATGCATAGGCAGTACAGGCAATATTGCCTTAATACAATGAAGCTGGGCTAGAAGGAAACCTTTGTGGAGGGGTGAAAACCGGAGAGGTTATACAGAGAGACCTCTGAGTCATGGAGGATGTGGCAGCAGGAGGGGATGAGACAGGGCAGGCTTCTTCTACAAACACAGTAGTGCAGTACATGGCAAACTGCACTGAGTGGTCTTCGAGGGAAGGTACAGGAACTGGGGGGAGGTTTGTTTTAGCATGTGAAAGGAGTTGTTGTAGCTAAGAGCAAAACTAGTCCGGCTGTGGCAGCACAATACCCGGAAAAACAGCAGCAGACAGGAATAGGTGCACGGGGAAGTGCTGGGGAGAAAACCTGAAAGACTACCTTAAAAACGTGCACTCCTAAACCTGTGTAGAAGCTGTAGAGGTGGATTTATGAAATTTGAGAGGCCATTCAAGTTTTGAACTTGAAATGGTCAAGTCCAGTTCCATTCATCTGTATTAACCAGCACAGAGAGTTTGGGATATCAAGAGAATGGGGGATATCATACCGGATCTTACGCAGAGCGGACTATGGGCCAGCTTGGTACTGCACAGCCAGAAACAGCCAGGCTACCTACTGCTGCTCTGCTGGGCTCGTCTATTCAAAAAGACACCAGAGGCAAAAAGAATTAGCCATTTCTGAAGTTCAGAAACTGTTGGCTAATATATTTTTTTTTTCCTGCTTAACAGAGATGCAGAAGGGAACAGTGGTTCAGTGTTGGCTCAGAAGGAAGTCTGCTTTGTCTGCTGACTTCATTGACATGACTTCAGGCATGCCCTGTGTTTCTAGATAAGCAGCTAAACTTTCAATCCTCACTGCTAGATATTTTTGCCCATTACTTCTTGTGGACAGAATAACTCCTCAAGGGTAGTGGGGAGGAGAAACAAAGCGAACTTATCCTAAACCTCAAGCCAATAAATGTAAAATGTTACTAGAATTCAGGAAAGCGTGTGTGGGTGATGAATTCAGAACTGATTTTACAGGGGGAAAATTTGCTGGAAGAAAAATAAACTCCTACAGTACTTTCCAAAACTACTTCCAGCTTTCCTTTTATAAAAGCTCTGAAGCTGTCATGTACCACTCTTGGTGATTAATGATTCTGGGATAGCTGATATGTGGGTGACGAATTAGTAATCAGCTTTAGGCTTACACAGACATCCAGCCTCTTTCCATTTCATGTACTACACCATCCGAGTACAAATTGCTTCCAAAAACGTTTGTGAGATGTGATGGCTTAAATGCCTTGGGAAGAGAGGTGAGAGGCAAGCTTTCCCTAATGCACGGGGATGAAATCTATGTCAAAGCCTGCAGGTGCAGGGCTGCGGGGACGTTCCCACGTACAGTACAGGTAGATGCTCCGCTGCCTTTGCCGGGCTTTCTCCTCGCTTGAGGTGGGTAAGGGGTGGGGATTTTGGGTCAATCTTAGTTGGTTGCCATCGTTCCTCTCATGGGCCCACTAACTTTTACACTTTATGAATATCATTATATAGATTTAAACAGAAAACATATTACCTGCCAGCCACACAATAGCTGCCAATTAAATAAAAATCCTTTCAGAATATTATGCAGGTATCCTGCTTTCTTGCTTGTGGCCCACGAATCAGCCAACAGGGATTGGGAAGAAGTTGCACAGGTAGGACGAGCCTACCAGAGTTGGAAAACAAGTCATCCAGGGATGGAAAACAAGTGGAAGAAATCTCTTGGAGCCATACAAAAGTTATTCAGAAAGTATCAGTGACAGAATGAAATCAGCAGTTTGGCTGATGGAGGGAGGTAACACATTCAGATGGAGTTCTCCCTAGACTGGCACGGAAAAACAGAATAAAAAGCCATGAAAAGAAAGGTCTTGTACTAACTCTACTTTATAAAGAATTTGGATTTGATTTAATTTTATATTCATAGAAAATGCTTTTGCTTTAAAAATGAATGCAAATTAGCTTAGATAGCCTATGTTCTATTTCAAACTAAAAATTAGCTGAACACTTATAAACCAAGGGTACTACTACTCAGCAGCAGTTTAAATCAGGAAGAGATGAGGTCTGTTCTTGCAGCACAAGGATTACTGTTGGATTCCAACATATTTGTTATGAAAGGTGTTTGACAAATATGTTGTACAGAAAGTTGTGTTATTATTTCTTGTTAAACCCTTTAATCTGTCACAGTCACAGTACTGCCTCACCTCTAAATTCTAACTGCTAATTCTTAAATAAGTAATTCCCTACATAGCTGATATGTGTTGAATAAGAAAAAAAAGGGAAAAAAACCCAACTCAACAACAAACAGTGAGCTCTGTTTAATAATATGAGTGATCTGGGAGATGAAGGTGAACATAAATTAAATTTGCCAGTGGTTGCAAATGAAGAAAACATTAAAAATAATAGTGGAGACAGAGCAAGATCAAGAGAATAAAAGTAATTTCCAGAACCCTACAGCCAGCTTGGACAAATGAAAAGTATTTCCTCAGGGAGATACAGATCTATATCCCACAGTAATGTGAAGATAAAACAAGCAAATGGTGAGACATGAGGTTGCTATGAGAGATGCCAATGAGAAAGGCCAGATCCTGGTGTCATGGTGGAGAAAGAAAGTAGTTCATCTTTATAAGGCTTTGATAGTAGAATACGTCTCTCAGGAAATTTCTTAAAAACTGGAATAAAAGTTCAAAGCACAGTTCTCAGGAGGGTTACTTGGGAGTGACTGATTCTTCAGCAGTGATTTATTGTTACTAAAACTTAACTTAGTTAAGAACAGACTAACAAGGACACAAGTCAATTGTGCAGATATTTAAGGGAGAAGACAGCAAGGTTCAAGAGGAATTATTTAGGGCATTGAGCAAGTGCGTAAGCAGAAGTAATGAGAGATAATTAAAGAACAGAAATTGCATGCATCATATAATGAAATGCTTTCTTACAAAGGGAGGTGGCAAGCTGTAGAATAATCTAAAGAAAAGTAGAGGGAGCTCTGTACAGTCTGAAAAATTAAAAATAGTCTAGATCAGGCATATATAGACATTTTAAATTAAGAAATTGAGAAGAAAAATAGCGCACGGTGAAGACACAGATAACACTGTCCCTATTTCTTGATACATTTTTACATTCACTTAGTATCTCTGCCTAGGCAAAGAGAGAAAAGAATATTTATGTGACAAAAAGATAGAAACAGAGCAACAGCATTTGCTTGCGTTTCTTTTCTCAAAGGCTAATTTTCTTTCATGTCCTCTAACAGGCAGCAATGGCATTAATCCTGAGTAATTTCAATAGAAAAGCTAAATGGGGATGTTGTCTTATGTATTTGTTTTCCCCCCATGCTTTATTCAAGAGAGAAGAAATTCTGGGATCTATGCTTCTAAGGGTCCAAACTACATTAGTCTTATCTCAGCCAGTGTCATAGACTCTGCAATTAAATCTTCATCTGAAAATTAAATGTTCCAAGCACAACAATAATACAGGGTTGAAAGCAATGGAATTTAACTTCTTTACAGGCTTGCTGGTAATTCTGCAATAAAAGCTTGAGAGATCTGTTCATGAAATCTGCTCTCTGCATTCTATGCCCGGCACCAACTTTGCTTATCCATAGAATAATATAATTTTAAATCATGACCAAACCTTGATTTCTTTCATCTAGTTTAGTTTAGCAGAGTTTAAATGACTTAAAGATAGCAATAGATACAGCATGTGGTATGGGAATCAAGAACATATCTTGTCACCTCCTTCTCTTTCGGGAAAAAAAACCTTCTATGTGAGTCTTGCTCAGATCTTCTACTGGGAGTTGTACATTTTATGCATTCCCACTTCTGGTTATAGAGTTGTCTTCTTTTATATAATTTTTGCAGCCTTGGTAACTTTTTTATACCCACATGGTGCTATGTGGAGCACCCAGTAATCTAGTCCTGAGCACTGATGAAGTATTAGAGGGGTGTCAGAGGTCAGGATTTAGACTGAGGGGACACAAGCCATTCTAAGACATCTTTTCCTTGATTGTTAGTTCAGAAACAGTAAATGCACACAAACCTGTATCATTGCTTGCTGGAGCTCAATTGTAGCCCTCCTTGTCTGCTAGTGCCCATGGTCAGTAAAAGGCGTGAGCCTGCTTTACTTGACAGTTACAGTCACGTAGTTGGACAGACTCTTCCCCTTTTTGTTTGGGATTGTGTCTATCCTAATACACAGCGCTTTCTGTGTTATCAAGACAATAAATTACTCTTTTTCAACAGGGTGTCAGAGCTACATCTCAGTTCCTTCATCTTTCTGAAAGTGATTCTGAATTCAGGGGTCTAGAGAAATAAAGGCTAGGAAGGGGAACCCTTATGGCCTTCTGGGTATCACAGGCCAGGTTTTCATTTTATTTACTTTGTTCTAAGCAGAGTTAGATGGGCTTTTCTCTCAAATGATTGAAGCAGATCAGAAGCTTTTTATATTCTTAGGAAGCCCTGAATCTTTCGGGATCCAGCCTGTTTCCCAGAACTGTCTTTGTCTTTATAAGAAAAAACAAAAAAAAACCCCAAACCAAACCCCAACACAAAACCAAAAAACCACACTAGTTTTGTTAAATATTTAAATATAATACTTTTTGCATTTTAAAAAATCACATTGTCTGTGTGCCTTGGTCTAATTGGAGTGGGATTCAGTTTGAAACTAAGATGCATACATATATGATTTCATGGAATTCAGTTGCCTGACCATGGCTGCTTTGAATACCATGAAGTATCTTGCTTGACCTCCAATGACCACTCCAGAATGGTGCCAGTTTCCCATCAAGGCTACGTCATATTTCCAACTCCATACACACCTTTTATCATCTGAGGTGACATGAGGCAGCAGTATTTTAGAAACGGGATGCTAGTCTAGATGCCTAAGCTCCCATTTTGATCAGTGGAGACTTAAGTCCCAATTCATTTTCTAAACATCTAGGAGATGACCTAACATGTCCCATCTGGCCTCCAGCTGCCATTGCAGAAGAGGAGGGGCTCAGGTAAGGCTTGTGGCTTGTCTGAGAGTTTATGCAGATATCTTACCATCATATGTGTCTCAAATGATGCCAGACACCAATATGCGGGCAATTTAACCAGACCAAGCTAGGAGACGTCCACAATATGATGAGTTGAATCTCTTTCTGGCCTCCCTCCTTGACAGCATTACATAGACAGGGATAGGTCAACACCTCCACATTTTTGCCCAGAACTGGTGTGTTCGTTGCAAGGTGTTAGCTGTGAAGCCTCCCTTCAGTCTCAGTTACTGAGGGTTAGTTTTTCCCGTTTGACAGCCAGGAGACCTTGGAGAGTGTTGGCTGGTTCACTCTTCAGAGATTTTGTGACTCAGGACAGCCCTAGACCTTAGTTTTGCCAGCATCGTTCTCCCCGTTAGGAATGCAGCATACCATCTTTTATTAGCTGCCAGACCGCACAAGTCCTTGCTCCTCTACTACAAACAAAGCTGAACCAGTAAACATGCACTTTTTTTTTGGCCCCAAAGCCTTATTTCACCTGGGAGAGAAAGGGCTAGCATAAACTACGGTGACAAAAGCACTGTTTTTTCATGAATTAACAGCACCCACATTTCTCCCATTTGGTGCACTGACAAGCTACGTGCAGAACGGGCAGGTTGATGAGGATGTTGAAGGTATTGGACTGCACAAAGTGCATGAGCTGTATTTGGAGATTAAAATCAATAACGCGGATAGAGCGCCTCTGCATTTGTATCACAGCACATGACAAAGCCATCTGGAGGCTTGCTCCACTGACACCACTGATGCTACCAGATTTCTGAAAGGTAGAAAATGCCTGCTTAAAAAATACTTTCCAGAACTTCCCTGAAACAAAATACCTGTTGTTCTGAAACACCATATCATTTTATTTCCTGCATTAAATTGAGATAAACATCATTTCTTTTTTTGTTGCTTTGCCATTGTCCTCCATGCCGGTGATCTCTGCCACAGTCTGTCTTTGTTTATGTACATACCTGGATGCACGCGTGAGATAGGAAAGAATTTAGGAATGGGAATGAAGTTGCTCACAGAGAAGAGGGGAAAAAATAGGATCAGAAAATATAATAAAGTAAAACTTATCTTGCAGAGAAGCAGTTAAATGTTTTCAATTTTTAGGTGAAAAAAGCAATTGTTTGGGAAAAAATTCCTTATTTGTGCAATCACTATTGGCCGGTTGCTCTTCTGTTTTGTCTTGCCAGTAGCAGACAGTGCAGGGTGCACCACAGTGATATAGTGGATCATCTTCTTTTGTAATTATTATTTAATTACTGCAAATGTGATTTTAGTTTGAATTTTCTTTGAGTGGCAGGAAAAGTAAAAGCTTAGTAGCAGAGGAGAAAAGAGGGGTTCAGTGCTCTGAGATACGCAGAGCTCAAAGGAAAAGCAGGGACGGGTCTTCAGTGCCATGCTAGGATTTAAGCAGTAACAACACAACCGCCCGTTCACACAGCAGTCCCCTTTGTCCTGAAGTTTATGTATCTTATTAATCTGTTTTTGAAGGAACCTCTTGCTTTGTAATATCATTATTTTAGTGCTGATTATTTTCTCAGCTCTTTAAATTTGGAATTAGCTCAGAGGATGTTATCTTTTTCTAAGGAAGAGGCTGTATTTGTTAATTAAGCTGCAGCTTACAAAAACAGGGTTTAGCCTTTCTCTGCTAAGTTTCGTAGGGACTCAGAGAAAGTCAAAGACAGTGTAGCAGCAGTGATGGCTTTTCCACATTTCTTGCTAGTTTTAATTTAGTCAGGAGGCAGCTAGTAATTTATACAGGTTACTGGGGTGCAAGGCTGACTTCTTCCATGGATTTTTTTCTAATCCTCCTTTATTGGATAATAATCAAATCTGCTTCATATCCACTTTTCATATGTAAACATTTTGCTTTGTAGCTCTGCAGGGCTTTTTCTAACAATTTGGTATAGTCACATGATTTTTAGAGATGTAAGGATGTCTCAATATTAAACATTAAGGAATATCTTGTAGTCCTTTCTTCACTATGTAGAAGATAAAGTCTCATGGCAGTGCATGGCAGGGAAAAACACAAGATGAGAGTAAAGGATAGGAAAACTGAGAGTTAGAGCTACTGGACAAAGTGAACTTTTCTTTTTTTTTTTTTTTTTACTTTGGGGTCAGTAGCTGAAATGGGAGCCTTTCTGAGGCCTGGATTTCTTTTTTTTTTTTCATTGAAGAAGGGGAAGAGAGCCACTGAGATTTGAAGATGTCCAGGGAATTAATTTTGGCGGAAGAAAGGAAGTTATTTATAGAGGAGGAAAGATGCCATTAGTTAATACAAGTTACCTTTGATCTTTTTTTTTTTTTTTTTGGTCAAGATGGTTGAAAATGAAAAATGGGAAAAAGAAAACAGCAGCTGGAACTATCAAATGTTCAGGAGCCATCAATCTGTCTCACTCTAAGAGAAAAGGTAGAAAAATATCTGCATGTCTAACACTAAGAGGAACTGATGACATGATTTAAATTTGAGGCAGTAGTCTCCTAAAAAGAAAATTAGATGTTACTTAGGAAGAGGTGAGTTTTAAAAAGCTTTACAATAAATTATCCCTGAAGTGCATTTTTTAAAAATCATAAAACTTTCCTTAAAATTCATATTGGCTGCTAAATTGCGTAGTTTAATATATGGCAAATTTTGAAGTAGTTAGACCTTTCGTAATGCTAACAAAGAATCCATCCGTAAGGAGAGTTGTGGATGATTAGTAATGATCAAGGGAGAAAAGTCATTAGGATAATGTAATTCTTATGGAAAAATTAATTGAATTTCATCCATTATTTCCCAGCTACAGCTAGTATATTTAAAATTAAATTACACAGGACATAACCTATCTGCGTGGGTTTTTGTGCGTAAATATCAATACTTCTTAGGTTTGGAAAATAAAATTGGAGTGAAAAATGGAACACAGCTGTAACAGATACATGTCTGTATTAGTTTTACAGTATTGAATTACAGATGTGGAAAGAAGTAAATCCAGAGTATTATTTCTGCTCCCTCACTCCCCTTCATTCTTAAATATTTTCATCACCTTCTGCCTGACTTTAGAAGAAAATAACATTTCAAAAATAAACTGCTTTTCCAAACATATATACAAGCAGTTGTGACTGAGTTCCTTAAAAACATCAGTCATTATCAGGGTCGAGTAGGTAGGTCAGTCTCTGAGAAAATTGTTCAGTAGTGGCTTGTTTGTATTTGAAGAAAGTACAGGGAGTCAGCTTCTAAATTCAACTCAAATTTTTTTATTGGCAGATCAAAATCACCAGGGGATTTTCTTTTTTTCCATAGGCATAGCAAGGAGACAGCTACTGCATTTCTGTTGGGAACTTGGTTTTATACCTTTCCAGCCTTACAGATTTTGATAGCTTAAATTTATTTACAAGCATACACAATTGAAAATTGAAGTCAGTATTTTAAATAGGGAGTAACTTCTTTTAAAGGAAGTAAGCTTCCTTTATTTTTGGGTTAATGAAATGAGTACAGAATTAAACATAAACAGAATACAATCTAAAACTTTGAGTTTTTCTGTTTGCTTAATCACAAATACATTCAAACTATAAAAGTATTGGCAAGTAGTTAAAGTGCAAAATGGCATTCCCAAGGTACTCTCTGATTTTTCTTCTGGCCTGGACTATGGATAGAAGTCAATGATTTTTGATCCATTAGTAACAAAAGGGGGGTTTTGCTGGATTTCAGAATTACTCGCAAATCTGCTAGAAATCTTACTGTGTGTTTATAATGGACCCACTGGAACAGATATTCTTTGGTGCAAATGAGACTGGCATTTAGGTCAGATATCATTATGTTCACCTAAGTTTATAAAAGTACCAATGCAGTCTGAGTTAGAAGTGAAAGGATAATCGAGGGGGTTTGCACACCAAATGTGACACTGTCATATGACAGAAGACGTATTTTTTTAAAAGAAAAAAAAAAAATCTGATGTTTTCTCCATTCTCCTTTATTCAAACAAATGCTCAACTCACATGTAAAAGCCCGAGAAAGGACTAGTTTGCCCAAAAGCTTGGGAGTTTTGCCTGCTATGTCAGTTGTCTTAATAGAACAGTTTACGTCAAATGTCACCTACTTTAGACCTAAAAATATATTTCTGCTATGTTAATCCCTCTCTTGTTTTTGCTCGGTGGTTCTCAAACTGTCGAGATCCTTCTTTGTCCCTGTTAGGGGAGGGTCTACCAGCGTAGACCTCTTTCCACGGCCATTGCAAGTCTTCTCTCACCAAGTCCTTCGGTGAAGCAGGCTCTTCACAAGAAAAGATGGAGCCATTGTGCCAGTCAAAAGAGAAGCCAGCACAAACTCATCTGCTCCTGTAAAGCCATGGCTGATTAATGCCTGCTCTTCCTCAGGAGTTTTGAACGATGAGTGTGTAGTGAGTCAGAGACTTTTTAAAGGTTAGAGACCCTCGTTAGATGTTTCGTGTCACATCGGGAGGCAGGGGAGGGCAGTTGAGAAGTGGGGGATGTGATCTGTCTTGAAGAGTGCTCAGCTGAAGCTTTTTGATCGCTTGATGGCATAACAGTGCCACTGCAGATGAAAAATGGGGACGATTGTGGAATTTGGAGTGGCCCACTTGCCTTTCCTCTGCAAGGGAAGATGAAGTGGGAGAATGTTATCTGTAAAGCAGGAAAGAGAAAAAACCCCCACCAACCAGAACTGAGATATCTAGTTGGAATTCAGGTGGCTGCGGTTTAAAATACCTCTAACAGTCTGGCTGCTGATTGCTATTATTCATGAAAAGTGGCTTTGTTTTAGTTCTGAAAGATCCCAGAGCAACTGCTCTGCCCTGAGTTTTCTTCTCTGAATCACTGAAATATTCTCTTTTTTTTATTTTGTCTCTTGATCCTCTCCTCCCCCTCACCTCTTTCACCACGTATTAAGCTACATTCAAAGGGATAGTGAGGGAGTTGTTTTCTGTCCATGCTTCATCCAGCCACAGCGATATTGCAAAGTGCCTCCCTTAGAATTTGGGAGGAGTCGGCTGATGGAGGAAGGTGAGTTGGATGAAGGCTACATAATGTGCCAGCATTGTTAGCAGGGTACAGGGAGCGTAGTGACAATTTTATCTGTGACTTTTTTTTGATTCACCGCATGTGCTTCTGGATACCTCGGTCCTGTTAAACAATCACAGGGCAATCAGCTTGGATTCTTTCCCTGGCAGGTGAATGTCAGACTGAGCCTGTTTCAAATGCAAAATACGATACCGTGATCTGTGCCTTTGTTGTCCTGAGGTGTGCAGTGGGGCACGGCACAAGTGACTACACCCTGTCCTATCTGGGCATCTCAAAGGCCAGCAGAACTGGATGGATGCGGCTGTCCTCTCTCTTACCTTCGTAGCCCGTTACCTACCATCTGGGCTCCTTTGCAGCTGCTGCTGACCTCAGCTTTCAAAATTAGCGCTGACATCGTCCCTGGTTAGGCAATACACTGCTGGGATGATTTATAAAGCCGGACATTTTACAGGACTCTCCCTGTGCTGTATTTCCATCCTTAAGATAGCAAAGATTGTTGTGCTGAGCCTCAGCAGTTGAGCTGATAAGGTCTTCTTCAAGAATGACACCATCCCCCCCCACCCCCCCTTTTTTTTAAACCATATTCCCTTTTTTGTCTGAAACAACTAAAATCTGCTGACCTTCAAGTTACAGTGATGCTTATCTATTCATTGAGAAGGGAAGAGCTTGATTACAGCTAGGATCCTGGTTACTCAGACTGGCATTTAAGGCTACATTTCTTTTTTCTTCCTGATTTTTAAGAGACTGTTCAATTTACTGTTACTTGTAATCCTTGATTGCAGTTTTAGTATAGTCCTAGATCAATAGAGATGGGCTTTCAAACGGACAGTGTAAATTATAAATCTTGTGTTAACAATATAGTACTTTGTCCTAGGAAAATACCTGTTAGTTTCACTGCCATTTAATGGCATTCTTATTTTGGCTGTTGAATCCCATCTATCTAAATCCCATGTATATTTTAAATCAGACGTACTCTGGGGAGCTTAGCAATAGGAGCATTAATAGTTCACATAGTGCTGACAATATATAATGATTTGAGTAGTGCATCCTTTGATGCTGTATAGTGTTAATGATAGCAGTAATAAGCTTTGCAGTTGACCACATCATTTGCCTTGAAGGATCATTTCAGATAACAAAAAACAGAGGTCTGTTGTGCAAGAACAGGTTGCTCACACACACAAGCGCTGTTTTTCTTCCCAATAGAGAAGTTATTTATTGCTAGGACACCAGCAGTTTCTCCTATCACAAGGATATGTTGTTGATAATGCCTGTAGAAAGCCTCATATTTCTAGACACATACTGTGAATAATCAACATCTGAGAAATGACTTTATTCTGAGCCAGGTAAAATTACAATGGGAAATATAAATGCAACTGCCTGTGTAATGCTCTGGGTTCATCTGTTCCAGACATTTTAAGATCTCTTCTTTTTGCCTGCATTTTCATTTGCATCCTGTCACTGGATTGCCTATGAGCTGTCAGGTAAACTTGCTGCCTAAAATGCTTATAATATGATTAAAATTACTGATATTTTGATAAACACCCATATTTTTATGCCCCATTTTGTCCCTTCTGATTGCATACCGTGTTAGCAACACAAAGGTTTCTGCTTAATTATATGCTAAGCACTAAGTGACATATGCTGGCAGTTCCACAGTTTTTCATGACTATGTTTCTCGTGTGTTCTTTTAAAACCTCTCATACTACCAATGTGTTTTCTGAGTAACTGTGATGTTGCTTTAGGAATAATCTTATATCTGTTCACAAACTCTCCACCGAACAGCATTAGCTTATGACTGAGCCTGGCTAATAGATTGGCTCTGATCTTGAGTAGCTACCAGAAGAGGGAATATCTGGAATATCATTCAGTAATCTGAACTGGAAAATTAAAGAGAGTTCGCAGCTGTGTGATGGGAGAGATCGGAAAGACTGTTGTTATCAGAATCCTGTTCTGCCCATATTGCTGCAGGAAATGCTCCTGGCTCTTCTATAGTAATATTCTTTATGAAACACCCTCAGAAACAATCGGTTCTCCCCAGCATCAGCACTGCTACTTAGGGGTTAAAATCAATAGGAGCTTACTGGCTAGAATCCAGTTACTATGCATTGCTCTGGAAAAAGGAAGGGATAGACTTTGTATCAGATTAAGCTGAGTAAAGTAGATTGAGGCTTAAGGGTTTTTTTATCAGAACGTAAAATATTAAAGATAGGCAATTTTACCTTGTTCTTGTACTATTTAATTTCTATTTTCCTGATTCAATATTAAGCTGAATTCTAAGAATTCCTGTTGTTCACTGCACTAGCACTCCAATTTAGCCAAGACAATATTGAGAATGGTACATGTTTCTGTGTCTCCTTAAAGTTCAGATTTCATTTGGTACTTTTTATTTGTTTTCGTTGCTAGAACATGGGCATTCATATTTATGACCGTTTTGTTTTTCAGCGCCTCCCAGATGGCTCTGCCCCAAGTGCACACGCTGAATTTTATCTTCTGCCGGATCCTTATGAGATCAGTCGAAGGAAAACAAGAACAGCTCCAAAAAGCTTTGACCCTACTTACAATGAAATTGTGAGTACCATTCGCTTTCTTCCACCATTTCTTACTTGCTTGATACTCTTTGCCCACTCTTGAAATAAAATAACAACACAGCATTTAGAGCTGTTGCAATGAGTACAATCAAAAAGAAGGAACGTATCATAAACTGAACCGCAAATGGGGACAATCTTCTACTTTACACCTTTCTCAGAAGCAAAACAGTCTCTTTATGTCTCTCTCTTCAGGAAAGCAGTTGGATTATTCACACTCCTCTGTCTTCCACCATAACCACAGTTACACGTTAGCCAAATGAGACCAAGGCTTCATTGCAGCAAAACCTAGGCTGGTTTGAATGCAGATTTGTACAGTAACATAACCAACACTAATTGAATGGATTCCATTATTCAAATTCACATTTGAAAATAGACAAGCAAATTGACAACACAATAATAAATAGCCCGGTTCTTTTTATGTCAAAATGCTAGCAGTTCATAGCCATGCGTAATTATTTCACACAGCACTGAAGTGCTCGTGCCTCTGGGGTGAAAAGAAACATTTGTGTGGAGAAACATTTACGACAGAATGGGAAGCAGCATAAACTACATTCTTTTGTAAGGGCAGAGGAGATCCAAACAGTAGGTGGAATTGAAGATTATAATTATTACATATAACAAATCTCCTAACGATCTCAAAGCAATTTACAAACGCACTTTTGAGCAGGCTTTAAAGTAGAAGGCATGGAAAATATTACCACCCCACCCTGTTTCATAGATAAGATATGATGAAGCTTAAGTTAGTCAGCTGAGACTAAGAGTCCTCATCTCCTAGTTTCCCAGTCCTAGAGTTTTAATATTTTTCTTTTCCCACATCTATTTGATGACAAAAGTTACCCACTTACACTGATGACTTCCAGCGCTTCTGTCAGTAGGCTCCTCGAGTAGTCTTGCTGCTAACAGCTGAGACAGATTTCCCTCCCTATTCCCCTGCAGTGGAATAGCAGGGAATTAGGCGCTTTTTTTTTTATGTTCTTTCATGGGTTTTTTTGCGATCATAGAGACACTGGAATGAGTCTAACTGACCTGTCTATAGAAATTCCCTTACATCTGAAGGATATTTAAAGCAAAGAAATTTAATATGATTATATAATAACATTCATTGTAAAATATCCAAAATGGGCTACAGACGAGAACCAGCCAGCACCACTGGAAGACAACTATTTTACTAATCATTATTAGATCAAGTTGAATGCAAGAAAATCCAAAATCTTCTCTGCAGTCAAACAGCAGTCACTGGGAGGAGATTTAATTGTGGTTAAGGAGCATTCCACTGATGTTAAGCAAAATTCCATGAAAACTTTAATATTCTTTTCTCAAAACTTACAACCTTCTTCACCGATGCTCAATCTTTTTCACCAGGAACTGCTAATCGCACTGGGGACATATGGTTCCATTGAACCTGGACATTTCCAACCCAATGCTTGTGCTGTTAGCAGCTCTGTTCTTCCATATGTGATATCATTCTGTATGCATTTTCTGTCCCAGGCTGGTAGACTGAGGCAGAAGCCGCCCCAGGGAAGAAAAACTACTAAAAATATAAGTCAGCTGTCTTTTAAGTTAGTTACTGTCCAAAACACTGTGTACAGAAATGTACTAGCCTTTTTTATGAGTTCATAAGTTTTTTATTAAAGCCAAATGGCTGGAAGGAAACTGTGTATTAATTTCTCTCTGTATTTGAGACTGAGAAAATTCTGAAATGTGCTTCTCTTGGGTATTTTTGTTTTTACTTTTGTATTTTTATTGGTTATGACTGCCTACAGCAAATTATCAGCCTTGCAAAAGTGCATTTTATTTTTGATTTTTACTCATGTGTGTGAGAGTAAAGATGTGAAAGTCCAGGAGGGATGACAATAGAATGAACTATGCCAAATGTTTTGGAGTTGCTTTTAACAAGCATTCCTTTTTTCTTTTGTTCCTTTATTTGGATTTTGGAGTTTGTTGCATTCACACTGGTGTAACATGGCATTAAAAAGTGATGGTTGAGGAGAAAGAACATAGAAAAATGGAATGCAATGTAAAGAGAAAAAGAATAACATACCTGCTTATAGACCACTGTTGGGAATAAATAAGACTTACTTGGGAGGTTCCAGAGTAGTTTAGTGAAAACTAAGAAAGTAAAAAAATTGAAAATAAATCTGAATGATTTAAGTTTAAACTCTTGCCAAGAAAAGTCGCAATGACCAGAACCAGCTGCAGTGGCCTCTTGCTCATAGGTGTAGCATTTGCCCTGAGACATGCTTCAAGGTCTCAGTTGTCCTCACTTTGTGTCTCGAGCGCCTGCATGTTTGCACACCCACGAAATGAGCAAAGCAGAGTGTGCACTGCTATAATGAAGCCAGAACGAATCATAGAATCATAGAATCATAGAATCATAGAATCATCTAGGTTGGAAAAGACCTTTAAGATCATCAAGTCCAACCACTAACCTAACCTTGCCATCCCACCACTAAACCATGTCCTCAAGTACCTCATCTATCCTTCTTTTAAATACCTCCAGGGACGGGGACTCAACCACCTCCCTGGGCAGCCCATTCCAGTGCCTGACAACCCTTTCTGTGAAGAAATTTTTCCTAATGTCTAACCTAAACCTGCCCTGGCGCAACTTTAGACCATTCCCCCTGGTCCTATCGCTTGTTACCAGGGAGAAGAGGCCGACCCCCACCTCACTACAACCTCCTTTCAGGTAGTTGTAGAGGGCGATAAGGTCTCCCCTCAGCCTCCTCTTCTCCAGGCTAAACAACCCCAGTTCCCTCAGACGCTCCTCGTAAGACTTGTGCTCCAGACCCCTCACCAGCTTTGTTGCTCTCCTCTGGACATGTTCCAGCAGCGCAACATCTTTCTTGTAGTGAGGGGCCAACGAGAAGGAACGCTCTCCATCCTGCCCTTGGGGTGTGGCCAAACGTGAGCAAATACACCTGGGCCACATCCGTGTGTTAGTGCTGCTGCAGTTGCCTACGGAGCAGAGGGGACGCCGGCCTGCAGCAGCCAGAACAGCCCTGGCAGGCCTGATGGAGGGGGAGGACGGGAGCTGCACCAGGAGCCACGGCCGCTCTCTCCAGCACCATGCGTCAAAGCTAATTTGGACAATTCGGAGCAAATCTAGGAACTGTGCCATGGCTACCTAAGGAGAAGCAACTGTCCCGCATTTGCATTTAAAATGTCATTAGACTCCTGTAGGTCAACAGTGCTTCTCTTTTTGGAGCCAGGAATACTTGAATTCCAGACCTAACTGTCCCACTCTTTTTCTGCATGGCCATGTATAACTCACCTCCATTTGATCTAGCGGTATAAATGGGAGGTAAATATTCTTACTACACAATTATTTCGGGATTGAACTGTTCCGATTATGAAATTCTGGCAGGTGGTATTTGTTTTATCCACATACTAATTCCACACAGACCTTTCTTCTGTCCCTATATTCTGATGATCTATACCTTGCTCCAGCTGAATTTGTAATATCATTTTAGAAACAGTTTCTTGGGATCATTTGAAAACCACCCACCCTGCACGGTAAGGTCTGTCATTGCTCAAAGCTGAAAGCCTCTTTTTGTCCAAAGATGGAAAGTTGTTCGTGCCTGTTGTGATCCACCATACTGAAGACTTCTTAGCTTTTACAGCTTACATGTACACTTTTTGGTGATTTAAAGCAACAGCTGAAGGTGATATCTTCAATATATTGGCAAAGAAACAAGGCACCTTTCTATGGTAACATTAGTATCACTTCAGTAATCAGATCATAGATTTATTCTAAATTATATTATCACTGACTGTACCTATGCATGCTTTTCAGATTTTCTTCATCATTTCACTTTAATTTAGGTGGGGAGATGCCACTGGGAGACAGAGAGGCTGGCATTTTTAATTCGCATACAATTTGGTGAAAGAGACACAGTAAACATCGAAACCAAAAAGTACCAGGCGCGACTTTCCTGGCAGCTGTTCCAACCTATGATTTCCAAAGGTTTCTAAAAGGAAAAGGAAATGTTGCTCCCTAGTAAGACCTTTTCAGTAAAAGTCAGTTAAAACGCGTGAGGGGGACAGTTTTTCTTTCCCCCGCAACCTGCGACAGTGGCCGTTCATCCCCACAACACCAACCATCCCCCTGCACCAGAGAGGCTGGTGTCCTGTCTGTTGGTGCTTGCTGCCAGAGTAGCCTGATGTCCTGTCCGGTCGGCGCTCGCTGCGACACCCCTGCGCCTGGGTGGTCCCACGGGCAGCCGCCGCCAGCTGGGATGGTCTGGGAGAACCGACAATTTTATGCCTCCTGGGTCCACCCGTGAAGGTCAGGACCACCCTTCTGTCGCCACTCCGCGTGAGGAAGGTTGCTGGGGCTGAGCCTTTATAAACTCTATCCCTGTCTGAAGGACGTCTCCCATGGCCATTTCTGCTTCTTTATAATCAGGGGTCCAGAGAGGACCCAGCAGTCCAGCCCGCAGAGATCCAAGCTAGAGGGGGCTTGGTCTCATTTTTCTTTCCCTCAGCAGTGCCACACGTATAGACTGCATTCAGATCGCACAGCAAATCCAAGCAGGTTGCACAGCAAACTCCTTTTAGGCAGTTTCACTTTCCCATTCTCCTGAAGTGACAGCGTGTCACTGAGTTTGCTTTTTAAACTGCACAGAGATATTAAAATTTAAAGCCTTTTCCATTGCAACTAAAATAGCAAAAACATTTCCAGCCATACAAATTTTAGATTAAATGTACTTCTCTCAACAAATCTTACCTTTCAGGCCTGAAACTAGCTGAAAGCATTCTTTCCCGTTTTATCAACCTACGTGCAGTTCACTCAGCAGTTTTTGATTAATGCAGGGACTGAAACATAGGAATCTGTTCTGAATGCAGCTCATTCTTGTTAGCCCATCACTCCAGATTGTTTTTTAAAATTCAGAAAATACACCATTAACATTTCATAATTAACATCAGTGTGTTCTCATAGTATTAAGGTAATTTCAAGGATATTTTAAGAACTACAGGCCTTAGTAATTTTCTAAAGAGATGCTAAGCAAGCTGTCTCATTTAATTTGAGAAGTATTAACAGCATTTCTTGAGTAACAGAAACATTCAAATTTATTAAATTCCACTTGCTAAATTGGGTCCAACCTCAGAGATGTTGCACATCTACAACTTCTACTGAGTGGGCTGAGCTTTCTGTTATGTTTAATATTTGATGATTCCATTAAAAATGCAAGTATTTTTATAATGGCCACATTTGGATACAGTTAGCATCCAGAATCATGCATAAAGTTATTGTATTCAAATAGTAAAATGTATACAGAGAATTTTCAAAGGAAAATTATTATCTATTTTGTGATGTTTGTTGGATCTAGAACACTTATGAAATTTTATGGAAGTCTTGGTTAGAATAAAATTTGGTTTTGCTTTGGCTTGATCTTTTTTAATTCTGTTATGTAGCACAAGATTTAATCACAAGTACAGTAGAAGTTCTGAGGTACTGTTCATTGATGTGATACACCTTTATGAGACATATCAATGTAACCTAAAGTTGCTTTAAGGCACTACTAAGCAACACGTAACAATATACACAGGTTTAAAAAAAAATTACTTCAAAACTGTTTTCCTCTTTTTTCCTAATTTTTGCAGAAGAGCAATACCATTTATCAAAGCATCTGCTATGGAAACATATTAAAAATATATAATAATCTACACTTTTACAGAATTACCTATCTTATGTTTTCATGCTTCTGTCCTTGACGAGTACCCTCCACCTGCATCTCTCCTCCAGAAGATCAACCATATTGTCATTCCCTTGTGAACTTCATGGAGTTCATGGAGTTCTTCATGGAGAAATCTGGTATTTCTTCACATTTGAGTTCAAAACCTTGCTTAAGTTAGAGTTTCAATTTTCACAGGAAAAATATGTATACCTATTTTTTTCTCAAGCATTGTGCAACAGAGGTTTCACATTTACTTACAAATGTGTGGCAATCTGATTTCACAAGCCTAAGCTGGCAGAATCTCTTTTATATAAACTGCATAAGGTCAAATATTTTTCTGAGATTAAATTCAATAATTTGAGTAAATTTGGCTCATGGTTAGTAGTTTATAATTCTGGAGGGCACTTTAAAGCAATTATTACAAATTTTGCAATCATCCTGAATGCTGTATGGAAGTAAGTGTTTTGCCTGTCAAATAGATTCACAAATTCATATTTTTTTCTGTTTCATTACATATTATTTCAGGTTGTGTACGACAAAGTCACAGAGCTCAAAGGCCATGTACTGAAGCTTGTTGTGAAAAGCAAAGGAACATTTGTGGGAGCTGTTAACATTCCACTGAGCAGTGTCCAGTTAAATGAAGAAAAGTGGTATCCACTGGGAAACAGTGTAATTTAAATGTTGTCTAAGATAATGCAATTATTTATCCACTGATGTTTCTTTATCCCATTTCCCACGGTACATTTTGTCTTGGTTGCCCTTGAGAATAGGCAGTCATCTGCTGATCACATGCATACCTTAACATTTCTAATCATAAGGTTATTGTCTTAAAATTGCTGCCATCTTCCTGCAACTGACTCCTGTCAGAAATTGCATGCTAAGAACTTGTAGCAGCATGCAGAAAATTATGATGAGAGCAATAAACATTTTTATTTTGTTCCTATTAAATAGTACTGCAAATATCCTAAATTCTGTACAGGTCAAAGTGTGGGGCCTAATTCTTTGCCCATTAATTCCACTGACTGTTGAAACAATGCTGATAATGGTATAATTTATCAGCATCTGCTATGACCCCGCTGCATATGATGATTTCACCAGAGAACCATGGGACAGTTCTCTGGGTGCCAATATATTTCAGATGTCTCGCAAATTTCATGTTATATCTTATGCAATCAATACATTAAAAAAAAAAATTAAAAGCTTTGCACTTTACATATTTTATGCAATATATGCTGGTGTGCTTTTGACTTTTGATATAATGTAACATTCAATCCAGGAGATTCATTTGTTGATAAGATATGTCATTGTTTCTTTTATTCTGATATCCAAGAAGCAGATGTCACTGGTCATTTGCGAGAAGAAAGGAGGAGGGAGAAGCTAATATTCACAAATAAATAAAACATATTGAATGTGAGCTTTCAGTGTGGTATTTATTTAAGATCATGCTATAAGGAATCTTTGTTCACTAGTCTTACCGCATTACATTCTTATGCTGCATAAGGGAATCAAGTCAATACCTGCATTGACCTCAGGGCTATAAAATGTATAAATACATATTAAACAATGAACATGAGTGGTTCCTTTGAGTTCACTGAGACTAATTAGGGGCTCTGTTCTTCAAAGCATTTTTACCTAAATTGAGGAAGCACTTAAGCACATCTTTAAGCATTTAACATGAGCAGCCATAATGAACTGTCCATTATTGCCAGCCTCTTACACACACATAGTTGGCCATGTATATATACCTTTCTAGGACCAAGGGCACATTCTTAAGGCACAGGAGGCATGTTGATTTGTGATCTGATCTGCTGGAAAATTTTAAGTTACCATATGCTGAGTAGGTCTGAAATTTGTCCTACCAGGTGGAAAAGTGGTCAACAGAGGGATAATAATGCCAGAAGCTGAAGATAATTGCTGCCTTCCCCCAAAGGACACTCACAAATCAGACTTCAGGAGGCAATGTTGTACAAAGCTCCTGAAGTGGGACTAGGAGTGTTATTTAGGAAACTAAATAACCTGGAGTTTTTCTCAGCATCAAACCAATTGACTATGTCACTTGGTCAGTTTTTATCTGAGAATAGATAGACCAGACTGCCTGGGGAAATTAAACCCCTCCTCAGTAAGGGGAGGTGAGGGGAACTCTGGTTGAATATTATTATTAGTAGTATTCTTCAGAGCTGAAAAAAAGCTATAAAATATTTACCACATGAAAAGGATATTGGCTAGCATACAGATATGATCACTACAACGATCAGCAAGTCTAACATTTTAGATTATAGGCTCTCCTGGGTAAAGAATCAAGTGACTTGTCACTCAAGCACAGAAAACACATTGTGGCCAGCTTACAATGTTATCAAATTACCTGACCTTACAGTTCAGTATTGATTTTAGATTCTTCTTAGTCTACTGTCTTGGTTTCCTTATTATAACTATAATGCAATTTTCTAATAGTGTTATTTCCTGTGACATTTTCTAAGCATTGTTTACCACATGCCCTGATTTTCCATCTCAGAGCAAAATTAAATAAAATAGCATTAAAATGGCATTAAATAAAAAGAGCATTAAAATATATTATTATCAGAACAGTCTGCAAACATAAGCAATACTGTTTAGTATTAAAGAAATAAACCTATCAATAAAACACCCTTTTTTTTTAAATAAAAAGCCATGTTTGAGTAACAAATCTGCAATTAACAGGCAGATACAGTCCTGTGGACGCTCAACAATACTTCAGGTTTTTAAGGAAGATAGCAAAATTGTGTCTTATTGGCAAGAACTACGCTGACAGCTATGCCAGGTGTCCTAAGAGATCTTAAATCACACAATCAACCCTTGCCTTTTCTAAAATTCTTCTAGTCCATCTCAAAGCATTGTGCTTCCTCTTTCCTGAGTTCACAGTAAGATGTATCCTGAGCTCCCTGCTGCTATGAGGAACATAACCCTTTTCAAATCAGTCTGTGAATTATTTGTCTGTCTTTAGCAGCAGGAGGTTCAAGATTAAGCTAGAAAAAAGTACCAATATTAGCATCTGAATTTTTATCATTTTAAGAGCCAATTTTTTCCTCCAAACTATTTTTCCAGGTAGCAAAATTACAGTGGACATTGAAGAGGTGTAGCCCAATCAGAAGCTACTGTTATTATAAATTTAAAGGGTACATTGTATGTGTAATTTTTCCTGTTCCCTTGAAAAGATACAATGGTAAGGGATTTTGTTCAATACAAATAAAAATGTCAATGTAACACACTCATAATTTTGCAGTCTCAGATCATAAATATTAGACTATTATTCATAATTTTGAATTTAGCTGCAAATGAAATTTTTAACTGGATTTTAAAAATGTCCAAAAAAGTTCAGTCTGTATTAATTAATTCTAAATAATGATAGGGCCAACATCAGTAACCATTACTTATTCAGGATACCATTTACTCACACAAGAAGTCCCATTAGCTTAATAAAATCCTTGAGAAGGTGCCACTGAAAATCAGACCACTGGGTTGTTGCAAGCCTAGTGATGTTGCTTTATTGAGCAGGGTGTGATCCTCCAGAATAACTGCTACTGCAGAGCATCATTAATAGTACCAGACATGAACAAACAGCGATGCAGGTTCGAGATTGTCACCATCTTTGGAAAAGAGGGGAACGTTACGGTAACCTGTAAATATAATGATGCTTGATTAGTGTATTAACTGCAAATGCAAAGATGCATTAACTGCAAATGCAACTCCATCATAATCGAGTGGGTTTATGACCTACTATGCAAATGAGAGATAATTTTAGAAGAATTTTATTTATGCCTTTGGGCATCTTGATGGCATCTTATTTTTTTTTACATTGTCTTAAGTGGAGATTGGGGCGATTTGTTTGGCACTGTTTGTAGTTTTCATACCTACACTTATTTGCTAGCATTTTGAATTAGTCCACTCAACTTTCCTGTAGAATCTGCATGCTCTCTTCAAAAAGATGAATCCCCCATTTGTGTGAATATTTGTATGAATAATTTGACCAAAATTATTCATACAGGCACATTAGAGACACATTTATATGTGAATTTATAAACAAAAATTTGTAAAATAAAATAAAAAAAAAAACAAATTGACATTTTTTGCAAGTATACGCAAGCTTCAGTGTCTGCTATTTAAATTTGTCTCAGATATCATGAGTTGGTGGGGGTTTTTTTCATTATCCTGAAATATACAAAGAAAAGGAAAGTAAAAGGTGATCAGTGTAAAAATTTATGTTGGAGAAAAGTAAGTGTGCTTTAAGAGTAATGTCTTTGTTCTTGCGTTACTCCTCAACCTCAAATAGAAATCACAAACACCTTTATGACTTCAGAACCTGGAAAGAAAAAGCCATTAAAAATCCTGTTAAGCTTAATAAAAAAAGCACAGTGCCCATTACCAGCTCCAATGTTTTGCCTTCATATCTTCATTCACTAATAAAAGTTGGTTGGTTGTTTCGTGAGAAATAGCTTTGGAAATTCAATATAGTAAACAGTCATTTTACATAAGGTTTTCTCCTTGGCCTGCTGACTTCTGTGTCTGTTATGTGCAGTCTATTAATCACGTAAGATTCCATAAACTATACTGGTACAATAAAAGAAACACTACCAAGAAAAATACCATAAATATTTTGCTTATTTTATATTCTTTGTTCTCCATTCTGAAAAGTTGCAGATAGATTATGTGAGGCGTTTGTCTGTCTGTTTGTTTTGTTTTAATTTGGCTTGTATTATTAGGTTTTGAGCCTAACTAAAAAGAAAGTGCACAAACCTGTTGCTTATATAGTAGTTCTGACTAATCTCTCTCCTCTTCTTGATAAAAGCCTGGAATGTTGTAGATTTTTTTGAGCTGTTATAGGTGGGTCACTTAAAAATATTACCTTTACTCAGGCTCAGCAGTGGTAAAGTGTATTGACCAAGGAATTCATTTGCAACCAGAGATATCTCATCCTTCACACAGAAGCGTATCAATGCCAGTTCTGGAACTTGGACAGTAAATGAGAACGTTTCATCCCATCTAGGGCTCAAAGCTAATGAAAAGAGAAAATACCCAGTATCAAAATACCATTTCATTTATTCTGCTTAATATCTGAAATATTGTATCTGTTATTACTACTCTGAACTGGTAAAGATTCCTACTTTTTCCCTAGATTTCTTTACCCATTTAAATAAATGATGAGACTGCCACTGACTGCAGTGATATATATGTTACATCTGTTGTACAGATTAGGGAGTTAAAACTGTCAGAGGGAAGTTCTCAGAATGAAGCAAACATAGAGAGCTTGGGACTTGCCTACAGTACACAGTATCCTTCTAAGGATTTATCATCTATTAGCTACATAATACTGTAAATCAAAAGCCTGAGAAATTTGGTGTTGTCTCTCTTCTAGAGAGCAAAATGGGACAGCAATAGCCAGGTTAAGAACTTCTGCTCAACTTAAAATTTCCTATAACCATACTAGTTTCATATGTTTGCCAATGTTTCTTCTTTTACAGTGTTGGAAATGAGGCAGGAGCTAAACAATTTAAGGTAGTAAAGCAATCACTTGACTAAATATCCAAAAAGAGGATGTGGATGAGGAGGGGGGGGTGCTTTGTCTTGAGCAATGTTCATACGGAGAGAAAAGGCATTCAGGGGCCGATTTAAAACAGCAGTCATCTACAAAAAGGAAAAATGAAAAATAGAAGACAGAGGCACAGAAGAAGGAAGATCACAGGGAACCTTTAGTCTGAGACATCAAGAAGATCTATATGATAAAGGTGAGAAAGTGCTTGAAGACAACTACAAAGAGTGCACACTTCACCTGTCAAGTAATTAAGGGACTAGTCCTACTAGAAACTTCGTATGAGCTAAGTGATGAAGTCACAGCAATTTCTTTAGAAAAAATGCCTTTAAGTTTACAATTACTGTACGGGTTTGGGCTGGGACAGGGTTAATTTTATTCATATCAACCGGCATGGTGCTATGTTTTGGATTGGAAATGGCTAAACATCTGCCTGCCGATGGGAATTGGTGAATGAATTCTTTATTTTGCTTTGCTTGCACATGCAGCTTTTGCATTATCTGTTAAACTGTCTTGATCTCAACCCAAGAGTTTTCTCAGCCATCCCACTGGGGGAGACTGAGCAAGCGGCTGTGTGGTGCTGAGCCGCTGTCCAAGATGAGCCCACAACAGCAAGTAAAGACAACGCTCTCCGTCTTCCTTCAGGTGAATGCTACTAAGAGAGTTTGCGCTTCCTTAACATACTAGTCTATAAAAGTGGCATGTAGCATGAACTTGTGCTACAGATTTTGTGCCAGAAGATCGTATTCTAGAAAGAAATAATTGCCGTCTTTGTAAGTACACAACAGATTCTTGGCATGGAAAAATGGTAGTTCCTTATAAAATATTATTGTGCTTTGTCCACAGTCAAGAGAATAAGACTGATACTCACCATTGCTTTTTATAACACTAGATTTTTTTTTTGCTTGATCTTCTGGCACACCATAAATTTCTATCTGCACTAAAGGGTCAGCTTTGTTAGTCTTCGACAGGTTACTGGGTGGTAACTGATGACCACTGATGAGCTGGAAAATTAAAGTTGAAATGTAATGTATTGAAATTACTATAAGAATGAACCTTATATAGTAGCCATATAGTAGACATAGTAGCAAAAACTGTTCCATAAGAAACTACTATAAGAAGCATATATCAGCCATAAACTGTTACAAAAATACATATGAAATGCAATGAAATTAAGAATATGGTGCTTCCCATTTAATTTAATTCTTGGCTAATTTCATAGAACCATAGAATCATAGAATAGTTTGGGCTGGAAGGGGCCTTTAACGGTCAGCTAGTCCCACCACCCACTGCAATGAGCAGGAACATCTTCAACCAGATCAGGTTGCTCAGAGTCCTGTCCAACCTGACCTTGAATGTTTCCAGGGATGGGGCAGCTACCACCTCTCAGGGCAAACTGTTCCAGTGTTTCACCACCCTCATTGTAAAAAAGAAAAAAAAATCTGATATCATGGTTTAAATAATAATTTTCACATTTAAGCTTTTATATTGAAAAGCTAGTCATAAAAATATATATTTGGTTACCATGCAAAATAGTAATGTTGAAAGAATCAGTCTCATGATTTTTGCATTTTCTGAGATCAAGCTGCTAAATTCCTATTAAAGCTGTGTCTAGTGAACCAGCACTAACATACACAGTGACATCAGCATTGTGTTACAGGGTATGTAGCAGAGTGTCTCACTTGCATTCTTTGTCTTTCATAGTGACACATAATAACTCTACATTTAGTAGTCTCCCTGATGTTTTGTCCTTAATTTAGTTAGCTACCTGGAAATTTTGCCTCAGACTGCCCTGTAATCTGGCACCCAGCCTAAGAAAGGATTTATGAAAGTCACAACTTTGTCTGCTTTCTAGCTATATTTCAGGACACCTAGGAGAGAATAACCATCTGTACAGTAATCTGCTTTTTTAGAAATCAACGTATGGAATGTATCAAGAGAGATATACAAGCCTAGGTGAAAGATACGACTCATGATCCAGATCTCAGGACTAAGCACCAAAACTCATGATACAGATTCTTATTCCCCTGTCAACCACCAAAAAATCAAACCCCACATATTCCACCTTTTGCTTAGGTATTTTCTGTAACACCTTGCTGCAAGAAAAGTTGTACTCCAAAACACTGAAGAGCTGTGGCTTGGCAAATCCTGATGCTGTCCCCTTTCTTCCTAGAAAATAGCTTCTACATTCACCAGAAATCTTTGCAAGATGCAAGCACTGATGGACTGCCCACTTAGAACCAGGGGAGGTTCTTTGACATTCCCTGAATGTCATTATGAAAATTCAGCCACATTGGCCATATCCTGCTTCCCATTCTTACCCCATTGCTCGACCCAGTGTAAGTCTCCCACAGGGTGGGAAGAGAGCGAGTTGTTTTCCACACACTATGACCCAAATCCATAAATCCAATAAATTTTTTGAGACCCAAGATGAAGCAGACATACAGAGAGACTAGTAAATAACATGGTAGGGTCAGAAGTTTCCAAATGAAGTATCTTGAATATTTGTATTTCTGCTTCAAAGGATATATGTTTCTTGTTGAGAAGGGTAACCAACAGGTTAAGAAGGGTATTGAATTCATTAAAATTGGGGCCTGTGTGATTTTTGTGTTCACTTGTGTTCTTCTCTTCATTCATTCATTCATTCACAGTCAGTCAGAGAGATTTGACCCCTACATATTTTGTACCTTTGCCCTCTGTTAAGTAATTTCTCCATTCATTAAGTTACTAACTCTTCTTTAACAGAAACTGTTTTTCCTTTGACTCCTGCTCCTGACTCTTTTTGTCTTCAACTGCCATCCCCTGACTCTATGAAAGGGGCTCTCTGCACCTTGCAGACCCTCAGCTGGTGGGGTGCCATTGCAGCACTACCCAGCCTGCTGTCTCAGTCTATGCCCTCAGTCTAAATAGGTGCTTTTCTCTTTTCCAACTTCTGCTATATGAGACATTTCCTTCCCCTTCGATGGTTTTGTCTGTGTCCTGCATTACAGTTGGGGACTTTTCCTCATCTTAATTAACTCCAGCTTTATACAAATAAGGGCTAAAATAACTGATGTATATGCATGGGTGCTTGAAATCATCCAATAAAGCCTATTCATAATTGGCATGCTCACTGTTAGGACACTAAAATGTTCTTGATTAGGTGCATGCCTTATGTGAGTATTTTATAATTGTTATTAGCTAATGTTTTATCTCCACTATTTCTCTGAAAGAAACAAAATAGCAATTATACACTAATTTTATGCTAATCAAATAGCGGTTATGCAAGTAGTGTACTGTGTAATCAGAAAGAGAACTTTTTCATTGGAAAAGGTAGTTTTCTAACTACTGAACAATTATAAAACATCTACTTGACCTCAAAAGAAGAGTTTTTCTAACCCATTAGTTTTAAATGACATGTATTTCTAATATTTTTAAGAAGTAAATCAGATTTGAATTTGGGAGAAGTAGAAATAATTCAAAGGCTTATTGATTCATTCCCCTTTTTACACTTATTTATATCATTTTAGGATGATAAATATTCTTTTATGTATGCATAGGAAGATAATGAAACTTAAAAGAAGCATAAAGCTCCCTATCATACCTTTAAACATTTCCATTTGTCAGTTAGCATTATAACAGCGCATGTGATATTACTAATACCTAAAGAAAATAACACCAAAAATGTACATTCTATTTCTGAGTTTTCAAAGTCCCTTTGTGACACATTGCAAGGTATATTTATACTTCTGTACACCACATTGTGAAAATAATGTATTTTTACAAACTCTTGTAACTTCTGAACTCCTATATATTTTTAGCACACATAAGTGAACTACAGATGGAAAACCATCCAAGCAGCAGTAGATATTATATGAGAGTTTTAACAAGTTATTAATAAACGATATTAAACTTCCCAGAAACCAGGGATGGGGATAAAATGAGAAACCAATAATAGAAAACCAATAGGTCTGAACGATATAACGTTTGTTTTCACATTTGGGGGGGGGGGGGGGCGATGACAAAAAAACAACCAAAAATTAACTATCCTTACCCTTATTGACAAAGATATTGGTTTACTGTATCTTCCCACATTGTGTGGGGTAAATGTTGAATTGCGATTTCTCAAGAATTCTGGTTTCAGAATATAGCCACAACCACCATTGTCTAGGAATTTTCCATTTTGCAATTCCATTGGTACTCCCGGTGTCTGGAAGTTTAAGGCCACTATAAAAATAAATAAATATTGATTTTAGTGAATTAGAGTTGATATCATTTTATAAAACAATTCTCTCACAATAGGAGTAAAAGCAAAAGCAAAAGAGACTAAAATATGTATATCTTTCAACTCACATGTAAGATCCTGTTATTTCTCTTAAATTAAGCAGTATTCAATAATGAATGATTCATGCACAAAAGTGCACTATTTAGAACTGCACCATGTTTTAAGCATTACCCTATAGATCTTTTTTACACTGCAGCGTGTTGTGCATTTTCCCTTTTCTTTCTAAATTAGACCTTGGAGAACATGAAATGAGATGTCTTTTTTCTCCATAAGGACTGAATTCACATACTAGTTTCTCTACAGCGGCAAGACTCTGCACCCTGAACCTGATTACAAAGCTCTGGTGCAGAAGGCAAAAACATAGGATTGTAACTAACCTTAGTTATGGTGTAGAATTCATCACAAAAGCATGTCACCCAGAAGATCAAGAAGATTTAGTTTAGAGTTAGAATGTTCAGTGTGAATACATATAAGTTTATAGAAGCAGAAGCAATGTTAAAAGTGTTCTTAAATTTATGTGAGCAAACTTTCTTCACACTTAATCCTCCAGTACTGGTGGTTATTGTTAGTATACACCTGGCAGACTTCCCTTTCCCTGGCAGCTCAAAACACTTTTGGTTTGCTGCAGCAGCAATAATAAAATAACACACTTCTCATCAACAGGATATTGTAATTCATGAGATAAAGTCAACATTGAAATAGACCTGTTTAATGAAATTTTCCCCTATTCCGCTACATTGGAGCTTCCTGTCACATTCAAAATAGAAAATGCACAAGTCAAATCAGTGAAATGATAACATGACATGTCTTAAATAGAAAATGATAAAAAGTCATTTACTTGATGGCTTGGCAGGAAAAAAAATGAAGACATTAAGCAGTACAAGTGACTCCTCATAATAATTCAGGAAGAGGACCTTATTACATGTTCCTATGAGATAATATAAATGTATTGAATGAACATTTGGCAGAATTCAGAAATCCTTATCTCATGTGGAAAATGCAAGAAATTTGGGTCTATTTCATTGCAAAAATTATTTCTTTCTTCACTGCTTTGATGACCCTTTCAAAAAAAATTCGGTAGTAAGTGACACAAATAGGAACAGATCTGCAGAGTGAAGCAGGTATTATAGATCTAATGTTTACACTACGCATGTTTTCGGTAGGGTTACTTCAGAAGAGCTCTAGCCTGGTCCCATGACCTCAATATCAATTAATGGCTCTAATACATTGAGTGGTCCCAGAGTGCATCCTCTATTTCATCTGAAAGGAATCCTGTCTGTGCTAGGTAAGATTACTCTGCAACATGAACCAACATGCAGTAAGTAGGAACAATTGGGAACCTTGCCTAAAAAAAACCCCAAACAAACAAAATACAATGTGCACTCCTGCTGTAGACCCAGGCATAGATTCTGTGTCAATATGCAAAGGAACTTTAAGCTTATTTTACCTTTGACAACAGAAATTAAACTTCAAAATGTTCATATTGCACATTGCACATCATTGCCTAGTTTTAAGAGGGTAAATATTCTCCTGGCATAGTTTTGGCAGTGGTTCACAATTTGTTTTTTATGACTCAACACATCATCCAGAAACAGACCCAAAAGTGGTGCTCTATTGCCCTTGTTGTATCCTAATGTGTTGTTTCAAGCCTGCAATGAATGCTACAGAGCTGCAACCCTGAGTCCCTTTGAAGCCGAGACCCTGGCACCATCTACAGATAACCCAAGATCCCTCAGCACATACGTGATTCCTAGGCTGTAGTTTCAGAATAAGTAGTTTAAAAAGTGTAACTGAAATTAGGCAAATTGAACAGCCATAGCTTCAAATAGCATCTTCCACATGATGAAACAAATTACATGATTGCACATAATGAGAATGTTGCTAAATTTGCCAAGCTTCATAGGCTACTAAGCAGGAAAATCTGATTTAACAACAGAAACAAGCAAAGGAGAATACTTTACATTTTATCATATTTGGAAAATTACTTTTGCAATACAAGTGAAGGGCAATGTTATTATGGGTTGATATCCTCAAACATCAACACTATATTTTTACTTAATTTAATTTTATCTTAGAACAAGTTAAAAACACACTGAACAGTAGTTTTAATTTACCTACTGATTTCCCGGTGTTGCAAGTTGTGACTCGATTAAGGTAAGTGAATGTGAAATTTTGTATTGTATTGTCTGAGACGCATACCTCTACTACAACTGTTTGCAAGGTTCGTAGCTGCTTGGAGCATCCTGGGTGTACTGTTAATGCACAATTTTTCTTTAATCAGATGCAGTGATAACCCTTACACTTCTTGAGAAATGGCAAATTTCATAACTTAAAACCTGTTTTCCATTGCCTAGCAGTGTGGTCTTAGCAACATCCTTCTCCAAGTAAGACTGAATTTCTACCCAATAATTCATCTTAATTTTGCTGAATTCAAGAACAGAACTGTCAATAACATGCTTTGTACTGCTGTTTTATGAAACAGTGGAAATTTAATGCACGTATGAACAGAGCTTTAAAGTGCTGGTTTCTTTTGGAAAGAAGCCCAAATATGCTTACTATGAAACCATCTGAACAGCACATAATTTTAATGTATGGTTTTCATGGGAAAGTACACGCACTTGAAGTTTAGCACTGTGTAGGTTAAACTTTCTTCATGGTCCTTCCATTAAGCCCCAAAACCCCTTTAATATTGTCATCAAAATCAAAACAGCAGAGCAAAACATGGGCTTGGGTGACAACCTGAGCAAAGGAATTCCTCAGTACGATTCCTGCATCTGAAATGGAATCAAGTTTTCCCAGAACCATGAGGCTGAATCTTCTTCAGATCAAAGTATTTAATATTCATCTTCTTGCAAAGTACCAAAGCTGCCATGGCTGTCCCTGTTGGCCCTGTGTGTAAATAACTTCGTATAGCCAATGCAAGTTAGGAAGTAGCCTGTCTCCAAAAAAGATGAAACAATCCATAATGCACAGAAGAATACAAGAGTATATTTCATCCTAAACCTCTGTATCAAAAGCAGTTAACTGAAGTCAGTCCCACAACTAATTACAGAACTAACCACAATCTAAGAATTCAAATACAGCACCTTCCATAAGCGCTACCATTCAAGACATAATTGATTTTTAGACTGAAAGTAAAAGCTTTTGAAAATGAAAGTGAGCATGGGGGTTCTTAGATATCTAAGTGACTATGATTTGAAGGCAGCTGAGGAAAACTGCATGTCTTTTGTCTGTGATGCTGCCTCTCAATATTTCTATTGGGACTTTCTTAAATTGCCATTTTTAAATTTTATTCTTTGCTTCCTGGTTCTGTTAGCTATATTATGATCCTAAGGTTTAATATATTTTCTGCATTTAAAAGGGAAGATTTTAAAAGGGATAAGCACACATTTGTCACGGATTTTTCTTAAAATGAGTTACTTAATTGCATTTTATGCCATTTAAAATCCATCTCAAAATGTCTGAATTTTATGCAATCTCTAAATATCATATGCAAAAAGCACTCAGTGCCAGTATTCCCCTCTCCATGATTTACTGCACTCATTTGAGTTTAAAGATATATAGTAGATCACACTTCCAACCACTTGATCAGTCTCATTGCCATCCTCTCAGCTCTTTCCAATTGTCTATGCCTTTAAAATGGGCCACTCACAATGATTGCAATGCATCTTCTGTGCCTTAGATATCCAAAATTGGAACTGAATTCCACATAAACTGGGAAAACCTACAAAAATTGGACCATATCCTAATGATCTGACATATTTTGTCATTGGTTATGAGATGATCTATGTGATTGGGTTTGAAGACACTGCATTCATTCCATGTTAGCACTCCCAGCTAGGCATTGAATGTCTATCCTTTCTTCTCCCATGCAGGTCACAGCTGTATCCAATTCATCACTGCCCAAAGTTACAGAAATAATTTCAGAAGTCATGTGACTGGGTAGTCCACATTACTTTTTTCAAAGTGATGTAGGTGGCTTTTAAAAAAATTCCTCCACAGCCTGAATAAAGGGTGTCCTGAGTATGAGTTGACTCAAAATGTGGTTGAAAAGGGAAGATATTCAGTCATCAGGTTACACTGAAACCACCTGAAGACATCTGAAGGAATGATAAACTGTAGCATGATGACAAATTGTCACCATGAGACATACAAGGAAGCAAGCATTCATTTAAACAGAAGCAGCATGCACAGCAGTAGGGTCTTTTATCAGTTGTAAACAAATTCTATTAAATTAGAATATGATAATACCTTTATCACCTGAATGATAAATATAACACTGATTTCTAAGCCCTGTGCAAACATTAACTATCACAATATCCTCAAGTACAAATAATATTTCCCTTTTAGCATATTGAAAATATTGTTCAGTTTGATGGGCTCTGCATAAGAGAAACGTAGTGCATACTGTAGTACGCTGCAAACCCTTCTCCCTAACAGCAGATCTAATGAAGATAGTGTGCTCTATCACCAAGTGGTCAGAACATGTAACCTGGAAAAATGGTGGAACACAGTGGGCTTTAAACATCTTCTTCATCTGGGGCTATCAGAGAAATTAGAAAGAATTCCAGCACAATTAAGACTCTGCCAAATTACAGCAGCCTCCTCAGCCTGCTCTGAGCCTGAGCATTACTTGCTATTCTGGTCCTGTCTTGACATGTCACTCTGATCCCCACTGCCATATCTGGGTGCTTGTAAATTCAGGCTTGTGTACATACTGTCCAAAGTAAGTCTTTTAAGTGTCCTCACCATCCCCTTTGCCTTGGACTTTATGAGCTTTTTAAATCTTTATGCAGTTTTAGCCCTCTTGCCAAACCAGTGAATAGGTGAGGTCCCACCCAAACTTTATGAACAAGGACTCACGCCTACTGGAAAAAAAACCAAACCAAACCAACAAAAAACCCCCCACATATAGAATGGTTGGTTTCCTTACAACACACAGCAGACTTCACTGGTTAGTATAAATTTTGGCTTACAAACCATCTCTCCTCTCTTTTTCTGACAAAAAAATTTGGTCAAACTGTATGTATTTTTTTCCTCTCTTTCCAGAATAAAATAGTGCTTTAGCTATTCAGACTCCAAATTTTATTAAGCTTAATTATAATTTCTGGCTTTGCTTATCACTGACACATTTTTAAATGGATGCTCTTATTCTACAGAAACTTAATTTATTAATGACTTATAGCATGAGGTATTCTGCTCTAGTAAGAAGGACTACTCTTCAGACAACTGAGCAGCATGCATAACTATCTGACACATCATGCCAGCATGTGCAGTCAGTCTGTCCTTATTGTCTTGGGGCCAATTCAATACTGTTGCTCTAAAGACACTGTCATTAGAAATGGTAAGAATTCAGTTATTCTAATGTTCATAATTGCTGACATTGTTCCTATGTAATTAAAAGTAGCTCTACTGGAAAAAATATGTCAGGTGATTAAAAATCATCCATTGTCCAAGTATATCTGCAACGGGTTTCAATTAGGGATCTTCTCTTGTGAGGTTCTCATGGGAAAAGTACCCAAAAGCATTTGTGATTGATAAACTATCAAATCTAAAATCTAAATTGATTTTTGCTATTTAATTACTGTGTCAGTCTGAAAGTTATACTGCAGTGTAAGTCTGAGAATCTTTGGGTTGTCCTTTCACTTATTTCACACCTGAAACAGATACTTTTCCAAAGTAATGTTTAAAATTTGTTTGCCTTGTGCTTCCTGGCAGAACAGTGTATATTATCAGCTTCCCTTTCCTGTTTTAGTCTGGGTCTCTAACACAGGGTTTAGAACAAGGTCAGCAAAGAGTTCAGAGACAATTGTGTCCCTGCAGTTTTTTCTGTCATTCTTTTAAATTAACTAGATTTCAGGTAAATTATTTAATATTCTATTAGTTGTCTGCAATTGTGGATTTAGTGAAGATAGCTGGGAAAAGTTCCGGTATCTATTACACACACCAAAAAAGCCCAAAACCTGCCTAAAGAAGAAGCAGACTACAGAGTAACCCAAGAGCTTTGTCATAAACTCGACAGTTAGAGACCGTCCTGCAAAAGAAACATGAAACCTTTAGTCAAAACACCTCCTGGCCCTTGGAGCTGTTCCAAATGAAAGGTGAGTATATTTAGGTAGCTTCATATATCAGGGTAATATTCTCCTACCTAACTTGTAGATGTCTACACATGAGTTAGCTGCCCCACTACAGCTAGAGAGCATCTAGTCAATGAAATTTAAGGGACAACGTAATGAAAAATTGATCCATAGTATGAGATGAATCATATCCCTGGAGTCTGCAATTCTAATGTTTGTCCCATTGAGCTGGGGACTTCTGGGAGCAAAGAGAGTAATGGGTGGAGTAACATTTTTCGGGGGTTCCATAAATCATGATGGTCATGTGGCCTATCACAGCTGTGGATTGGATTTTTTGCCAACTACATGACTTTGTTGATAATAAACACGCTTCTTTGTTTGGCATCTTAGTGTTATCTTTCTACCACACACTATTAAAGAATATTTAGTAAGATTCATGTCAGTTGTGCAAGATCTAGTTTTCATTTCCTAAACATGACTTTTTGGACTGTTAAAGTCATACTAGGAAGAAAGTAATGATATAGGTATTGACACACAACACCCCCTGCCCCTTTCTGCAAGCCAGCAGCTGATCTATGATGACTAGTCCTGTCCTTGAAATCTCAATTGAGGTGGAGTAGGCAACCAAGTGATGCTTTTCTTTATCTTCTCATTTCATTCTTCCAAGGCATTTCTTGGCTTGAGAGCTAGCAGGAAATCTTTCCTGCCTTTCCTATAGCACATTTCCATGAGTCAGTTGTGGAATAAGGCCACAGCAAGCCCAAACAAAGAATGAGCTCCAAACTGGAAAGATAGCTGTACAGAACAGCCTGGGTGTGTTTTTGCCATGAGGTGTATGATGTGTCAGATTCATCTCCTGCCTTAGAGAAGAAGAAGTGGTTTAGTTTGGGACAAAATCTGGAGCCCATTTTGGAAAGATAGTGAAGCATTGTTTAATGGCTGGAGACTATTAGGCTTTTAGATGCAGAATGAACAAAGATGAAATGCTGTGATGTATCAGTCTTTTCCATGTCACAGGCCATGTTAAGAGTTAAGTCATCTGCAGGGTTTTAAGGATCACAATGCTAACTGCAATATCATATCTAACTCCAGTAACATACACTGAAAAGAGCTTAGAGCTTAATAACCTAACCAGACATAAAAATAAAAACACTAAAGCATGTCACTTCACAAATTTCACTAGAAAGTCAAGCAACAACAGTTCAAAGCTATAATGTAATGAATTCTATGATTCTGTCATTCTGTGAATATTCTCTGTTTAAGATGTCACATTAGCTGTTGAGAAAATCCATGTTATAGAAAATGCTTGCTTTACACTTTTGCTGTGTTGTAAAAAAAAGTCCAGTAAAAATAATATCCGAGTATAAAACTAATTAAATCTAAAAGAAGAAGTAATATTCCACTATCTTTTAACAGAAAAGTCTGTGTTTTTCCTTAAATTCAATTTCTTTATTTCATAAATTCCTTTACTAAATTTGACACTCCATCACATATTCTAAAATGTATATTGTTCAGTAAGATTGCAAGAATATCTAAACTTCCCATGAGAAAACATAATCTATTTAGGGGGAAAAAACCAAACCAGAACAAAACAAAACAGTCCTGTTGTCTCTAGTTTTGCCATTTGTCCAATGAAAAAGAAAAATACAGTTTCACAGAAAACATACAACATCTGAAAATTCCAAAGTAAATTACTGATCCTTTGCCCTCAGTTTGCTTTATAAGGCTTTCCAAAGTCTGCCTCTTTAACTTTTCACTCACTCAGAATCCAAGTAAGGTCAGATTGACAGTCACTTTAAGTTGCACAGGTGAGGCATGCTAAGATCTAAATAGGTGTGGGGTTTTTTTTTCCCCTCGGTAGCTTCAGAGGTTAAAATCAGAACAAGTTAGATAACTCTTTATCACTCATCTTTTTATGCATTATTTTTTGTCATGCTATTGCACACAATATTTTGCCACAAAACAGATGTGACAAAATTGCCAAGCTGCATTTTGATCTCATGGGCCAAAATGAAACCTACAATAAGGAAAAATCCATCATACAAGTAGAGGAACCCTCGCAATAGCATATAAATTTTTATGAGTGCTCCAGAAAACATGTGCTCTAAATAGCCTCTTCTAAAACAAAATGCTGTATCTAATTTCTCATATAATTTATTACATGTTTTGGTCATTCCTGTAGATTGTTTTGATACATGGACAATGTTTTCTATTGCATGCAAATGATGTATTCAAAAGGATATTTAAGTATTTCTATTTTTATTTTCACTGAGGTTTTCTTTTGGTTTGTTTCTTCGCTCTGTTTTTCTCAGCCAATATAGTACAATTGATATCTGTTGATTTAAATAACTGTCCCGAATTTTCTTCCTCTGCATAAATCTTTACTTTCCATTTTATTTACTAAATAAAAAGGAGATATGTATACACCGAACAGTTCTTTCCAGTGCTACACTGCAGTTGTATGCAGGAGGCATACTAATTTTCCCAGACTATAAAAAGTTATTGTAGGTATTTTTCTCCATAAGACCTCTTTGTTCACTATCCTGTTCTTATGAGCCTCAATTTTCAGAGAATGGACACTGAGTACACAGTGATATCCAAAAGCTATTTTCTGGAAACTCTGTACTTTTTACTGTCATTTTTAACTTGCCTTCCTCTGGAAATTCAGTTTACACAATTACATATTTCTCGTCCTCAGCCCCAACAAATCTTGAGCCTGTTGGACTATTTCATCCTGCTTTAGCCAAGTGCCAAGCTGCTCTGAGTTAATATGTTCCAACCAATTTAGAGAAAGTTGCTGGCAAGGTACAGAAGGGAGCACTGGTTTGGGCCTGTCACTAAGGGAAGTGAAGGAATAACTTAAATCTCACCATTTACATGATGCAGCAGCCTGGCAGGCAGTATTATATGTAGGTTTGAACAAAATCTATTTTCTTTGCCCAGTCAGAACAGTTATGAATGTTAGAGGAACTTAAAGGTGAGAAGGGTAAGCTAGCAGGTGTGGGGAGGGTTGGAAGAGCTGAGGAAGGAGAATAGGTGACATAGCAGAAATCTGAGAGTCCTGTGAACAGTTTTAGAAAAACAGTAGAAGTGATCTGGAGGGATTTCTTCTGTGCATGGGATGCAGAGTGCAATGGTAGCGAGAGAGCGAAGGTATGTGGGCTATATGGACACAGGATAGACACAAAAATTTACAAATCTGTGTTACATCAGTGGAAGGACATCAGCGGAAGATTCACAGAGTGGAGCTTTGGGAGTCTTACATCTGCCAAACAGTTATCTAAAACAGATTAGGGAATCAAGAATAGATCTGACATGGCTCGGAAATAATATTTATGGAGAATTGCTTATAATCAGCCTGTTCCCATGAGAAAAATGTTTCTTTAAATGAAGATGCAAATAATGTGACCAAGAGAGCTGATCTAACCATTTCCTGCATATTTTTAATTCTTCCAGGAAGGGGCCCAAAGCCCCTCTACAGCAAAAATCATATGTTTTGTATACTAACGTTTAGAATGACCTTTCATTAAAGTACACTCTGAGTCAACAGTCAGTGTAGTGATTTTGAAAGACTTCAGTCATGTTTGAGATCTAACAAATGGATATTCTTTGCAGAGATCAGTGTGGAGATTTACAGGCTAGAAAGAAAACTAGTACACTGCAGTATGATAAGCCTGAAAGATTCAATTTTAAATTAAGGACCACTGGCCAGCGCTTCTTCTAAGCATGAAACAAACTCACTGGTTTTTAGTAGCAATGTAGATAGCATACAGAGAGTGCACAACCCCAGATAAATAAACCAGCAATAGCACGACATCAAGCTAAGTGAGGATCAACCACAAGGACAGAATATAATCAAACCAATTTCAAATAGTATGGTAATGGTGAGATACTTCCAGCAACAGCCTAGCCCAAGTCCATAGCTATACTATAAACAAACATAATGACACAGACACAAACAAAATTTACATTAACTACTAATTTTTTACTCCTATTGTAGGTGTAAAACTATACCTCAATACAACAGTCAGGATGAGAAGCAGAATTTGTAACAATGAGAGAATTACGGGGCATCTGAGTACATTTCAGTTCTTTCGCTGAGTGGCCAAATTCACGTAATCTCCCTAGTCATTGTTTCCCATATGACCTCAATGGTGTGGCACTGACAGCAAGGAGTAGCTTGGGCTGGGGACAGCAAATGGTCAGAAATTTAGCCTTGGGGCTGTCCTCCACTGCTTGCAGTCAGGGCCACAGATGTGGGAACAGCAATCTCTCAATGAAAGCTGAGACATCAGGTTTCTTCTGAGTTCTATAACTGTAGGAGAGTAGCTGGGGATACACTAGGGAGTTAAACAATAAATAATATTTAAGAGCATGATTGATTGGAAATAGCACACTGTTAAAAACATTTCTGAGAAGGTAACTTGAAACACAAGATATTTGGGGAGCTGAGAAAGGAAATAAGTGAAAAAGCATGCCTGGAGCAAGGGTGCACATAAGCTCCAGGGTCCTAGAGGATTTGTGAAATCTGTGCCTGTCTCTGTATGAGTGTGTATAGGAATATAACAAGGTGAGACCATACCTTCCACCTCTCAAAACCAGGAGCCTACGGCAAACTGCCCTGTTCACCCCACGGTCTCCCTCAGGTGGCCTTGGTATAGAATCAGAATAAAAGACAGAATATATATGTGGATGCAAAAAATATTGTTCTCCACTTTACCTAAGGCTGAAGAAGGTGTAGCAGACTGATGCAGAAAAACATTCTGTAACTGAGAATCTTTTAAACTGAAGAACAAGAAAGATGAAGGCAAGATTGCCTCTAAAGCCATTAAAAAGGGGAAAGTGCTTACAGGCGAGACGTTTTTCAAAGCCTGCTGAGTAGAAAAGTCATGCTTATTTTTAAAAATTTCAAATTAAAAACTAACTTGAAATGAAGAGAAATAGGGAACTAATATGCTTTGTACTGGAAATTAAGATGTCAACCTTACTTTGCATCTGTACAGTCACTGAAGGCTGACCGGGAGCATTTGAGTGCTTCTTTGCAGTAGCATATCATAATCTGGGAATCCTTGGCACCAATATTAATTGTTGTGCCCACATCTCCTGCATCTGTGCCACTCCAGTCAGTTGCATAAAACCACTGAAACCCCCCAGATCCTCCAGATGGGGCTTCCATTGCTGTGTAAAATTCCTAAATCACACATATATATCTTTCCATCACCTCTTCTAATTCAATGCTATAGGGCAACCTTAGGAAAAATCAAATGTAATTGCATTCCAACAGTTCCCACCTTTAGCTAAACAGGCAGCTACTTCTATTCCCCTGCTAACTACAAAGTAGCTATAAAGAGTACTAGCCCTCAGCTGAAAAAGGTAGGGGTTTTTTCCAAAACAAAAAGAGAGAAAAATAATAAAAAAGAGAAAAGAGGAAAAAAAGGAAAAAATAAAAGAAGAAGCTACCATTCCCATTTTCTCTTATACACGTGCTCTATTTATACCTCAGCCACAGATGACAAATAAGCATGGAGGTCATGGAATTTGACTAATATAGCAGGCAAAATAATTTAATCTGTTTTCATTTTCTTGAA
>VXBL01001384.1:566664-644973 GCA_013400195.1 Aramus guarauna | reverse complement strand
CCTTCCAATCTAGTTGTTTTTTTTTTTTTTTTTTTTTTTCCCAGTACAATGCTTAATACATAGCACGCTCACTTCTACCTCAAAACCTAAGGTAACATAGTTAACATAATAATCTCAGCCCAAAGAGACAGGCAGTAAAATATAAATTATCATTTAGACTCTCCTTACAGACATCCACAGATAAATATAATAGAATTAATAATAAAAAAGGAGATAATATATGAAGAAAAAAAAAGGAACTTCTGTTTTAGCTGTTGAAAGTTGTTTATACATGTCCTTTTGCTACATTGTTTCATAAGATAAAATCATGCTTTGTTTAGTCTTAAGGCTCAACAGGAGTAATACAAAATAAGGTTCAAAACTTTAAAACGTTGTATTGTTCTTACTGGTGTTTTTCTTATTGTCCAATAGAAAAAAAAGGTAGTTTAAAGGAATTAATAACTTATAATAAACTGGGATATTTGAGATAAGATACAGCTATTTATCAGAAACTGATATTGGAAATGAGTTAGAAGTAAATAGTAAATAGATGAAAATAATATTCCCCTTAGTTTTTCTGTAGCAGAATTCCTGATTTCCAGGATGTAAAATTGCTAGGATATGTAGACTACTGAAGATGGTAACACAAAATTAAAGTGATGCCACTGAGTGAAAATATGTAACTTATATAGCACAGAAAGTACTCTAGAAGGAAAACCTCTTGTATCTCTATAGTCTCTGCAAAGCCTGGAATGCAACAGTCTCTGCATACATACATACCCATTTGACACCCCACGTTCCAGAATTCTTGAGGATTATAATTTGAAGAGTTCGTTCTTGTTCCTTTGGGGTAGATTCTGGTAATGAATCTTGAAGTGTGTGAAACAAACTCTTTAGCTGAAAAACAGAATAACAAAACATTGGTAAGGAAAACTTTATTAATAAAGAGATCCTATTTGAATAAATAAGAATAAAAATGTAATCATCTGATGCAGCAATTTTATTTTTTTTTTACACAATCTGTATATCATATCAATGTATTCATTTTTTAGGACATTTCTATGCATGTTAAAATTAGTATATGGGCCACTGAGATATGGCTGAAATCCTATTGTAAAACCTTAAAATGTGATAGCATTTTATGTATATTTGAATGTGATAGTATTTCTGTCTATAGTGCAGCCTTTTGTTAAAGGTTCAATAATCAAGAATCATTCCTTCACAGAAATATTCTTTTTCTTCACCTCTTTGTTAGGTAAAAACATGATTTTTGTACTAAAGCCCACTGTGTTCTCATGGAAAATTGGAAAGGCACGAAACAGGAAATTGATCAAAAAGCCCACTCATTCTTTTATAGTTCAATAGGAAAAAAATCATCCCGAGATGATCTTAGCTTGTTTGCTGTTTTGAGCTTTAAATAAAGTGACTGAATAATCTCAAGTGAGAAGAACGCATTTCTAAAAAAACACTTAATTGGTTCCTTTATAATCTTCAGAAGATGTTAACTATTCAAGTGAGTTGATTTTCTTCCTCCTAGCAGTGTTCCCTCCCACGAAGGCATAAAATAAACAGATGTGGAAAACTTCAGATGACTTCTACCTACACTATTCTTGTTTAGTAATTCCACAGAAAGCTTTACTTTTCCAGGTTCATCACTCTGATCATTTCTATCCTTCCCCTGCCCGCCCCCCCCCCCCCCCCCCCCCCTTTTTTTTTTTTTAATAGAACTAGATTACTAGAGGGACCAGAGAGAGGACTCTGACAATGGACAGCTGGCAAAAGCCTACTTGTTTTGATGTCGTTCGGCACCATTCACCTAACCAACCATTGAACCATCTCCACAATGTGGTGGATGGCAGCTGGGCTGGCCCTGAATGAATGGCCTGTGGCAGACTTCATTCTCATGGTCAGTTATCACTGCTCTTAACGCTCCCTTAAGGCTGTTGGCAGGCAGCTGGTTAAAACAGCAGGGGCTGCACTATATCAGCTGCACCAAATGGAGATGCTCCAACACAGAATGAGTTTTGAATAATCTCAGCTTTGCTGGTATGAGATCTGGTCCAATGGAGCAAAGTGCCTGCTATGGGGTTTATTCATTCCGTCAATGCAGATTTTCTTATCTGCAGTTATCAGCAAAGCCAGGGGTATTGCATGACCAACTCGAGTGAGTACTACACACTATACATGGATGTGCATGTGTGAAATCTATTCTACACATTTTCAAGAATTAAAACAAAGCTGAGTTTCAATTTTCCTCACAAAGCCAACTGAAATATAAAAATGCACTGCAAATGACATTTATAAAACAATGTTATAAAACAACCAAATTAAACTGGACAGCACATGTTTCATAAAATTTTAACCCTTCCAATGCATAAGCAGTGAACCATAGCAGCATTGTAACTTTTATCTGATTAAATCAAAAGAAATTACCTGAATGTTTTATAAATTTTTGTGCTCGAACCTCTCCAAGTGAATTATTTTCATAGCACTTCTGATTAGCTAGGGAATGCTCAAAGCTCACAAACTTCGCAGATTTGGTATAAATCACAAGGTCTGACAATGCAATGGCAATTTTTATCTTCTTCCTCTAATAACATAATATAAAATAATGGCAGACTAAAAAATCACAATAACACATATTTCATTATTATTATTATTATTATTAACAATTCAGAAGAAACTATCATTTCAGATGCATAAAGCATGGGAAAATGTGTCACAATTAATTAATATTTGAGCTTAAGATATGACTTTTGATAGTGAGAGTTGTTCCAGTCAGAGACAATTAAGGTTATTGTCTCTGTGTTCATCACAGTAATTGTAGAGTGAATGGAGAGATGTTTCCAATGCTTCCTAGCACAGTGTTCTCTTGGACAGCTTTATCATTTCCCTGCATCTGAGTCTGGTATGTAAAAGAACATAATTTTTCATGACTCTTAATATTGCTCATTTAAAATATATGTCAAACTTTATATTCCTAAAGTACTAGAAAAGGTATACTGGTAGGAGTACTTGGGGGGAGGGGGAGCAGAAGGGCAGGAGAATCTATACATCAATAGCACAAACTCAACCACAAAATGTATAATAAATAACAGAATAATATTTTACCGTGCCAAGCAAATCAATCAAGAAAATCCTCCAAGCACTGCTCTGAAGTTAGGAAAACTCTATTCTTCTTAATTAAGATGGAAAGTTCTTTGAACAAGGTCTTTGTTTAGTCTTGTTCCATTGCCAAAGCAAGCAAAAGCAAAGGTTGCTGTACATTGAAACAACTGAAATTTTACCAGGGTCTTATCTTTTATACTGAGGTACTATGAGATCTCTGCATTTTACTTAGCATGAACTTGTGAGCTAATCAGTGGTAGTAGCCAGCAAAGAGCGGATGGTACTAATAATGTTTATATTCCATTAAAGCTTCTGAATGCAAGTTCTCTTCTGACAAAATAATAGGGATTGCCTGCTCATGGCTCTTAAACTACTCAAAGTTCAAGTGCATTAATTATTCTGGAGCTATATCCCATGAGGAGCCATAGGAGTATAACTGGCACAGAACTCCTGAATAATACAGCTCTCCGGATGTGGAAGGCAGTGACACAGCCAACTCCAGCAGCATCACTAGGGTATCTTGGGTGTGGATTTCAATGCTCTCCCACCCTACACAGAGCAATAGAGTGGGACCTCAGAATAAATACTCCCACTCCAATAGAGCAGGAGCCCAAAACCCATTTTCTCTTCTGCCTGTGAAACATGATGAGACATCTGTTGATCAAGATGTGATATATGTTCTGGTCTGTAATATGATGTCACAAACATATGTGACCCTATTATCTGGAAATTTGGCCTTCCTTGTGCAAAGAGAACTCCATCCTTCCTCAGAAGTTTTCCTTAGTATCTCTCTATATTAGATGGAAAGAATAAGAAGCAAAGATCTTGACCTTCAAATCACTTAGAGAAAAGAAACACTGCCTCTCAGCAAAAGCACTGAGCCCTGAGGAACATTGCCAGGCTATCTGCATTCAGATAATCAGAGCATGATGTGCAAAGTGATTGGATACTGGGTGCTTCCTGCCTGCTGAAAAAACTTGAACAAAGCGGTTTTAACCCTGATGGAGCAACAGATTTCCATGACAGAGAATTGCTATTTGGTTAAAAAAAATGAGTAAGTTCAATTCAACTATTAAAAAGAAAAATACATCCAATTTTTACACTCTCTTTCAGAAATAATATTTAATGTTAAGTCTCTACATGATGAATGTAAAAATACCTTTTCTATTATAAGTGCTTAGAAATGTTTCGGTGTAACCTGAACTCTACACCTAATGTCATGCATAAAACCAGAACAGAAGAAAATAAGGGAGTGGGAACTCTTCAAAATTTGCATGATAGACTGGTAAAATGAGGGAAGAAATAATTAACTCTGTCCATCATCAGGAACTGCTATGAGTGTTCTCCATTCATAGCTCCAGGAGGGTCTTGAGACCAACAAAACAGTTGGGCAACTTTGTCTTAGATCTATTGTAAATCTGGGACAAGTGAAAAATGCAGGGGGAGTTTAGGATGGGAGTACAGGGAAGGTTGCCTTTCCGTTGGATACTAAAATATGCTCCAGTTTGGAATGTCTTGTAAGAATCAGGAAAACTCTGAAACCTTGAGCTGAAAAAATATTATTTCAAAATATATTGCCTCTAAGTAATTTTAAAGCCTATCTTTTAAGTTTAGTCCCTATCTTAAGCTAATATATTCCTTCTTAAAAAAAAAAAAGTTGGCATACATCTATGTGTTTTCTAAATTCAAGTGAGACAAAAGTTACCTTTGCCTTTTTTCGAGGTGGGGATGAAGGTTTCTGGTCACTTTTTCTTTTTGAGGAACCACTCTTTGGGTACAGAGGGGCTTTTTCATCAGTCTCATCTTCATCAGACATATTTTCGAAGTCAGAAATTTCCCCCATCTCACCACTTCTGTCAAGATGTCTCCTAAGCATACCTTCCTCAATTGTTCCAACTTTTTTATTTTTTATCAGAATTTTGAATTTTAATGCCTGTAAAAAAGAGGATAAACAGTAGTAACTAGAACTATGTATGGCCTAATTGTAGGTTTTCATATCTAGGTATTGTTTAACCTATGTTCAAAGCTGTTTATTAGGTATAATGAAAGTAACACAATGAAGTGAAGATAGATATTGGTGAGGCAGAAGTCAAAAGCAACTAAAGCAAACAGAATCTGGGTATCGAAGTACACAACAGAATGTGAATATCTGACCCCATGACAGGAATAAAGGCTCTCCACCACACAGATCCACAGATGTTGAAAGTGTGAGCAAGATTAAGATAGGAAGTTAAGTAAGTGTCAGAGGTGATGACCAGGTAAGACAGAGGAGGTATATTTTTTTACTATGCATGAATCCATTTTTATATATGGACTTGTAGACATGTATCTGATATTAATTTGATTTTTTTTTTTAATCTATCATTGCAGCTGCTGGAAATTTGTTACCCTATTTGATTAGTCCATTTGTATACATCTGTCTAGTATATCACATGGAAACTTTTGTCATTATGTCATTAGATAGTGGATCCTCATGCTCATCTTACTTGGTCAGGGAAATTATCAGAGTTTGGTAATTTGTTGCTTAAGCGATTTCTCTCATTTTAAGTGGGCATGTTTAAACTTCCACAGTAAAGAATGTAGGAAAAATTTCATTGAAGTTTATAATCTCTAATAAGATGGCTTTCATCTATGTACCTGAATCCTATTAGTATAAATTTCACTTAGATTTATGAAAGAATATTAATAGTAAAATAACTATTATGTAGCAGACATTCATTCTATCTCTGTACACAGGAACTGCCAATGACTAACAGATCTTAGGTTCTTGGATGACGTGATTCACAAAAATATTTCCTAAGTTTCGTATGCACTAGTGAAAAGAAAGGCTATACTGCTGGGAAGGTTACAGGAACAAGGAACAAATACGTACATATTAAATAAAAGGTAATTAAAATATTGTGGTTTAAGATATCCATTAAGTAAATATGAAAAACATGGATGATAGAAACATATATATAAACCCAAAGCTCTATAACAGAAACTAAAGCCGTAGACAAAGAAATAGACACTTATTTACATAGATGTTTATTTACATTGCAATCTTTATTGCTGATAATCCCCTTATTACTTCAGATCTTGTATAAGTAGTTTGTCAGTGTGCCAGTGGAATGAGATATCCTATGCTTAATATCTGTCAATGCCATGCTAGTGTAAGATTTGATTAGTGTCTCTGCACTGGTGATTCAGAATAAGGATGCCCTTTAACATTTCCTTCATTTCTTATTGATGCACTCATTTTTTTTCTGTGATATTTTTAGAAGAGTTTTAATATGAGTAATGCTACTCATATTTTAGAGAGTTCTGAATTTTTCTTTGCATATTCATATTTCCCCATATTTAAAAGCAATTCTATCGACTTTTGGTCTTGTATTTTTTCATTCATAGGTAAGATTTAATTTTACAAATTAAAAAACCCTGAACTGTTATACAAGAGAAAGAAAACTTTTTTATGGATGTATTACTGCCTCATATATGTAAACTTGCTTTAAGTAAAAAAAGACCATAGTCTCTGCCATTGTCTAAAAATGGGCCATGATAGTCAGATAGTTTCTAAAATACTGTTTATGAACTGTTAGCAAAGATATAAATATACTGAGGTAGGACAGCTACATTTTTTTTTATTTTCTTTTTTTTTTTCCCCTATAAAGATAACATTTTAAAATCACAGCTCTCTCTTCAAAAACAGTTACAGAAAATACTCTAGCAAGATGAAATTTTGCTATTTTTTGGCCAGAAGCAGAATCCAATAATAGTTAACCTAAATCGCTGAAAGTGAACCATGAACTGAAAAAGACATACAATGGATTTTAAGGCTAGGCTTCAAACAGATCTTGAAAAAACTTATGAAAATGTATGGTTAAAAAAATCAGTGACTATGTGAAATTTGAGTTCTTTAACTGGTAATCAGCAGTGCTAAACATGCAGCATCTTTTTGTACAAATGTCTAAATCTTTTAGGCAGATAATGAGCTGAAAGTCTGAATGTTCACTATAACCTCTCTTTTCTATTTTAAATATAAAATACAAAGTATTTTAAAAAATACATGTACTTACATATATAAACTTTAAGCATATTAAAAATGTAAATATGTAAAATGAAATAGATCTTCCATAGAGCATAATTGGAATTCAAGACTGGAATAAGCAAAAGGTTCCAAGAACAATCAGCTGGAACAAATATTTAAATAATTGAATGAACAAAACTTGGTTATTGTACTAAATAGGTGTTCTGGTTAATGTGAATGTACACTACAAATTGGAACAGCTGAAGTAAGACAAGACTCTAAGACAAAATCATAAGCAGTTTGGAATGGATGAGGCAAACCCATCTACTGACCACTGCAATTAATATAAAAAGGGACAAAAGCCAGTTCTCAGAAATGTAGAGAACAAACCCTGGGTTTGGGTTGTGAGTATTAAAAAGAGGAAAATAGTTTCCCCTACTTAAATTGAGCATGTTCTTCTCTCTTCTCCTCTCCTGACTAGATGAAGATGCTTAGAATATCAAATCCTGAAAGTCTTGCTAAGTATCAAGGTTAAAATGAGCTTAAATTTTTACATAATTTTCTATTTCAAGAATTATATTACTGTCTTAAATACTGATATAGATTAAAGATGTGACACCTGCCATGAAGTCTAATATGGGGGAAACTTTTGAGGCATAGACAAAATTTATCTTGGATGAAAATAAAGGACACTATTAAGTACAACTGTTAAAAAACCTCTAACACTAGCATTCTCCTATGATTCAAGAAGAGAATCACACTTAGTGAAAGTGTGAATAGATTTTTTTTTTGGCAGCCTTATAAATCACAGTTATTGAGATATTTCAAATCAATACTACCAGTAATGCCTGAGCTCTAGTTAAATGGATATTAATTATATCAGGAGCACATTTTTAGCTCATAACAAGCTTTCATATGATACAGTTATCTAGTGAGAAGTTCCTCACACTGAAAACTCCAGTTCCATGTTGTGCTCTGTAGTAGACACAAAATACATGAAACAATCTTTCTAAATGTCCTTTTATTAAAAATACAAAAAAGCAAAAAAATGCCCACAGAAGGAAATTGAGAGGGGTGACACGGGCAGACTAATCTTCTGGATGAAGTGAAAACCTGACACAATCTCAGGTAAAAATGTATGTGTTCTAAGAACCACTTTCTCCTTAAAAACAATTTTACATGGTATTATTTCTAATTCATCCACCAGAAAGAGTCCCACTCAGGAACAAAACTTCAAAGATAAAGAGAGGATCAGTTTGCTAATGGCTCAGAGGCTTGACCTATTATAACTGTTGGCAGTAAGGTTAGATCCCATTGAAAACCAGGACCTTTATCTGGCAATGTCTTGTCCAGTTTTACCTGAGGACTCCATGAGATGTAGGAGAAACATGAAAACACACATAAACTTTCCCAATCATGCAATCAAAAAGACATCAGACAGTGGTCTTGGAGAAAGTTCTAGTGCAGATGGTTTTGCATTCTTTGAAAGGCAAAACAGTGAACTGGAAATGTTTTTGACTTGCTAAGAAGCAAAGATATTTTTGATGCAAAGACTTGGTCAAGACATTTGCATCTGTGACTTGTAGGTCAAAAAAATAGGAATGAATCTCATCACTGAAGCACCAGAATTAGATGTGCTAAAGTAGTCTTGATCTTGAATTTCTGAGTGAAAATCTTCATGTTCTACTTTTTCAATAACAAGAAAATAAGACTATAAAACTCTACAAAGATATGGAGAGGAAAATTTGGGGATAGATTGAAAATTGAATCATATAGCCACAGGTTAATCAGACTATAACCCTTTTGTCAGACATTACAAACAGTCAGTAAGAACCTATTTGTCAGAGATTGTAGTCATCCAGGTACAACCAAATTTTGAAAGTTTATCAGTGAGACAGGTCTTTACAGAGAAAGGGAAAAAAGTGCAGTAGCAATATGAGACTCTTAGACATACACTCAAATGTTATATCTAGATGTCAAAGACATACTTGGTTGACCCAGACTGGTGAAATCTGGGAAAAGAGTGAATATTCGGGGAAAAAAGTGACTGCCTATGGAAAGCTCCTTTGTAGGTTGAGTAGATACAGGTGAAGAAAAAGGTAAAGAAGGACTCCTGGCTAATGGGGTTTATTGGTTTTCCCCCTAATATTAGGATTTAAATGCCCAAAGAGTGTAAAGTTGTACTGGACACCTTCTATGAATCTTTCTCAAGGTTCTTTTATTTAGATCGCATGGCTTTAATAACTATAGGAAAAACTTGGAGATCATGGCCAGAAATGCTTCTGAACCACCATAACATTGTAATTGATCTTGCAGCTGTGTGGCAAACATTGAAGATGACTTGTAAAATAACAATAGTTGCCATTTCACTTTCAGTTAACAATGCATCAATATCTCTTTCCAATTTTGTGATAGGAAACCTGCAAGTAATAAAAAATTCCTAAGTAGTTCATGTATATATCATGACAGCAGTATAAGGCAGTTTGATGTACTACAATGCAAAATAATTGAGGAAGAAACCTTCATCAAAAGCATCAATGCATTTACATTCATTTTTCTGTGTTACATTTGAGGCTTACTTGTTTCTTTCAGTAGCTGTCAAACCCATTAGAGAAGAAGGATTCAGCAGGGTAAAAAAAAATTATCTCACTTCTAAGATTCTAATATTTTCTAAGTTCATCTACAAATTGCTGCACAAAACACCACATTCTGTCATTTTATATCAGCATAATCCAGGAGTGCTAGTGCAATCACCGGAGGTCTCTGGTGCCAGTCAGTAATGCCAAATATAATTTAATGTGGGAAATGACTCAAAGGACCTAATATTCCAGTGAATATTAAAGAAAGTTAATGAAATATCTTTAGAAGCACTGTAGTGGCCAAGACTGCAAGGAGAGGATTGTAGTGGGTCTGCTACTTTTGGTGGCAAAATATCTACATGGGAAAGAGGTAAGGGGATAGATACGGTAGATGAGATCAGTCAAGCTCAAGGGTGGCCTCAGTTTATCTCAGTGGATAAGGGGTGTGTGAAAGAATGAAACAGTGCAAAAGCCTTCTCTTTACTCCACACTGTAGAGGAAGAATTGTCTGTTGAGATGCTACAGAATACAGTAATATTCCAGGGAATTAGCAGTACTAGTATAGTCAGCTGCAGGGTGTACATATGACTGAGGCCAAAGAATTAAAAAACCTATTTTCCTGAAATTTTCTGGGTTTTGTGTTTCAGGGCAAGCAGGTGTTGAGAAAAAGCAGACAACAGTAGCATTCAGTGACCATTCCATTTTCTTTTCTGGACCTCCTTGTGATTTTCACTTAGATTTACAATGGTAGGAGACATCATACATGAGCTGTGGTCCAAGGAAGCACCTAAGACTGAGTTTGCTCTGCATTTTAATCCTTCTTCCAGACACACACAATCATTTCATTTGACAAAGGTGTAGCTCAAAACCTTCTTAGAAGAGGAATTAGGAGAGATTAGATAACAGAGGAGAAAAAAATTTCCATGGAGATCTCCAAACCTCCAAGATCTAAATAAGAACCTGTAATTGGCAAATGGTTCTATGAAGTGTTTGGAGAAATTATGTGGTAATCCGCTTCATGTACAGACAAGGGCACCATTTTATTTGGATCTTGAAGGATATTGAGAAATGGGTATTAGAAGAAGGCTTTGCATGAGCTGCACATACCCCTTCATTGGAGGAGCAAAACTAGGAACAGTAGCTGTCAGATGAGGAAGATTTCCCACCCAAGAAACATAACGTTTGAGTCTCATGTGACAGGAAGAAGCTGCATGTTGAAGGTCCTTGCCAAAGAAATCTGAGAGAAAAGGGAAGGAGGGTTGAACTGGTTAGTCCAGAGCCAAATCTTTGAGGGATCCTACAAGCAAGTTGTTAAAAAAACCTAGCAAAGAAGGCAATAGCACAGGTCATGAACACAAGAGGTGACAACTAGGTGATCAATAACTTGTTGTGACACAGACAGAGGACTTGAGGGACAGAAGTATGCCCGTGGCATTTACAGGCATGCCAGGCGCTTGTGGAAGTAAAGAGGTTTGTGCTGTGTACCCAGGGATATTATTAGATTGGAATACTCTCTAACAGAGAATATTATAAAAAGAAGTGTCTGTGGTTATTGTTAATTTCAATGAAGAGTGAAAGACACACTACCTTTTCAATCCCTCCCATTCCTTGCTAAGATCTGACCAGAAGGGAGGAGGGTGGAGCTCAACTTAAAGTAGGTGAAGATGACAAAAGAAAGTAAACAAGATTGTAGGGAAAATGGAGGTAAAGTACTGTAACTGTAATCAAAATACCTTAATTTTCAAACTCAGAGTAATTCAATTCATGTGTGTGTATATATATATACACACACACAGAGTAAAGTGATTTGAAGTATATTCACCTTAATACTGAGCTACTTTAGTGTGACATCCATACTCATTTATAATCAAGTTAAGTAAATATTTTAGCATATAAACAATTTATCACCTATTTTTATTTTGCTTTAATATAAGACAGTGTAACAGTCTAAAAAAAAGAAGCAACACTGAAGAAATAATTTTAAATTAATATTTAGAACAGACTTTAAAAGCATATCCTATAAAACATGCTAAGGAAAAAGCTGATAAATATAGATGGAAGGAATGTATGTTGGCCACAGAACATGCTGAACAGGACTCTGCAAAGAAAACTTAAGACCTGTTAGCAAGCTAAATTAAAGTGTATAACAATTTATTTTAAAAAAATGTTGCTTTTTGCTATATTTTCTATTTCTTCTATTTCTTCTCTTTTATTTTAATATTCAATGTAAGATGCAGGTTCACATATAAATACAGATGAGTTACATAGCAAAATTTAAAAAGAGGAAACTGATTTCAAACCTTTCCCTTTTTGTTGCACATGAATATAACATATGCAGTTATCTGATAATTTTGCTAGTAAAATTACTCATGTAGGCAGGTGCACCAATTCCCTTGAGTGCATTATTCATCGTAATTTTTTTTTCAAAGTGAGTTATCAGGCTATCAGTTGTATCAGCCTCTAAGCAAGCGAATTTACTGCGCTTGAGCCGTGCCAATCAATGAACACCTACCATTCCGTTGAACCATTCTCATATCTGAGCAATTACAATGAACTTTAATCTTCCTGACACTATATTTTATTACAGTTATATTAGAAAACAGAAGACTGCCATGTTTAAAGAACAACAGCTTTACTCTGTTACTGGTGTTAACGCTTCTGATATACAATTTTCTTCCTGGGATGATTTTACCAGTTGAATTCTTATAGAATCATACCAGATGCAATAGCTTCCTCCCTATTCTTGCTAGTGCTCCATCTTGAAAAAAGTGGAACAGTAAATGATATGGGTGACAAATATATTTATATATTTATTTTTTTTACACTATCTGAGAATCCTTCTCATGAACAGCATTTTAAATTCATCATTTATGGTTCTGTAACCTCTCCTTTGCACTGCTTAAGTAAAGAAGGCTTAAGACTAAGTTCAGCATGTGGCTCACTCAAATGATAATGAATTTATTCAGGACTGGAATACACACAAGCTTCCAAGCTTTAAGGATGTGATGCCACTAAACACCTTTTGAACATGGACCAGAAGTGATTCTTCAAAAAGATGCTAGCCAAAAGTCGACCTTCCTACTCTATTTGCAAATTCAGTCATAACTATATATTTCCATTGCAAAATAAAATCCTGATGATTTTTCTTACATGCTTGATCAGAGCAGCTAAGAGAAATGGAGATGATCCTAAACCTTGTTTATTCTCAATATAATGATTTATTAAATTCAAACTTATGTAAATCAGCTGAGGACAGTCGCATTATTTAGGTAACTCTTACATCTTACATAGATGTGGAAAGCATCTCACATAACTTTAAAAGAGTAGAAGTTCAATAGAATGAATGTCACCTGAACAGCATACATTTAAGTGAGGAATAAGTATGGAAACCAGCAAAACATTTTCAGGCAAAAATTCTACAGAGCTGACTTATGAAAACACTGAGCTATGGAAATATGAAGTATGAATTCCCTATATCGCAATAAATATATGGTAAGAGACATATCTCACAGAAAGTAATATTTTTTAAGTATGTGATTCAGTGACTCCACAATTTAGATGCAGTACACTGATTTTGTGTTTGCCACAGAGGACATACGATCCTTGGACATCTGTTAGACTGAATGCAGCTATGCTCTGAGAAGCTTTAAAACAAACCTTCATGTTTAATAAAGCTTATATTTTTTTCTAAGTTACAGAACATTTTTCAAGGTTGCAAAGTGATATTGGACTGTGTGATACAAAAAATATAATGTTACAATCTAAAAAAACATGATGGTTTACTGAGAAATTTATTAAGATGTATTACATATATTTATGACAACATTGCTACTAAAACGTAACAGTATGCTAATACTTTAGCAAGTCTTTTGGACACATCACTTCAAAAATACTTTTTTCCATAACAGATCCTTTACAAAAATACATTTCTCTGTGTATTGTCTTTCCTTATGACAGTGTTTCCTCCTCGCATTTTCATTTGCATTGTACCTTTTTCAATAAATGTAAAAAAAAAAAAAAAAGGTATAAAATATATCTGTTCTATCACTTATAAGAGTGACAAGCCTAAATAGCTATTTTGTATGTATGCAAGTATTTGTGTTACAAGAGATTAAAAAAAATCTTTTGTCCTTGAAAGAAAATCATGTGCAAAGACTGGAACAATTGGAATTTATTTGTTTTAGTTTGCAATAAAATTTTCAACACCCATCTAATTGCCTTTTCTAACTTCATATCCCAGAGGTCTCAAGCCACCAACTGAGAAACACTGCCTTAGGGAGAAACACACTGAGAAAGTAACAATGTTTTTGCAGTAACAGAATTCGATGAAATAGTTCTATCAACATTGTTATTGACAAAAAAGTAGATTCAGGTTTTCTTTTCAATAGCATGTTTAAATTTAAGAAAATTCTTTCAATCTAAGGAACAAAAAATAAATTAGCAGAAAACAGATGCACTAACACGTTTAAAGTGAAGATTTTAAAATTTTGGTTCAAAGCATAATGTTGTTGAAAAACTTATTCATTGTTTCCTCTTTTAACACTAAAACACTGGAGACATTTCAGAGAAAAGGAAGAGGGAGAGGGAGAGGATAGTTCAGTTTAACCTCAAAATGTTGACTTTACAGGTCAACAGAAACTTTGAGGCTGTTCTTTATAACATAATGTTTCAATAACTTGAAAATTCAAAAATTAAATTAATCAGGTGTTTGCACAGCTCTCAGATTCAGAGGTCAGATTCAGTAGTACTTATTTCTACAATCTTTGGCAAGTGATTCCCTGTGTATAAAAGTGCCCTCTTTAAAGGCAGATGCTCTTTTCTGTGTTTAGATCACCACATCTCCAACATAGGACTACTGTAGATGAATCACTCTATGATAACTTAGTTCATATTAAGTAATAGTTTACTTTAAAAAAAATCAGAGTAATTTCAGTGTCGCTACTCAGTTTTTGATAGGCAGGTTTATTCATTGTTAGTAAGTATGATTCAAAATAACAAGATACATTACTGCAGCTGCCTTGTTTCCATATAAAATAAACTCCAACACACAAACTTTACCTAACTGTATTTGTAAACAAAACAAAATGCTTAATGCATCCAAAGCACCAGAAGTTGGATTGATGTGCACTGCAAGATATAAGGCTTTGTAAAAAATGTTGGTATGTTAGCTTTTAATAAATACATGCTTCAGCATTGTACTGAAAACAGTTTTCCATTAAAAAAAAATCCTTCCATATCAATCCATATGATTAAATTTTGATTTTTCTGTTTTCTTTATCTTTTCATGTGGGTCTTTTTGAGTTGTTTAATTATTTTTTTGTTACCACCTGAAGTCTATTTCAGACATCAGATGAGCAGTTTCATAAATTCAGTTTCAGAAGGTTAAAAAACCCCAAACAAACAAACAAACAAAACCCAGGGTTTTTTTCCCTGTCTGTTACAGAGAAGAATGAAATGTTATTACCTCAGGAGAAGGTAGTTGAGTCACCTCTGTATCACCAATTGTTGAAGCAATAAGTTTGTTACCTAGAATACTTTCTAAATACTCTGCCATTACTTCCTGTTGCTTACAGCTGCAGTGGTTCTCCAAAGACAGTACAATTGGATAGTCAGATGCCTGGAAACATAATTTAAAGGCTTTTATTAATAAATTTATATATATTTATTAATAAAAAGAAGACTACTTGATTTCCCAAAATATCTTGCAAAAATTTTCCTTTATTTTCAAAACTTTCAGAATATAGGTCAGTTGTTTCAGGTTAGTAACACAATAAAAAAACCTCATAGTATTTACAGAAAAGAGAAAGTAGAATTGAAGAAGAGAAAAAATGCAGACTCAGGTTGTTAAGGGGGGTTAAAACAGGGCTAGATATATCCAGAGATGAAAAATTAAAAACAACTAGGGAAATCAAATGAAGATTGGTTAAGGAGGACACAATACTTCATTAGAGAAACCAGGCAATATCTATGCTGATCTTTGGAATGCGTATATTGAAATGCATTTGTCCAATAAGCCATAGAAAATAATTTATCAGAGGCATTTAACATACTAATTAATGTTGGATGTAAAGAAAATAGAGAGAAAATAAGTGTTAAATCAGCCAAAAATCAGATTGATTCAATTGCACTGGGCAGAGTACAACCTGGAAGCAAAAAGCCGAATTTCTCACAGAGTTAATGGCCTGGTTGATACACAGAGTTTCTAAAGAATGATACATTGGCTACTGTGTGTCTGAAACAGCGTTTCTCAACAAATGATCTTACAAAGAAAAAAGAGGAATTATAACATCATCTGCCGAAAAAGGAGGATGGGGTAAAACCTCCCAGACACGCTAAAGCATAAAAAATTATTTAGGTTCATTTCAAGAGATACTTAAAACATGCTGAATTCTAAAAACATCAGTATTGATCATTTTGTTGGCTTTCAAAATTAAAGAAATCTTCACCTCTTCAGAAGTAACATCTGCTTTTTCTTTTACACCTAAATGTTATGTATCACAACTGCTGTGAAATTCTGTTGACTAAGTCATCCCAACAGGGAATTATCACATTGGGTAGATGATTTTTTAGAAATAACGACTGTTTTGTGAAAAAATAATTTCAATAAGAGAAAATAAGGGAAAAGAAAAATAGAAAACAAAATTATTACAATTTTCATGTACCTATAGGAAGAATTTGGAAGCTTTGACATAATGATGTACCTATAAATTTACATCTGATATATTTTAGTGATGGTTTCTTTAGTGGCTCATATCTATTTTAAAGGACAATGAAAAAATAATGATAAATAAGACAAAACTGGCTTTCAGCTAAATATAAATTGTAGCCACCAGCTTACTGTAAGTGACACAGATTTCAAATATTTCTGTTTTGTTGGGGAGAGTTTCTTTTGGTTTGTTATTAAAAGAGAGATATTTTGTTGTGTTTTTTTTTTTTTAAAGGTAAAATCAGATTCTAAAATTGTAATTGACAAAATAAACAAGGATTAAATGTCTTTTGCTTTAATTTATGACAGTTTTTAAATTGACTACATTTCAAGTTGACAGTATCCTTACAATTTGCTCAGAAATCATTGCCTTCATGTGAACAAGCTATGCATATCTTTTTATAACATCACAACCTTTTCTTGGGTCTCTTTACACCTTACTCATCACAGTACTCAAGTAAGACAGGTGAAACGTGTAAATCAAGTAAAAATTAGAGAATAGCTCAAATGAGACATGTCCATTTGGACTGTGTAACTACATCTCAGAAGTTGCCAGTAATACTGGTGGCTACAAAAAACAAATAGTCTGAATAAAATTTTTACTTGGGCAGAACCTGAACTGTCTATCTCCAACGGAAGTACCATTTTATGTTTGCCCTGTTTTTACACTGTTCCCCTGAGCATTTGCCATTGATCACTAATAGAAGCACACCTTAGCCTGGATAGACAGCTGGTACGAACCATTACCTATTGCTGCGATTGTACCATCTTATTGTAACTTGTGCCTGTTAAATGAAGTTTGTATTATAGTTATGTACAATATGCTGTGTATTAGCAAAACCAGGTGAGTTACGTTTAATGGGTGGTGAAGAACAGTGAAATAAAACCATATTTTTGTTTTCACTGTCTTTTAAAATCAGAGAGTAATTAAATTTTACACAGAAATCAGAACATAAAAAATATAGCTTTGCTTAACTCTGAGAAGGCTATAAATGTATATGTATTAAAATCCATATAAATGTATGATCATAGGTGTATATATTCACCCACATAAAGCTGGCCTGAATGCAAGAGTTAGCTTAATAGTCGTTCAGGACTTCATTTGAGCAGGAGTTTTGCCAAAAACCTATGCAAAATACTGAGATGGTGCCAAAAGCTCTCCAGTTTCACCGCTCTGCCAGAGATAGGCAGAAGGGATGTCGCCCTAATGAGTCATCTGACAAAAAGACAGCAGTAGATGGTAACCTTTATCAGGCCTTGAATTCAAAATAAAAAGAGGAAATGGAAAACAGAGTAAGTCGCAAACTCAGCCATAATCTAACATTTTTCTCTATTTTGTAAATTCAAGCATAGGATGTGACAGACTGACAGCAACAGAAGAACAAGTGAAGTAAAACTATGAAAAGATATAAAGAAGAAGTAAAACATCAGACTGATTCTGAAGTAGTTGTTCACTTTATATTCAGTCCTTGCTTAAAGGGTGTCAGGTGAGAATTCCACCTAACAAGCTGAGTAGGATCTTCTGAATTCCTTGCACCAACTTTGATTTATCATCATTATCAGCAAAATACATTTATCGTTCCTTAAATAAAATAAGAAATTATATTAAGAACAAATAGCACAATTTTCCCTTAATTTATTTCAGCAATGCCCACTGTCACAACCACTGTCTTTGTTTCGTATTTTTTTAACCTGGAGAATCTCTTACAACCACCATGTCCCTGGACTTTGTTAAAGCCACCATCACATTTTAACCAACACAAATACATATATATATAAAAATATATATAAATATATATACATACCACAAATGCATACTTGTCTATCACTTCAATTACAGACCGAAATGGAATTTTGCTCGTTAAAGTGTGACCATGGTACACAACAGGTTCATTGTTTGAGCCATCCCAGCAGTCAATTTCCAGGCAACGACATCCTTTTAACAGAGCACTTCAAAAGAACAAGAGAAATAATTTTACATTCAAAAGAAAGATACCACATTTTCTTACACAAGTCATTGTATTTCTGATTACAAGCACATTGAATAATTGCAAAAATCTCTACTTTTTCATCACAAAACAAAAGGAATCCTATAGAATTATATAGATATGAGACAGCTATACTTTCTGTTGTTTATCTTAGGCATGTTGGGTAATAAAATTTATTAGAGCATTAAGCAGTAAGATGGATTATCTGAATAACATTCATTAAGAGACTAAAAATGAGGTTGAAAGATTTAAATAAACGAATTTTGTAATTATAGCAAATTGCTGCTTAAAATAGAAGAAGAAATGTTTGAAAAGGCCTTTTTTATTACTATTCCAGGGTTTGCCTGTAAGTTTGAGAATCATTATACTTAGAAATAACAGCATCACCCTTACAGAATCAGGTTGTGCTTGGTCTGTACGTAATTCAGTTGTTCTCCCTCCACATTATTCCTAAGAGGGAGTGCTAAAGTTTCTCAGATGCCTTAAATTGACTCTGTTTTAATTTTTAATAGGTTAATGGCACCCCTTAAAGGTCTTCAGTTTCTAATATTTGGCTTGTTACTAATTTAAACATTTCTTGTAGATTAATTTGCCTAATTACCAATCTGTCTTTTAAATGCTGCCCTTTACATGCTAATAATATCTCAGAGATGCTTCTAGCTTATTTTAGTGTTTTAGATTTTCCTTACACGAATAGTAGATAAACTGGAAGAGAGGGGGGTTTATTCCCTCTTTGCACTTACTTTAAGCAAGGCAATATTTACTTCATATAATCTTAAATAGGGTTAGAAATAGATTCACTAGTGTTTCTGATGGTTGCAAGCCATTATAGAATATCCAGAGAACCACCAAAACACAAAAGTTGAGATAGATGAAGGTTCCAACTGCTTTCACCTCACTAAAATAGCACAGAGTAATAGGAATGCTGGACACCTGTCTTCCCAATTTTTCATACTTTCTGTCCCCCTCAGTATTGCCTTTCTAATATAACCCATTTTCTCCTTCCCTGATCATTTCTTCTAAATGTGTCTTGGCAATAAAGCATCCTGGTTTTCTTCTCCTCTTGGAGCCATATGCTGCAGATTCAAAGACAAAGTTTCTTCTCTCCCCTGGCTACTCTAGTGCCCACATTTTGCTGTTGTAGTTGTTTTTAAACTGACCACATTGCAACACACACTGATCACAGATATCCTTGACATACCCCACCATACTGTGCAGTTACATCCAGTGTATTGATCAGGTTAGATTTTGCCAAGGACTTTTACATGTATTTCAGGGAGTTATTTATTTTTGCATGGCATGTTGAGATTAAAACTGATTTAATCATATACTGTGTGGCATGCTATAGATTTCACTTGCTGTGAGGTAGACTTTTTGAGATGTAAGTGAAAAAATAGATTGTTTCCAGACTACGAACAGATGGTTTGGCAAATATATTGAAAAGTGTACATACAAAATAAAATATCACTCTCACATTTTCTACTTGTATCTGTGATGGCTTTGTACATTATTGCCAAGTAGGATTATATGTGACTTAGTATTAATTAAAAAAAAAAAAAAAAAAAAAAAAAAAAAAAAAAAAAGCCAAAGATGTTTAAAATATTAAAAACTAGTATCTAAATACCTGCTATATCCCCATAAATGACTGGGCCCTATTAGTTGGTCAGATATCAAGTAGGTGTTGTGAGAAGATGAAATAAAATAGTCACATAATGGGTGGTTCATATCTTGGTAGACGGTCCTGTGATTGTTTTTAAATACCGAACACTCTTCTGAGCTCATGTACCTTATAAATCCTTCAAATGACATCTGCCTTCTTTTCCTCACTGAACAAAAAAAGAAAGCAAAAATTTCTGATATGAAGCTAAACTGATGGTTATATCTGTGCACTTTCCATAATTTTTAATAGCCAGTTCTGAACATTGCTAAAGGTTATACAGCATAACACTTTCCCGCAATTTTAAAATTCATAACAAACAATATAAACACAAACATCAGATGTGTGCAGTTCTGGGGCTGAATTGTTGGTTCAAAATTATGAGAGGAAATAAATGTGTTCTAATATTTTTGTTCTTCTATGGACACATGTAAGAAGAGTTTGCAGTAGTCCTAATAAAATATAAAGGAAAATATTTGTTGTTTAGTGTTGGAAAGTATCATGCCAGTCAATGCACAAAGAGACTTTTTTTTCTCTGTAGAAAGAAGAGGAATTGTTCTCCAAAATGTCAGTCAGAGACTGTCAAAATAATCTTGTAGAAACTGATTCCTAGCACCAAATATCCTTCTTAGTGGTGGAAAATTCCAAATAAATACTGATGAAATAATATTTAAATTAGAAGTATTTGAAATAAAAAACAGCATCTTAACAAAATAAATGACTGCCCACAAAGACGAATTGCAAATCAAGCTTATTATATTACTGCATCTATAACAAAATGTGCTAATTGCCTCCATTCCAGTGACAGTCATCCCATTTGTTTTGTTTTTAACTGATTTAATGACAAACAGATCCATTATACTGCCAACTGCTGCTCCAATGTCATGCTTCAAATGTAATAATTTTGCAAATGATATAATCTCAGAAGTCAGCTTTGCTTCAAAACATAACCTAGTTTGAATTAGTCAGGGATTTTGCCCAGTTCTGGCTCTAAAATAACCTTATTATTATCACCATAGTAGGCTAGTGATAATTGAGCAGTAAGTAATCCAAGATTACTTTCTGTTAATGATAACTTAAACCGGTCAATGTATTCAAACTTTTGACACTCCCTCCCCCCAAAAAAATTCCCAAACAAACAAAAAAAAACCCCACAGCACTTATCTGTTAATTCTCAATACAGCTATAAGAATCACAATTTACAGGTTAGAATTGCAATTGTCAGTCATCAGTATGTGTACAGATTGAAAGCTTTCTGTCTGAATGAGAATTTATGAACATCATTCTGATGATGGTAACACAAAGAAAATAATTATTTCTAAATTACATTATTTTATGAACTAGAAAACTTTGCAATGTTATAAAATAGAAAACAAGGACGAAGGCCCTCCAGACATCATACATGCATACACTGTTGTCCTTAACCATACAAATGTTATGAAGTCTGTTGAAGACTTCCATTGATGAAGAATCCACAGACATCCCATTTCAGCACCAAGTAACCTTACTGTTAGAAACTTTTCCATAACTTGTACTCTGAAACTTCCTCACTGACCAAAATATTTGTTCTCCTTTGTAAATTTGTCTTCACTGATCTGATTAAGTCATTTAAGCATGCCCTCCCTATTTTTTCCATATTTTTGACTGAGATCTTTGACCTGATTATATTTCGGTAGTGCATCAAGAATTTCCTTGGTCTTTAACTAACATATTTGCAGAATTACTTATTTCTACCCTGATGATTCTTGATAGTTGTGTTTCATTTAGTATCTTGATTTTTTCAGCTTATCCACATGCACATGTTATATTGTTTTATACTTGGAGCAATAAGATTAAGTTTCTACTTACTTGGTCTTTAAAAAAGTTTTGATTTTTTTTTGCATGTTGCCCCAAACAGAATACATTCATCCTGTATGCTTTATCTACAATGAATTACATGAATCATAGACTTAATTACTTTGAAGAGAAAGCTTTTGATAAATAGTATCTGTTTTACATTTCTGATTAATTTACTTTTCATGCTCTATATATTTCTCTGTGTAATTACAAGTTGGGTCAGTTAGACATTTTTTAATTTATTTTTTTATTTACCAACTATTCTTACTTTTTTTTTTTCATTTATCTTTTAAATTAGTGAAAAATACTGACTTCCAAAGTTTTGTTTATTTTCTGAATTATTTTTTATGCTTTCCTGGCTGCTTTTGTCATTGATAAGAGATAACTACTGAGTTCTCAAGAAGAGAACTTATGTTCAGATAAATATGCTCGTGACCATAATCCCCTAAAAGTGAAAAGATTATAAAGTAAATTTGTGTTACTTTGTTAACCAACGAGTAAGGTCTTTGAAAGCTGGAGAGGGACTTTTTGCAAGGACATGTAGTGATAGGACAAGCAGAATGGTTTTAAACTGAAATAGGGTAGATTTAGATTAGATAGTAGGAAGAAATTCTTTACTGTGAGGGTGGTGAGGCACTGGAACAGGTTGCCCAGAGAAGTTGTGGATGCCCCATCCCTGGGAGTGTTCAAGGCCAGGTCGGATGGGGCTTTGGGCAACCTGGTCTAGTGGAGGGTGTCCCAGCCTGTGGCAGGGGGGGTGGAACTAGATGATCTTTAAGGTCCCTTCTAACTCAAACCATTCTATAATTCTTTGACTTCAGTAAAACATTCAGCTCGTGTCTAATCAATGGACTAAAAATATTTTGTATTTTTATACAGTTTTTTACAGGCCATTGTATTACATTAGCTTACAATTATTTTATTTTTTTCTCAGGGATCTGTAGTTACTGTCCTTGAACTGCATATAACTAAAGCCACCATTGCATTTCTGGAGAAGTACCAAAACTCCAAGCAATTTTGTAAAATAAGACCTATCTGTAAGCAGGAGGAGAGTAGCTTTGCACTAACAGTTCTGGCAACATATGCAGTTCTGTGAATTGAGATATGCAAAAGAGCATCATGTGAACATAAATGGCATACCATAATTTTCCCGAGATCTTATGTTTGGTAGAAGGTATTAGAATTTAAGATAAAGGTAGGCTTAATTTTTTGTTATTGCTACTGTTCGTTCACTCTTCTCTTACCACTGGATGAAACCTACTGGCTTTCCTTAGAACTCTCTCTAATGCAGATACCGAACCTAGTTAGGAATGGAAGGGGTGCTTTTTAAGTTCTGATAAACAGCACAGTCAAACCATTTTCTGACCATTTACAGACATTTTCTGCTTCTACGATAAAAGAAATGGGAATTCATCTCCATAACTGTTCTGCAGTGAAAAGATACTTTCATTGAGGCCTCACATTTCTTCCAGAGAGGAACCTCTTGGGAAGTCTTTTTTTTCATTAGGATCCTTTAGCAGTAGTTAGTGTGCACACATATCCATTTGGTGTAGAAAGAAAAAGAGAAAGCAAAAACAGACTTCTGTCTTCTTCTAGCTTCTTGTTGTTTACAAAGTTCTATGCTTTTTTATTGACACCACCCCCCCCCCCCCCCCCCCGCCCCGGATAGTAAGGAATATACTTTATTAATATTCTTTTCCAAGGATAATTTTGAAGGAAAAAAAAAAGTTTTTCCCCATTCCTCCAGTTAAGGTAAATTCCAGCTCTGCTATATATACAAATACTGTCATATCAGAGAGGAATTATGGATATGACCTGAATATTTGAAAGACTTGGATTACATTATATACCTATGCTTTTTAGAGTTTATTATGTTCTGTTTTCTTACTTATCTTGGAACTTCTTTGAAAGTATTTTTCTTTCTTTATGGAAAGAAAAAAATTAAAGCTTTCATAAGATGTGTGCTGCCCTGAAGGTACCTGTGGGGAGGATCCACACTGAGGCAGATGAAACAAGTAAGAAGGAAGCAGTAGCAAAAAAAAAAAAAAGTGTGAGAGAGGTGGAGCAGCAGAAAGAAACCACTACACATTGACCACAGCCTCCTGCAACACCTGTTTCCTCACTGAAAAGACTGAGTACAACCTGCAGCAATGACAAGGTGGGAGAAGAGGTGCCTGGACTGAAGTGGAGACTAGGAATTAGGGAGGAAAGGAGTCTGAACTGAAGTTCAGCCTGGGAAACGAATAGAAAGCTGGTTTTGCTGTGTTTAAATGTATATATTCTGTGTTTCCTAGTAGCCAAATTACTAATTAAATGTTTATGTTACTTGGCCACCAGAAATAGTGAAATGGGTACAAATATGTCTGCTGGGAATCTTAGGGGTGAACTCATGAGAAAAACTTGCAGTCAGAGACAAGGATGTTGCACTGCTATATTGGAAGAAGGAAGCTTTCAATTATTGTTAGAAGTATCAAATAAAAATAGCCTCAAGCCAGAAACATTACCAGATGAAATTTCATACTATGAAATTTGTCTATTTAATGTCACACTAAAACATTTATACTCTAGGTGAAGAGTAAAGACAAATATTTCCTTGGCTAAAATAAGAGTACAGTTATTCTTTTTCTACTCTGAGTTTACATTCTAGGGAGTCTATTTTCCATCTGACCCAGCCTTGTAACTAATACTGATGCATACTGGAATAAAGTATCTGTCTGAGCTGCAGTTTAGTTTTCTAAGGGCTTGTATCTCATAATCGATTGTTGTCTTCTGGTGAAAGCTTTTCCTAAAATTGCATATTTACATGCTCTTTCATACATCTGAATTCTCATGTTTCATAAATCCACTTCAGCCATTGCCTTAGTTGAGAATTTTAAGTCATCTTTCTTATTTCACATGATTTTTTATGAAATCTGTAGGAATTTGACTGAGGTCTCTGTTAAATTTGGTTTACATTGGTCAATGGGGTCAAAAGTTCTCTCCCACAAATGCATGCTCTCCCTCTTGCTCTCTCTCTCACACACATATGCACACACACACAAAAATTTTAAGAGAATATATATCCTAGGAATAAACTTAAGATGTTTTTTTGATTCACAAATACATTCTGGATTACTCAAATTCTTTATCTGACAGACGCACCAAGCTTATATTGTTATTTACAAGGTAAGCAAGTTTTTCAAGACAAGATTGTAGTTTTGACCTGGTTTTCTACTGCCTAGCAGGAAAACACAGAAACAGGAATGAAGTATTTGAATAGCACTACACTGTAAATGATATTGGGATGCACCTTCTTATCCTCGCAGTGCCTCTAATCCTATTCATGCAAATACTGAATTATGAGCATTTTTATTTTTTTTTTAAAGAGATATATACCAAGCTTGAAAAGTAAAGTGCATTTGCTTGGCATGTTATCTTTAATCTCATTTAATGATTCAAGATTTCTATTAAAAATTAATAATAAAATGGAGAGATAATTGAATGTTTATGTAGAACAAAATTGACATTTGGATGTTAAGACACAACTGTCAGGTGTGAATCAGATATTCACCCTCTTTTATGTTCAATTCCATAAAATGGTTCCCTCAGTCAAAAATGCAAGTTTTAGCACACAAAAACTCTTAATGCAGCATTTTGCCATTAGAAATTTAAATTGTACAATAAAAATGGAAGAGTGATGTATTCCATACTGTTCCTGAACTAACTACATTACCCTTAGAGAGTTATTTCAGAGTTATCTGGCTCAATAGCATTGAAAAACCTTCTCTCTCTGCACATACATGTTAGGGATGCACTAAATGTCATAGACGGACTTATCAACGTTGTGTATAAAATCTAGTCCGTTTTCATCTTAATCTTGACATACTAGTGCTATCAAGTTTATCAGATAATGGTTGTTACTATTAGCAAACCAGTCAATCAAGTGTCAGAATCTGCCCTTTTCCTTTTCTGCAAAACACAGGACAAGGATGGCAGATGACTTCAACAGATCATCCTGATGAAGAATATTCTATACCAAATTCAGAATGACAGTTACACAAAATGGTCTATCACAACACCATATGAATCAACTATCATGTCAATCATATCTGGAACTTTCCAATAAATATCTTTGAGTGGGAGTATGAGTTCACTCAAAGGAGCACGAACAATACAGCTATTATTTCATTCAGCAAGAGCATTTCCAATTACAAGACAAACAATTTAATCACAGATGAAGAAACAAACAACAATTTGGCTCAGCAGATGAAATTTAAACTAGACGTTAAATTAAAATTATAGAAACTTTAGTTGATATTTACAAATGTGTTTTCTAACTGACTAAAGAGTTTTCATTGTTTATAGCTATTATCTTTCCCATCAAAACTGATAACTCTAAACAAGAGAAACCTTTTAAATGGGTAATTTATTATATAATTAATTAGCAAACTTATTAGTTCTCAGAAAGAGTAGAACCTTTTCAATAAATGTTCTAATAATCTATTCAATAAATATGTTCTAATTTGAAAGGCAATCTCAGAAAGTAATGTTATAAGGAATCAAAAGTTTTGCAGCTATTACTGGATAGTGAGTAATTCTTAATGAAACACTAAATATCTTTTTTTTTTTTTTTTATAGTTGAGTTGAGCTGAGGTTGAGTTGAGTTGAGTTGAGTTGAAAGAGTGATCCAGTTTCTTCTTTCTACCACAGTGGGAATGATCAGCATAGATATTCCAGGGTTATTGTCCCAAAAGGAAGATTTTCCCATTCTCAGGTTTATTTTTCTTGACCAGTTATCAGTTTCACCCCTTATCAAAGACAGGGAACCAAGGAAACTATCAAAGTTAAATATCTGAGATTCACCTTCCACTGAACAAAGTAATAGCTTGCAATAAAATGCAGTTAGCTCCTATTTCCTCTTAGCTTGGCTGCAAATTTTGCCTTATGTTCAGTGAAACTCAGCAGAAATGTTACACCCCAACTTGAAGCAGCCTTCAAATAGCTGAAGAATATACATACTACAGATTTAACAAACCTCCACTCATCTCAGTTCTTGTGATTCAGGAGGGGTGATCAGGCACCTGGGAAGATCTTACATAGTGCTTTTTCTGCAAGTAAGTCAAAGGGACACATAAGTCTTCGGGCTTCAGGGGGAGGGGGTGTGCATTATCAGTAAATCACTCAAGTGAGAGAAGACAGTATAAAGAGCAGAGAAGTAAAATGGCAGATAAGAACCTTAAGAAAAATAAAGTAAAAAATGGTTTGTAATGGCCAAGAATGAGCTGAAGAACAGAATATATAAAAGGACAAGGGAAAAAGATAAATAAATGACAATGAAGAGAGCAGAGAAAGAAGAGCACCATGAAAATAAGTTTAAGCACGGACTCTATCACTATTCTCTATCCTCTATCACCTTTGAAAGGCCATAGAGACCGGGGAGGGGGCCCATGACTGGAGAACAGCAAATGTTGCACTTATTTTAGAAAAGGGCATGAACTTTTTGCACTCACAACCCAGAAACCCAACTGTATTTTGGGCTGCATCAAAAACTGCGTGACCAGGTGATTCTCCCCCTCTACTCTGCTCTGGTGAGACCCCACCTGGAGTACTGCGTCCAGCTCTGGGGTCCACAGCACAAGAAATACATGGACCTGGTGGAGGTGGTCCAGAGGAGGACAAGGGGTAATGGTTTTAAACTAAAATATTCAGACTAGATATAAGGAAGAAAATTTTTATGATGAGGGCAGTGAGACACTGGAACACATTGCCTAGAGAGGTGGTAGATGCCCCATCCCTGGAAACATTCAAGAGTCAGGTTGGACGAAACTCCGAGCAACCTGATCTAGTTGAAGATGTCCCTATTCATTGCAGGGGGAGTTGGACTAGATGACCTTTAAAGGTCCCTTCCAGCTCAAACTATTCCATGATCCTATGATTGATTCAATGATGCCACAATTCTACAATTCAATTCTGGGAACTACAGGTTGGCCAGCCTCAATTTCATCCCTGGGAAAATCATGGTGCAAGAACTCTTGGAAGCCATTTCTGGGCACATGAAGGAGGCTGTGGAGCTCTGTCCTTAAGAGTTTTCAAGTTTTGACTGAAAAAAAAAGCCCTTAGAAACCTATTCTGAATTCAGTGTTAACCTTGCTTTGAGTAGAAAGCTGGGGTAGGTGCCCTCCTGAGGTCCCTTTCCATCTGAACAGTTCCATGAGTAGTAGAAGTCTACATGATAGTAGAAGTCTGTGTTTAGAGACTTACTCTTAGAAGCTGATCAGAGAACAAAATGGAAATGGTATTTCAGCTTGGGAGAGCATAAATAATTAACTTCGGCTTAAACCCCATGTCATGGTTTAGCCCCAGCCGGCAGCTGAGCACCATGCTGCTGCTCGCTCACCCTGCCTGCCCTGCCCCTGGCAGGATAGGGAGGAGAATGGGAAGACAAAGGCCAACCACATGGGTTGTGATAAGGACAGTTTACTGGGAGATCAAAGGGAGAGGGAAATAACAACAGTACTTAGAATATACAAAACGGGTGATAACACAAGGCAAGTTGCTCACCAGATGCTCAGACCGTCCCAGAACCACCCCACCCTTTCCCCACTAGCCCTTTTTTATGGTGAGCATGATGTCGTCATATGGTATGGAATACCCCTTTGGCTTGTTTGGGTCACCTGGCTGTGTCCTGTCCCAGCCCAGCTTCTTGTGAAAATTAACTCTATCCTACCCGAAACCAGAACACCCCAGTAACATGGATAATGACATCAGTAGACACATGATGGGACAGATTAATACCCAGACTCCATGCCTGCTGAAGACGTTCACATCCACCATGTCTGCAAGACTGCTTCAATGCATCCCTGATATCATTAACAATAATATCCAGCTGAGGGCAAACCAGAGTGTAACTGCCTAAGGTTTCAGTCTTTCTCAGTAAAGAAAAAGAGATATAACCTTCTCAGTAGATACATCCTCAGAAGTTGTTTTCCTCTGTGAAACCTCTGTTACTAGATTACTTCTACATTTAAACTTTCTGCAACATGACAAATATAGACATGCCAAGTGCAAAAAGTATGATTCATGGAGAACATTCTATTAAAACAAATTGTAGGTTTAAATAGTACAAAATGGAAGTACTGTATCAGATTCTTGTAGCATGTGTTCTTTCAATTTATAAGATAAACTTTAAGCAAAAAGCTCTACTATATCAAAAATGCTGTAAAAATTAACGTGGTCCCCAAGTAGGATTAAAATAATCTTGGTTGTAAACTGTGCTTTGAAATGCAAAGGTTTTAACTAAACTTAATTTCACTTTATTGTGATTATGAATCACAGTACTGAGTAGTTAAACCAAACTAAATTACATAACAATAAATTCTGACATTTTCTAGTCTTAAAAAAATGCTGTCCTCAGTCTTCATATTTTAATTCTGGAAATTAAAAAAAAAATAAATTTCATCCATTATTACCAATTTAATAATGGTTGATTTCCTCTAAGACAAATATTCTTTGCTGAACAGACCAGTTGGTAACAAAACATAATTGCTATTTTTTTATCTTTGCAGTGCAATATTTATATTCCTTTAATTAATTAAGCAAAATGATTTTTGAACGCTTAGCTAAACAAAAAAATTCAGTCTGGCTTCCTAATAATGGTCATTCACAAGTTTCAGTGGGCATTAAAAAGATTTAGTGCAGTTTGTATTAGTTCATCTACTGTATGAAAATTGTATTTTGTTTGAAGCAATCTACAGGTAGGTTTTGGACCAGTCTGTTGCAACAAGAAGAAAGAATGACGAATCTGGTAAGTAACGTAATATGCTATCACTAATCAATATGCTGTGTAAATTCATTGTGCTTTATTAATGGTTTCTCCTATTACTACATTCACAATGTTTAAAGATCTGAATTTCAAAAAATCAACCTTTTGTACAAGCACTTACAAAATATATTATGCAACATACATAAATATAATATTATAATATAAATGTTTATATTATTTTTTCAAATGTTCAATTTGCATAGTTAGATGAGTATCCAAAATATAATCACAGTCACTGACAGAAGCACAATAAATAAGAGCTAGAAATCAAGCACTTAAACTATGCATACCTTCTTCAATGGGTTCATACTTCAAAATAATTTCTAAAGCAGTTGTTTCACAAGCTTCAGTTTCATATTGTTCCTTTTTGAGAAATTCAATGAGCTCAGTGTCAGCTAGAATTTTGCCATTCGGAGAGTAAATACGGAAAAGTTCTTGAAATTCAAGTCTATGTACAATAGTTCGATAAATTGCCCTGAAGTCTTCTATGTTAATCGTATGTACCTTCCGTTTGTCAACTGTATTCTGGGGAAAAAAAATAAAAATCAAACCAGTCAATGCAAAGATATGCAATGATACAGATACACACAAAATACTCTTTTATAACTGATCATAAAAGCGAGAACAAGAGAAAACATCAGGCAACAGTGACTGCAATGCATTATCAAATTATATTCTTCTATCCCTATATAGAGATCAACTTTTAGATTTGATTTTGTGTGTTAAAAATATTTTATACAAATTAAAATGTACTTTATGGCATAATTAGCATCTAAGTAATTACAATAAATTTCTATATAACACATATGTAATATTAAAACACATTATGTAACACCTCTAAAATGCCACACAGTAAAATAAATCTGCAGCATAAAAATTATTGAGTGGAAAATATATCTAATACCTCTCCAACAGCAATTTAAACCATACTGTAAACAGTCAGCTAAATTTACATACAACATAACGCAAACAATAATCTTAAAAAAAAATAAGGATGATCATGAATCTCATGAATTATCATGACATCCAAGTCTTTCAGTACATCAGATAAGAAACACTATTAAAGTTTGGAGACAAGATACTTTATAATAACCTGTGACACCATGTTCTATTCTTAACAAGCCAGAATGTTTAACTCAGATTAATTATTCACACTGTCAGAATTCTTAAACTGTAAGCTTGTTTTCATAGAGCTTACAAAATGTTAGCACATTAATTAATTTCAGTATTTCAGTATAAAAGCCACAAAACAAACAAAACAAAAAAAAAAAAAAGGAAAGAAAAAGAAAAGGGCAAAAGAATTTGAGTAGAATAATACTTTTTAACCATTTCTGCCATTTACATTTTCTCAGGCTTAACAATTTATCCTTTAAAATTTTCTACATGAAATATGTAATTGTGCATACAAATACAGATATTTCTAACAGTTTAGCTTGTATCATTCTTAAAAGTTGCCAAATCAAAGAGAAAGTTTGGAAAACTGCTGACAAAATTACTCACAAAAATAATAAAGAAATGGCAAATCATTGCCTCGTTGATTATCATTGTAAGCTCATAAAAATTCATAATTGTTGGCTTCTTAAACTGAGAATAGCAAAGAGGCTAAATTTCAGCATCTAATAACATGGCATCTACTATGGTTAGTAGAGCTTCCCCAAAAGTGTCCATAAACATAAAATGGCTTACAAGTTCTGGCTGCTCTTTGATGAAGAATTTTGATTACTGCTAAATTAGATTAGTTTTGAAGAGACACCATAAAAACTAAAAGCCTAATGATACATTACCAGCTTCTTCCTATGGGAGTACAGTTCCTACTAAGAGGTGTCTGAATAAGTACAACAATAAAAGAATACATTAGATCACCAAAACAAGTACAAAAGTAAATTTCATTAGTTCTAGCCAAAAGTTTACAAATCAGTTTTTAAGTATTTGCTTTGAATTTGTGAGAGATTTGTAATGATAATTTTTAACAAAAATCACCAGTAAGACAATAATTCAATACAAATGCTAATAATATGCATTTCATTACTGCTGGAGAAATCCCACATACAAGGTTGATATCCACAATCTTATTTCTAACATCTTTAAGAAAACTGCAAATTTACTCATAACTGTTAAATAGAAAAAGAAAATACCAGTGTATTTTGGAATGAAACAATCTGTCAGGACTCGGGAGACGTTCACTTAGGTATTGGCACAAAGTGAAGCTGGGCAAAAAATTAATTTTTTTATCTCAATTGCCTCTTGATGAAATATAGGCAATAATACTACACAGGGGAGCTTTTCATATTAAAGTTATTAAAATCATGTCAATATAAAAAAAAAGATTGTTATAAAATTTTTGTTAGTATATTTTTAGTATTTTTTTCTTAATGCACATCTTTATGTATCTTACTAACCAATCTTTACTATTCAGAAAAAGAAGTGTCTTGACAAAGACTTAGTCTTGAGTTATATGAAAATGTATTATTCCTTAAAAATCTTAATGTCCATAATTCTGATATTGCTCAAAGGAGCATTGCAATGAAATAAATTCAAAGAGAATATATAAGAAAAAAAGTGCTGCTGATTCTTTAAAAACTATGTTTTCTAGAAAATTGATTTTGCCATGTATATCCATTCAATTAACTGTTATGTATAGTTACTGACAATGATGCTGGTAAGATTTCCTTCCAGATTGCTTTGCATTTTTACATTCTATTATACTGATGAACAATTTAAGCCCCAAAACTACTGAAAAAACCTCAAATCTCTCTCAAATAGCACAAAATACCTAACAGTATTGCTACAAATAACTAGATCAGACTGTTCAGTATATTATATTGTTAAATATAACTAGATCAGACTTCTTCTATGCCGGTCACTTCCTCAAATAATTATTGTCTACCCACAATTGATCATCACTCTCAAATTTCTGTCAGAAAGTAAAGTAGGTGGAAAATACAGGAAACAATGAGAAATAGTTCCAAGTTCTCAAGAGATTCTCAAGGTTGACAATTTTTTCAATGTATTGCAGGTTCAAAAACCACAGGCAGTCTCTTCAGCAAAGGGTTGAGTTCACACTGCTGGTTTTGCCTTGGCTCTACAAGGCAGAGAACAATGAGAGAGGAACAAGATAGAGTGAGGAAATCTTAATGCTTTCCCTCTGCCTGCCTGTCAGCATGACGTGACCTAAAAGTTTCTGACTTGCCATCGTTAATTGTCCTCTGTCGAATCTGAACAGAATCAGCCAGCTGGTTAGAAAATTCTCAAAGAAATCACATATATATATAGCCACTTGGCATCATTCCCTTAGGAAAACAGCATTACCAAACAGCTATTTCTGGTAAAAAAATGAGCTAGAAAGAAAATTCATACATCTTTTGAGTAATTCCTAGAGGACACTTGAAGAACATGAAAACCTAATATGTCCAAAGACACCCAATTTTGCAGTATTTGTTTATTGGGACCACATCCACTTGATGGTATTTTGCTTATCTACGTGGAATTAACTCATTAGCAAGTTCAATTTATAGCTATATCATTGCGACTTTCATAGAAATCTCAAGTGTTGCCATATTTCATGGCCATATCCTTTCCTAGGGGTTAGAGTGCAATTCCTATCCATTTGGGCACACCTCTTAAATACTTCAAAAGAGAGGCATAGTGGAAAATTAAATAAACAAGTGTGCTGGACCTATGTTGACCTGAAGCCTGAGCAGATCAGACAACTTCATATTGTACTCCTGGCAAAAGGATTTGTAGGAAGTCACTCTAATGGCTCTGCCCAGCACCAGACAGGCATGTCTGGGCTCATTAACTTGATCACAGAAGCAGCTGGATGGGATGAAACGAGAATATTTTAATTTTTCTCAAGGGAGGCCTTGTTACAAAAAGGTTGGGAATCAAAATATTTCCCATCACCCTACACTATTGTTGTGTGGTGGAAGAGATGGTAGTGGTGCAACCACTCAGTTATCTATTACACGCTGAAACAAAAGACCTGGACAAGGCAAATTATTTGCTGATTTTGCACACCCAACTAGCATGAAATTCACTTCTCAAGACATTAATTTTAAAAAGTCAGCAAATACAAGGTACTTATGTAACTGGACTTCTAAATGTATTTAATTGCTTTATCTACATATTCCTCACCTTGAAAACATGTTTTACATGTGCGAAATCAAAAGGCATGTGTAGTTTTTCAAGCAGCTTCATTGTGCTATCTAAATCAATCTTCCCAGTCCTGAACTCATTCTGGATGATGGACAAAAACCACGTACGAGAGATCACGTTAAGGAAACTTCTGGCCCATGTCATTGCTTTTTAACAGGAGGAGGAGGGGCAGAAGTTTAATTTTTGTAAACCTAAAAAGCTTGCACTTTGCTTTTCTCATACTTCGGAATATCCTTGTCTTCCGATTTCTGATAATGCAGCAGGCTCTGAGGCACACAGGAAGACATTCTTGCTCTGCGCCCAGAGACTCTGAGGGCAAAAGTGACAAAAAGGGCCAGAGAAAGAGAAGGGGAGGGTGTGAAGGAAAACAAGGGGTGGTCAGGGTGAAGAAAGGGGTGCAGTTAGAGGAGGGAAATGTGGGGAGACCAAGGAGATTTAGCAGCTGTGAGGAATGGCAGGAAAAGGAGTGCCAACAAGCATCAACGAGGTGAGGGCGCCCAGCATTGCGCCCACCTAACCAGCCTCAACCAGGCCAGACAAGATGGGACTGGGAGCCCCAGACCCTCCCCTGCCACCCAGCAGGGGGGGCTCCCATGGGTGCACAGGTGGGGTCCAGGCTTGGGGGGAAAGATGCAGGTGGAGGAGGTCACACAAGGGCTGTTGTCGCAGGGCAGGGAGAGGAGAGGAGGAAGAGGAGGTAGAGCAGCAAAAGGAGGAGGTGGTAGAGCAGGAAGAGGATATCTGTTCTCCTCCATGGCAGCTCTGCATCACCTGCTCTGGTTTCTTCACTGCGGTGGCATTGGCAGCATTTGGTAGGACATCACGGCTTGCTCCAGTTCCCGGCAGGGCCCTTTTCCTACCCTCACACCCCCGTGTCCCTGCCGGGATGCCCAGAACTCTCTTGGCCCAGCCCCCCACGCTCAGCTCCCCCCCAGTGCTGCTGCTGTGAGGTCACAAACTGCAGGTGCCCAGCGCAGGCCCCTTCCCACCACTGCTCCCCTTACCCCCGCGGCCATCTTGTGCCCTTTTCCTCCAGCAGCCCCTGTGCCCTCCCCATGCCTGCAGCTTCCTGGCCTTTGGATAGCCCTCACCCCCGGCATGGGTGCAAGGCAGGAGCTGTGTGAGCTGGAGAAGGTGTCTCTCATTTGCAGCCTGCTGCGTCAGTCTCCTCCTGGGGAGTTCGGCCAGGTTGTCCGAGATCTCTCTGCTCTGGTCCGAGATGACAGGCTGGTGAGGCAGGAGGCTGCCCGTGTGGGGGCCTGTCACAACCAGAACAACTTCACCCCCATTCAAATAAACAGGCGCACTGTGCTACTGACCCACTATAACAACTTAGGGGGAAACCGCTTCTTTGACCCTCAGGACAAATTCTCTTTTGAGTTTGACCACCTGCGCAGAGTCACCAGCAAACCCCAGCTGCATGGTGTGATACTAGATGAAGGGGAGCTGTGGCGAGAGACCCTCCACAAGGGCTTGAAGGCCTATGTGAGCCACCACTTTCCAGCAGGGAACTGCTGTGTGTTCAGAAAAAGCCTGGGGAAGAGGCAGATGTTTGTGGCCTGCATTGAGGCTCATCAGTACCAGCCTTCAAATCCCTGGAACAGCCTTTGGAAGTCAGACTGGACTTTCGCCCTGACTCCATTTACCACGCAGGTTACAGGGATCTTTCTCCTCCAGATACACTACTTCAGAGATGCCAACCTCCATGTAACTGTCAGCAAGTCTGTGAGTGAGACTCTAAATGTGATAGACCGAAGTCAGTTTGCCACAGATTTTGTGAGATTTGTGAAAGCTGAGGACACCAAGTTTCATATTGCTATCCTGGAAAACATTCAGGCTTTGTCACAGGATATATGGGAGAAAAATCTGCGAAAGAAACTCCCTGTTACTCGCACTTTTATGAACTGGAATAAACTACTGAATGATCAGCATCTGAACACCAATGTCTCCAATACAGAAGTGCTTCCATGCTTACTGAAACACACTATTTGATATGGTGGCCTAATTAAAAAAAAAAAAAAAAGTAAGACAAAACAAGGGTGTTTAGTTGATTTATTTCTGAATTACTCAGGAAAGTACAGAAACTGTCATCAATCACCAGTTTGAAAATAATTTGCTGTGGGTTTTTTATTTTCTTCATGTGCTTTTCAGTTGCTTCTAGAGGTAGTAGTAATGGTCACTGTCAAAGGCAGTACAGTGGTACAGGTAAGCCAGCAAGCTTACTTTCCTTTGTAATTTTACCCACTGCTATATTTACTTATGTCACTTCATCCTATATGTAGCATTGGTTATAAGGAAATTAGTAAGGTAGGTTGGCAAAGATATTGAGGCATTTTTTCTAGATTTTTTCATTGATACTGAAACCCAGGAAATTCAGCCTTCAGGCTTTGCTTGTGCATACCTCTCTATGCACAAGAGACATCCCTAACAGAGTCACAAGAACAAAGGGAGATCAGTACACAGGAGGAATAAATTTCTTATAGCTAGTACAGAAGGTATTTCTGACTGACTAGTAGGAGTGTATGCTGGGTGTTGCAGCATTACAGAATAAAGCAATGCTACTTCCCTTCTTCCAGTGTTTATTACAAATGCCGAAGGAATGTATGTGGGTTTTGTTTTACTTTCAAACTATGACAGTGATGCTTTGCTAACGTGTTTATTACAATAAATGAAATGCCTACCACACTTGCTGTTTTCTGTAAACATACCTTTTAATTACAGTTTTATTAGAAACAAAGTTTAATTTAAAGCAATAATATAAACACTAAACTTGCTAAAAATACTGATATGAACATTTAAACATTCTTACAAATATAAGATGTTTTTAATGTAAGCATAAGATTTTGCTTTTGTTCATCACTGCTGGTGGCAATTGTGTTGCCACATGGGTTGAACATGCCCTTTTGAAAATACCAGTCAGTGGTTTTATAACTTCAGTACTCAGACTGGCCATGTTTTCATTGTCTCAGTTTTAAAAGGTAATAGTAGTAAAGAACTATGCATTGTTATGATTTTGGAGATAACCAACATTGTGCAAAAATGCCATCTTCAGATTACTCTTTTGTAGTCACACCTGATATGGGAGGTTCCTTGCTCTGTACACCTGGATGTGATCAGTAATCACCCAGAGAAACCAATAACAAAAAGGTGTCTAATATAAAAACCACCATTCTACATCATTCTATATTGTTGATGACAAAGTCATATGCTCAATTTTTATTTAAAAGCATACTAATTTATAAAGCCTTATTGTAGAAGATGAGGTTGTAGTATTGCCAATATTTGAATGAAATGGAATTAAATGAAATAATTTCTTTGATATACACTGAATTTCTTCAGATTTGCATTGACTGGAGCACACTTTTCATCTGGTTGTTCATTTTTATAGTCACTCAGCACAAAGATTCTGGAAGTGTTGTACTAATATATGTGCAGAAAGGCACTCATCGTGCAGGGTTTCGTTCCCGCAAGCAGAAAGCAGACTGCTGCCCTTGTAACAATGTCCCTTGACAATGCCTTTTACAGATGCCCATTTGTTAGAGAATCCGCACCATGCACTTGAAGAGGGAGAAGGATGGAGCATGGAGAGCATTTTCTGTGCTCCTTCAGTTCTTCACAGAAAGCTGCATTACCTATGGGTCATTCTCTTTTCACCCCACAGCTGCTACTGAGATGTGTCCAACATCAATCTAGCCCTTTTAGTGCCTATGTTGCTGCTGGAGACCATTCAGTGAGAAAGCAGCTGTCTTTACATGGTATTTATTTGAATATGTGATTATTTCTTTATTGAAAAGAGTAATTTTATTAAAAATGTTATACAACCCAGGGCTGCTATAATGAAGATGGCCTGTTGTGAGTGTAGTTCATGTCTGCAGTATAGAATTATAGATGAAATTTTGGACATACATTTAAATGCTAACAGAAACAGGGTCATAGCTCTAGAAATTCTGGATTGTGAAAAAATCGCTTTATTCAAACACAAATATTGAACATGAGCAAACAATAAGGAACAGTAGGGAACAATGGCAAAGATGAAGCAGTTAGCTGACTTTCAGTTTCAACATTTATTCCACCAGATCAATCCCTTATGAGATGGATATATATGAAGTTTTTCTATCTTTCCTATCCATCTACCTTTATGAATTTTCCATTTTTCTTTAATTTCCTTTCTCTATGAGAGAGAATCTGTGATACCACAATCTGTAACAAAAGCTGCTCGGAGGGATGGATTTTGGGCAGAGTAAATGTTCTGATTTGGCTGAAAGCACTAATTTTTTACAAGGCCTATGAAATTAATCTGGAAAAGAAAATTGCAATACAGGCTTTGTCAATTTTCCCTCTACGTTCTACATGATGGGCTTAGAATTTTTTTTTTTTTCTTCCGAAAGTTGAAACTTGGAGACGAATAAACATTATGAGAAGAAAGCAAAGGTGTACAATTCCATTGAAAACTTTATGGAGCTTTTACATATACACTTTTGTGACTCTGAATATGTTTGAGATTTAGTTACAACTTATTACTCTTTTGCCCATAACAGAAATTTTTTGTTGTATAGGGAATACATTCCAACTCACATTATCTTTATTCCTAAAATCTCCCTCCTTTTCTGTCTACTGCTTTGAAACCAATTCATGTTCAGTTCAGAACATGTACATGATGAGATGTAATTTTCTTTCAAAATAAAGCGTGATTTTTATTTTTTTTAAATTCTACTCCTCCATTTACAGGCTTGTAGACTCATTGGAATCATGAAGTTGGTACAAATGTACCTGAGCCAAATTGGCTCAAATTTTTGATTTCTGAAAATAATTTTGTATCTCCCATTAATTGTTGCTGGAAAGAAAATTATCGGTTTTATTACACCAGTAACATTAGAGCTTAGCTTGGACTTCATTGTCAGCTTCCAGCTGCATTAAAATTGGAAGAAAATCAACACTTAATATTAGTATTTGGACTGAATATTTAATGTTCACATTATAAAGTTTGCTTCATGTTTTGCTAGTACAGCAGCAAATGGAAAACCTATCAAAATGAGGACACTTAGCAAAACAAGTTTGAGAATTTCATTTTCAAATATATGTGTTGATTTAAAAGCTAATTTTTTTTTTTTTTTTGGTAGTTTCAGAATAGATAGACAAACTTTAACAGGCACTAAACACTCAAGTTATCTGTTGGCAGAAAGCAAGGTCTATCAATACTCTTTGTCATTGGAAGAAACTAATGTTTTCCCCCTTACATTCTCCAAACCCAGTACTAATTCTTTCTTTGCTTCATTCATGGAATGAAAAAGACAATATTGCAAAAAAATCCCCACCCCTTCTTGTAAGCTTTCCTGGCTGTAGCCTGTATTAAAATCTCCATTGTATTCCTTACTCCATAATCCTTATCAAGTTGTGGAGAAGAAAGGAAAACATGATTTTGAAACAGAGGAAATAAAATTGAAGGAAATACAATGAATGTTGTGTCAAGTGTATATCTCTCATTGATTTCAAATAATCAATGCATTAATGCTCAAATTATAGTAAAACCAAATTCAAGGATTATTTTCCCTCCTGCAGTAAGAATGGTTTCATATGTTTAACAAATGTGAAAAAGCGGATTTATTACATTCCAAGTGCAAGATATTTTCCAAGTCTGTATGTCAGTATGCCACTTTTACACAAATAGTGGATTTTATAATTCTTTTTAATGAAAGCTTTGGAGTTATTAAAAATGTGGAGTGGTTTCAAAAAGTCACTATTTCAAAAATTAACTATTATGAACTATTCAAAGCATAGTATCCTGGGATTCTCCAAAGTTACAAGAGGTATTTGTTGTAGTAAGACTAAGGAATTGCCATCATACAAAGCTGAGGGAATAAGAGACCTAATGATAATTAAAACAGATGACTCATATTAAGTCATTTATGTAGCAGATTATCTTTGAATGGAACAGGAACACATCCTTAAATTCATAACCAGAAAATATCCAGAGGTTGTGGGATCCTAATAATGGAGTCTGGTTGGTTTTGGTGTTTTGGTTTTTTTTTTATATTATTGCTCATATAACACATTTGGAAGAAAAAGGAGTGTGGGTCTCAGCTTTTTTTCTAGATTTAGGTATAGACCTTTCAGTCCTAAATCTTCATACATAATTAAAGTTTGCATTTCCTGTTTGCTTACTAAGGAACATATCAACTCTTATACACACTGCTTCTTAAATAGCATTCATAACTGCTGTGTTGGTAACAAGAGCAGCTGAAAGCCTTTCTAAATACTCTTCCTGAACCAGAAGGCTAAAAATTTTAAGTTTGTATGGCAATAATCATAACCATCTATTCAAAGTATGCTGATGGTGATAAAACATAAAATACGGTTTGCAGGACTTTATAAGCCCTTTATAAGGGCCCTACCTATGTATCCCACCAGAATCGCGAGACAGATGTCTCTTCATAGGGGAATGGAAGCCCAGTGTCTAGTATGACATCAGAGGAGAACTAGCAACGTGGAACAGGAGGGATGTATGAGTATGAGGGATGAAAGAGTATGAGTTCCTCAAAGGGTTAAGAAAAATATATTCACCCTGCAAGCCACTTCTCTTTCAACAGGGAATTGACAGCTAAGCCTCCCAGAGAGTTGTTTCAGTGGAAAAAACTAGGTTTCAATAAATGTCTTTGGTTTCAGATAGATATACTTTGCTGTCTAGAATGAGATAATCAAAATGAAGGTGAAGATGAAGTATGAATTATTAGAGATTTTTTTTTTCTACCTTGTAGAGTTTTTGGGGTTGGGTTTTTTTTTGGTTTTGGTTTTGTTTTGTTTTGTTTTGTTTTTTTACCTTGCACTGAAGATACCATAAAGGGAATGCCCTCTGAGAAGCTCATCACTCAGAAGTCAGACTTACAGAGTGAGAAATAGAAACTCTTGTATATACCTGTAACAGCTATGTTGTCCTGTATGTATCATGAAGTAATTAGGATTCCATTGATCTTGAAGCAAGTGCCACAGATAACTCACCTGTACAGCCAGGTATATTCCAAGTCATAGCTTCCTTATGCTATATTTCTTGTTTTACAGCATTCAACAGATGAGAAAAAGCAGGCTTTGTTTCTAATGCATGAGTACATTAGTAAGTGTCTTCTACAAATCCCTGTGATTATTTCTGAGAAAAAAACATTTCTGCCAGTTCACTGAAGACATTATTAATTTTACTTAAGAACTTTATTTCACACAAGACTTCCCATTTGCAACTTACTTTTAATTATATCCTCATTAGAGACAGATATGAGAAGCACAGCTTATTTCAAGTATTTATTATTCATTCTTGTATTGTTAATGAATTAATGCCTGAAGTGCATCTCTACTAAAAAGTCACCTTCTTGTTCATCAGTTTTGCATGTCCATAAAATAAATGTGATTGCTTTGGGTACTGTATTACATAGATTCAGTATCATTACTTTCCATGTATAACTTCTACATGCAAATTTATTCTGTTGTTCTTTCTTAAATAATTAACATTATCTGCTAATATATTCTTGCTCAGACCAGTTCTTCTAGTTCTTCAGTAGCACGTATTCACTGAGCATCTATAGTTCCATTCTTTCTCTTCCCATCAAAAGGTCATTTTGAAGACACATCGACAACATGCTTTCTACGATCTGTAAGCCCTGCAAAAATCAAGCTGTTATTTCAGCCTCTGGGCTGTAGTTCCATATGCCTAAATGCATTACAAAACATGGATTTAGCTGAAGCCAATGAAAAGCATAATTAACATTTTGGTATGCTGTGTGCAATAATTTATTTTCCATCATCAAAGTTACATAGGCTGCCAAATGTGTGATACAGATTATGGGAGAAACTGTGCTTAAAATGCAGGTCTTTTCAAAATAAGGTGTTATGTCCTGTGAAGTATTCATGGGGAGAAGGAGAAGTTTAAAATGCATAGGCTCTGTTTTGCCTTCAGCTGTTTTCTGGCTCCTCTGTTTAAGTCCCAGTTCAACAAAGTACTTAATTGTTTAATTATAATCATTTGACTATTTCCACTGGGAGAAATAGTATGCTATAGGTACTATGAAGATACAGCTATTTAAATTGGATCATACCATGCTGAAGGACCTGATACAGAAGGTACAGATAGCAGCAGAAAGATTCCCTTCTTTGGACTGTGAACTTTAGACTGGCCTGGAGAAAGTTCCTAGAGGCCAATTTCCACCCCTTTGCTCAGGTCTATCTTATAAATTAGTTTATATTATCCTGCTCCATTTTGTTGTCTGAGTCTATGAAACATGTTGATTATGAAACAATTTATTTTCTTTAAATTAATACCACTAGATCCAGAAATGGACTTAAAAGTCTAGAAGCTTCACTAAATTAAATTATAAACATTTATTTATTCTCTTTCAAATACACAACAGTCAAGTAAAGCACTGTTGTGGTTTAGCCCTGGCTGGCAACTAAGCACCACCAGCCACTCGCTCACACCACCCACAGCAGGATGAGGGAGTGACTTGGAACACTGAAACTGAGAAAACTCATGAGTTGAGATAAGAACAGTTTAATAGGACAAACACAAAAAGGATGATGATGATGATGATGTTGATGATTATGATAATAATAATAATAATATAAAAAAACAACTGATGAACAACACAATTTCTTACTACCTGAAGCCAATGCTACACAAGATGCCCAGCTGCCCAGCCTCCCACCCCACACGCGCAAGCAAAACAAGACAAGGAATTTATGCATCACTTTCTGCAGGCAGGCAGGTGTTCAGCCATCTCCAGGAAAGCAGGGCTCCATCACGCGTAACAGTTACTTGGGAAGACAAACGCCATCACACCAAAATCGATGCTACACGAGACCTCCAGCTGCCGTGCCAGGCCGCCAGCTGCCCAGTTAGAAACACGACATGATGTCATATGGTATGGAATATCCCTTTGGCCAGTTTGGGTCAGCTGTCCTGGCTATGTCCCTTCCCAGCTTCTTCTGCACCCCCCACCCTCTCGTTGGCAGGCTAGTATGAGAAGCTGAAAAGTCCTTGACTGTTTGGCAACAACTAAAACATCAGTGTGCAGTGTGTTATCAACATTATTCTCATCCTAAATCCAAATCACAGCACTACACCAGCTGCCAGAAAGAAAATTAACTTTGTCCCTGCCGAAACGAGGAGAAACACCTATGGAGCCCATGGGTATTTAGGCTCTGAGCTATAGCAAGCTTGCTCCCTGCAAGAGTATTCTTTAAACTTTCCATACTGCTTTTGTGGATCCAGTAGAGTATAATTCTTTTTAATGATGAGGCAATTGACCATTTTTTATTGGGAAAGTAAATACATGAAAGCATGTGAGCTGCTGAGATTCTGCAAGAGTAGGGATTACTTAGGTGTCTTCAGATAATAGGAGGGAGGGAAGAAATTAGGTGCAGAATGAAGGAGAACAAAACCTTGGATTTTTGCCTGCAGTTAGGATCTTTATTTTAGACTTTGACGTTATTTCTAGTACTTTTTAAAAAAAACCAAGATCAATTTAAAGAATTTCCAAAAGGGACTTATAACTATTAAAAGAATTTCTTTGATTCTGTGAACACGTACAACCATACCAGAAGAGGACAAAGCATTTGCAAGTTTACCCCTGTAACTGAGTAGATAATTCCAATGACTGTCTATCTTTTGATAACAGCACAATATTTTTATAAGCAAAAAGTTGGAGTGGAAACAAAAAGAACTCAACATATTTATCATAAAATTCTGTGTTCAAAAATCACTTTGTTGCTTCAGTTCCCGTTTCATTAAATCCCTCCATAGGCAGCATAATCCTGATAATTTTACTCCCTGGAAAAATATCGTCTATTTCATTTTCTTCTAAAAGACCAAATTATTAACTATGTCATACTATAAAAATGTCATCTAAAGACACCGTGATGTGCTAAGTAGAAAGGAAATTGCCAGAGGCTGTAAGCGTTGGGTCAAAGGACAGTTGTGTGTAGCTCATTAGTATGATGAAGTGGAATCTGAAATTATATTAAATGTTTGTTTAAAATGTAATTAGTGAGGAATTTATGCATTTTCAAGTATTCCATACAGATTTGTAGTCTCATATCAACAGTGGCAGAAAGGCTTTCTTGGGTACATTATTTGCCTCCTCCAGAGGCAGGAAAACAATGCAAAAGCCAAAATCTATTGCTCAGCAGTTGTTTGCTTTTATTACGTTTCCCACTTCTCTCTTTTCTCAGCTGTGCAATCCTGACTGCCAAATTATGATTTCACAGGAGAGCTCAACTGCGCCTGTCCTGTTTCTTTTCTGCCTTTAGATATCTGAAGAAAATTCAAATAAAAGCTGAATTATTCTCATGACTTCGGACCATGTAGGCCAAAAGCCAGCTTCCAGGTTGGTGTGACATGATTACTAAGTACATCAAAGACTGTTTCTCAGGTGTGCAAGCTAAATGCTGGACGGTCTGTTTGCTCAGACTGGTCAAAAGGAGAATAAAGACTTCACACATGAAACTTCAACCGGACTCATTGGTTTTGATGTCAAGGAAGCTGCCATGAATGAGGAGACTCCACTTTTCCCTTGGGAAGTTGGCATTAACACCTTTCTCGCCCCACGTATGCACTGCGTAACCTGTGCTGCATGCTCAATTTAGTGGTTCACCCACTGTCCAGAGCTCTGGGCAACCACTACTTTCTCTCTTTAAAGCAAACTCTGGACTCAGACCTTCAGACCAAACAGTAGAAGCTCTCCTTCAGTGTGTTAGGGGGAAAGGATGAAGATCATGTTTTCCAGTGGTGCATAGGAAGGAAAGAGGGCTTGGCAAGCAGCCCAGTGAATATGAGCACCCATACAAAAAAATTAAAAGGAAGAAGACAGACAGGAAATCTAAGCATGGGTGGGAAAAAAGAGGACGTGTTCTTAAGAGTACAGTAATGCCTGACCCATTTCTGAAAAAAGACAGAGAATACAATAGATGCAGAACTGATATACTTCTATCAGACTGTCAAAATAAGGACTAGTGAATCCTGAAAGAGAAAAACCTTAAAGGACAAGAACATTTCAGGACGCTCAGAATAAATATGGTGTCCTCTAGATGGTATTGTGCTTAAATAAGAATAATGCACAAAAATAACTCAAAACCTGCATGTTTTAAATAAAAAGAAGGAACAGTATTTCCCGTCCAGCATGTAGCCATTATTTAGAGTGAACAACTGAAGACAGTTACAGTATTAAAAAAAACCCTATATGACCAATGACTTGATAATATCAAAAGACATGATAACTAAATATAGTGCACTAGAACGCAACCATGTTGCATTAGGTATTAGATAAGCATATCCTTTGCTCCATTAAAAGTGTCATTCTACACTTCGATAAATTTTGGATATTTTCATCACAGTTTAGCTACTCCATTTTATACCAGGTGAAAAACTGGTCTCAGGATTTTACTGCTAGTGTGGCAAGTACTGATTGCTGTCTGGATTTTGGATAGAAGCTTCTACCAAGTAAGAATCTCCCATCCATTTGGTCTAAAATCCTTCTAAAATCTTTGCACAATAGATCTTGGTACTGGGATGTGAAAACACCGACCAGCCTACTTCTTCAAACTGATTCTTTACTGCTCTGTCAGAAGAACTAAGACCCAGGCTAATGAGACTGCATGCAATATGGAGCTACTGCAGCTAGATTGATTTCAGAATTCCTGTCGTATCTCTGATAGGATCCCCAGCTGTGCTGCATAGTATAACTATACTGGCATTGACATTGCTACCTCAGGGGTCACTGCAAATGCATCGTGGGCGTGACGTGCCCTATATAGGACAGGACAGACCTGCCATTAGAAAATATATTTTAGGGGAGGAAAAAAAGCCTATATTTATAAAAAACATAAAGTGTATGTGTGTGTATATATATAAAAACCATAGAGAGTGTATGTGTGTACATACACACACACACACACTTTGAGATTAAATAGAGCCAATAAAATTAAAACTAAAAATCATAAAAGGGCTAAGGTTTAATTCACATACAGGATGCAAGCTGTAGTCACTTATTCAATGTGTAATGTTGTATCATTGAAGATTCATCCTATGCAGATTTCAAATAATCCTCACAAGAAACAAGGTTGCAGTGAAAGGCATATTTGAGGAATTATTGAAAAATAAATGTACCTAAGCAAGAAGAAGCTGAGTACGCTGGGTACATCTAGAGCACTCTACACATTTCAGCATAATCAAACTTTTCCTTTGAAAGAAAATTTAATGATCCGATAATAATTGGTTGACAGCTAAACTTTTTCCCTGGTTGCCAAATAGATTTACAAATATGCAGTTAGAAATACTGATTTAGCTACTGTATCTAATATAATTACAGAAAATTGAAGCTTTTTAAGCAGCATTTGTTAGTGTCTGCATGCTTTTTAAAAAAACAGCAAATACTAAGTTTATCAGAATAACAGCCTTTGGCAATACTGTATGATCACTTAAAATATTGGACTTAAAATATTTTTCATCACAGATTACTCTAAACAACTCTAAACCAAAAGTTACTATATGTCAACTTACCATGCCGCATTATAAGAATCTATCCCACAGTAAAATACTCCCATATTTAATCTGTTTATAAATATACATCACTTATATGAATAAGGATTGCTTTAGAAATAATATTTGATTTAACTTTTAATTGTTATTTATATTGGAAGAATATTTAAATGCCTCGATTATGTCAAATCATGTGAAATATCACTAAGAGTCAGTATCTGTTCCAAAAAGCTTCCAGACTGAGTAAAGGCTTGTCTATAGATGATTTTTGTAGCTATGACAATGCCCATTTAGAAACCTAGGCAGAAGAAGCAATATAAATATTTATTACAGACATGTTTATACTGCTTATAATAGTATTGCATATTCTCATAAATTCCCAAGAAGAAACTGTACTTGTACCAATACCATGCATCTCGTACCATGCAACCATCTTATGGGAAGCCACACCCTAATGAATTAATGTCATGATATAGAAATACTTGCAATTACATACACAGACCTCTCAAAATAAAAATTAATAAGTAAAATACAATTTGGCTTCTTGGGCAAGGACAAACAGCATCAGAAAAATCAGTTTCCACTCATGAGGAGAATAAAATTCTAACAAGCCGTAATTCAGTTTTAAGTGGGAGAAGCAGTAAGCCCCTGGAGGCAGAATGAAGTCTGCCCAGAGGGACGAGGTGGAGATAGTAGTAGAGCACTGTCATCTAACAGGGAAGAGCTGCAAACTGAGCTACCATCCTCATTCCAAGTGGGATCAGTTTTATCAAATGCACAGTGAGATCAACAGGTATACGGTTCCTGCCCATGCTCACATTGCTCCCGAGAAAGGTTAGGCACAGGTATGGGGTACTTCTGCAAGTACTGTTCAGACAAGCCATTGCTGCCTTTCCTCATCCCTGGGCACATGCTCCTGTGCATCAGGCTGTGGGGGAACGAATGCCTGCGGTTACGGCAGGCTGCTCCCCAAGATAATGCATTTTTCCGTAAGGCACATTCCACATCATGTGCTGTCACATGACAGAGAAGGAAACAGCTGACTCTCAGGAGAGACAGTGGCCAAAAGTAGCCTTCTGTGGCTAGCACAATTTAACTGGCCTCCCTGAGGGGTACTTGTAAAAGAGCACACGCTGAAAAACTCAGCTTCTCTGAGCCCCTGGTCCAGTGTTGGACCAACCTCATGATAAAAACATGTTTTCTTATATTGAGTCAGAATTTCTCATGTTCCAATTTGTGCCCATTTTCTCCTGTCCTTCCACAGTGTGCCTCTAGGACCTGGTCTTCACTACATCCTCCTATTAGGTAGTTTTAGATGGCAATTATAAGTCCCCTTTGCCTTCTCTCTTTAGGGTGGAACAGCTTTCTCAGTCTATCCTCATACATCCAGTCCCTCTTACCAACCTGGTGTCCCTTTGCTGGACTTATTTCTGTATATCAGTGTTTCTCTTATACTGGGGAGCCCTTAACTGGAGACAGCACTAAAGGTACAGTCTCACAAATGCTGAACAGAGGGGAGGTCTTCAGACAGCCCATCATTACTGAGCAGATTGCTTCCAGGTTTATGAAGAATTGCCTTTGAAATTACATCTACATGATACTGAAAGCAGACAGATAAGCTCTCCTTTGGTTTTGCTAGTCCTATGACAGCAAGCCACGCAGCCTAGAGAACCAGGAATTGACTGTATTACGATGCAGAGGGGTAAAAAGCTTGTGAAGGATAAAAGAGGGATGACTAGGGACAAGAAGTTAGGAAAATGGGACTTGCATAAGGACAGGAGGCAAATGGATTCTGTAGGCAACAGACTTGCCCATAGCTCCTGAGTATTATTCTGGTTTTTCGCATGTAGCTGAACTCTGACTTCATTCTACTGTTTGCATATAGCTCTGAAATTCAATGCCAAACTATAACCCCTTAGCTTATGGATAGCTCTCCGTATGTCAATTTGCTATGACCTTTGCTTTGTTTATTGAAGTGACAGACATTTGCACTGTGTAGCTAAATGATCCACTCTTGTGCATGAAGGAAATACTGATGTTGTTTCAGATTTCAGAATTCTTGTTTTGGTCAGTTTACTCTTTGAAAATGATATTTAAATTTTCTATTTAAAGAACAATATCTTGAAAGCAAAGCACTAAGTTGTTTACTTTTAAGTATTCATACTTTCTGATACGTTCTTTAACTCCATAATCATACATTAGTTATTTTCAGCTTGGTTGGCTGGTATATTGGTTAGTTTGTTTTGTATAAGAGTTCTGTTTCATTCATTACCTTGTTTCATTCCCCTGGATAAATTGGGGATATAATTTAGATTTTCTCCTTTTTCTACAAGAAGCATATTAAGATAAAAGAAGAAAGAACTTTTGAGGTGGGCTATTTTTAAAATATATTAAACGGAGTGCTATTGCTGTATAGAATGCAAAACAGAATGGCACAATTTAGTAGCCCTGATTTCATCAGCAGATTATCAGCCCCAATTCACTGTACATAACTGTTCATCTTATGTCTTTGCAAAAGTACTTGAACAGCCACTGCAAATTCTCATTTCTGTCATCAATTAATTGAAATATTCTGGATGCCAAAGAAAAGCAGTTAAACCATTAGACCTGCAGTGACATACACTCTCAGCTTTTCAGTTACTGGACACTTGTTCCTAGTCTCAGGAAGATGGACTATGTTTCAGGAAATCGATTCTGTTCTCATTTAAGCTGAAGGACCTTGCTTTTGCTGCATATCCTGCTCTTTCTTCAAAAAGATTTATTACAAAAGATGTAGAAATCCTAATGAGGTACCCTGAAAATTTAAATTCCCTGAAGGCAAACTCTGCAGTATAAAGCTTCACTCTTGCGGTGGTGTCTTATCACACAAACCCCTAAAATTTGCTGCAGATCCCCACTGGGGTCTGTATTAGAGCACACAGGATTGTGGCCTAACCACAAAGATGAATCTTCTGCTGTACTGACTGCAGTTTTGGCTAAACCAGGAAAATCGATATTTCATCTAGAGATTAAAATCAAAGCATGTTAAGACTGAAACATCTAATCTACATGGTGTTAAAAACACACATAGACTTCATAGATCGTTAGGTCATGTACCAGAGCAGAGGAGCAATAACTCATCTCTTCTTCTATGTTAAGCAGGTGAGCTAAGTAAAAGGAATTAATCACCACAGCACTCCTTGCTATTACTTCCAAATATATGGGTGTATATATAGATATTATATATATAATATCCATTTAGGGGTAGGGAGGGAAATAGAGATTAAATTGCACTCTTTGTACAGCATAGCACTCTCTGGGCACAAACTATCACAAAGAAACCCAGCGTACCATCACTCCCCAAGCCCTACTCCTCTGTACTGCTGTGAAACTCACTCTGAACTATCAGTGAGCTAGACATGTTCACCTTGGCATATCTCTCCTGCTTTGCCAGCTCCTAAGAGGTGAAGAAAAATACATGAACTCTAACTTCACCATCTCTTTCTGCTGCTATTTCTCTGCTGAGAAAGCAAGCAGGGAATAGTGAATGCTAACAGAACCTGTCAATGTGATTTGATGCTATATGGGATGTACAGCTGAAAAGCTCCACTTGTGTTTGAGGAAAGGCCAGTAGTAATCAAGGCTCAAAAGTTTTAAGTTAAGAATATATTAAAGGCAATTACTCTAATTGTAGGTTAACTTCACAAACAGAAAATATGTGACCTTTATTTCATCTGCTCTTTTGTGATTAAGGATATCTTATGCTCATGGTTTATGTGCAGCAGAAGGTCTCCTTCCCTTAAAATATCAAACAAGTGTTTGTGAGAAGTCAACTTACTGACATAGTTAATTCTTATACTGCCTTGAGGCTAAAATATTGCAATTTGACTTACTTGGTCTTTGTAAGCCAGAAAGTACGGAGGTGGATGGAGAAATGCTTAGAAATCTTCAGAACATCATCCTTTTTCTTTTTTTTTTTTTTGCTTGCAAGTATCTGGGAGACAGGCATTTTCCTCTTTAGGGAGACTTGAATAATTAAATCATGAATTTAAACTAAATGTTGAAAAGTTGATAGATTTTCTCATTTTGGGATCAGCATTTGGAAGAAATTTGATCATTCCAGCAGATGATACGCCAGAAGTCAATCCTTTGTTATTGAATTTCAGCTAGTTACCAAACCTTTTGAACTACATCCATCAAAATGTTGTATGGTCACTTATTATGGACAGTCACATATCAAATAATAACAAGTATAATTGATTTCCTGTCCTTAAGGTTACCAAAGGCCATCTAAAGTTTACTAATGCCCTTCATCAACTTTTGAATTTGTCAATTCCCAGGGATTTCTATCCAGAGTATTTTATCTAGCACTGCTGTAAAAGTGGTGAATGAATCTCCACTATTCATAAGGTAGGTGACATTATGTTGTGCTAAACACTGAATAGAAGGTTGAAGCAGAGCCCTAATCCTAGTTGGTTTTGTCTACCTGGCTCCTTTTACAACACCTCTGTGTTGTGAATCACAGTATAGAATCATAGAATCATAGAATGGCTTGAGCTGGAAGGGACCTCAAAGATCATCTAGTTCCAACCCCCCTGTCATGGGCAGGAACACCCTCCACTAGACCAGGTTGCCCAAAGCCCCATCCGACCTTGCCTTGAACACTTCCAGGGATGGAGCCTCCACAACCTCTCTGGGCAACCTGTTCCAGTGCCTCATCACTCTTAACAGTAAAGAATTTATTTCCAGCATCTAATCTAAATCTACCCTCTTTTAGCTTAAACCCATTACCCCTTGTCCCGTCACTACACTCCCTGATAAACAGTCCCTCCCCATCTTTCCTGTAGGCCCCCTTCAGGTACTGGAAGGCTGCAATTAGATCTCCCCGGAGCCTTCTCTTCTCCAGGGTGAACAACCCCAACTCTCTCAGCCTGTCCTCATAGGAGAGGTGCTCCAGCCTTCTGATCATCTTCGTGGCCCTCCTCTGGACTCCCTCCAACAGCTCGATGTCTGTCTTATACTGGGGCCTCCAGAGCTGGATGCAGTACTCCAGGTGGGGTCTCACAAGAGCAGAGTAGAGGGGCCTTAGTTTGCAGGATTAGGAGTAGGTTTAGTTTGCTTAGTGAACTTTGCTCACAAACAATAGTTCAAAATGAAATTTCACTTTGAGATCTAAATACAGAGGAAATCCAAAATAAAGTTAATTGAAACCCAAAATTAGTTATATGACTTATCCCTTCTGAGTTCAAGTTACATTTATGACCCAGCAATTGTTCACTGACATTTGGTTTTCTTGAAAAACTTGCCTTTACTCCAGTCTTTGTTGAGAGATCCCCAGATGTAGTGGTGTGATATATTTACCTGTTTGAAGTCTTGTTTGTTGTGATTAGTCATCAAGAACTCACTTGTTGAGAAATGTACTCTGTTTCCCTTATGCCCCTGCCTAGATGATCATAATTCATATGATCAGAAGGATGACTTCTGCTTGAGAGACGCTATCTCCATTTTTTTCAGATGTAAATCACATTTATGTCCCGCTCAGACATCTTAGAAGTATCCTAGTTTTCTTCCCTGTGTCCTTCTGACTCAATCAGATAGTATCCTAGTAAATTTATTGTCTTCTCTAATTTCTTTATGTAGTCTCATATTTATTTAATATGAGAATCTCTCAGTTTTACAAGGAAATATGGCTGGATGTTTATATGCACTGATTGTCTCATATCATCAACCCTCACCCCATAATACATTGCACTGTACTAGATGCAATTGCTGTAATGTATTCTCTCTTATATACCCCTAACTGATGGGACATTATCCTAAAATTTATAATGAATTATATCAATCAGTCAGTTTTATATCAGGAGTGGTCTGTCTGTTCCCTTGTATCACCAGACAGAAGTGCACAGGACTTCTAAAATAGACAGTAAGGGAATGCCCACTGATAGCTGATTTCCCCAAGCAAGAAGATTAACATATCTAACCCAGAATGTCCTCAGGCATCATTTGTATTTGCAAAAAAATTCATCAAAAAACCCCAAATTAAAAGAGTTCAACATCCAATACCCACTTTGCTGTAACTCATAGATTCCTGCTAGAGTCTCCCAGATCCCAATAGCTCTTCTCCGATTCTACTACCTCCATGTCTCCAGAAGAAGCAACTTACTTTATGGAATTGATTTCTTTGAATAAATTCTGCCATCCTTCGTAGGAACTGTGTGCTATGATCTGATTGATCAGAAAACTTCTCCACAGGTTCCAAGCTTCTGTTCTTCAAACCATCTCAAAAATTGGCTGTTGTGAGGCATGTTTTCATCACAAAGTTGAATAGCTGTTTAACAGGGTGTTAATGGTAACACACATTTTAGTATTTCCTATTTCAAGCCTTTTTTTCATATTTTGAATCTCTAACATAGATGAAGAAGATATATCTGATTGCTCTCCATACACAGAATTCAATGTAACATTGAGGAATGAAAAGCTATTCTATTTTTCCTTTTTACCTCAGTGACTTTATACAGAAATATTTTACATTTTTTAGCAGAGATAGTTTAAGAATGAATATTTTCCTGGAACTAAATTTACAGTGATAACTTTCTGAGATACAAAGAAAATTAATGTAAGCTGATGGGTAAGATAGGATGTGGAACATTATGTATGTCACCTCATGGCTACTGTCTGTAAAGCTGCTAGTAATACTTCACTGACAAAAATACTATATATATATTGAAAATTGTCTTTGGATAGACAGCTACAAGACAGCACTATATCAGGAACTGTGAAACAAATGTTATGGGGTTTGTAATAGGTATAACTGGGACTGATTTGGGATTGAAGAGTGCTGGCAAGCTAATTTGCAAACACAGATGTGTGGGCAGACATATTATATGTATCCTGAACGGTTCTGCTATGCCATTCTGTACAGAATTATTCTGGGTGTAAGTATTTGATAGAGCGGTAAAACACCACTGAAATTGATGCCTAAGACTAGGTTATATTATTCTTTTTCGAAGGTGACTGGTAAAAAAAAGGTGGTTTGCTGAGTAGTTTGCCTCAAATGTGTTAGAAAGTCCTTGGCAATAGTTACCTGCATAATTAATATGTGTAGTAAATTATGCTATTCCTTTGTCAATATAGTTTAGGATTTTTCAAAAGACAGTCTTTTTTGTGTGTTTCGTAAGACTTATTTTAGAATGCTGCATACTCTCACAACCAAAGAAACCACAAATTCTGCCTCCAAAACCGTTCTCATTCACCTGGCTTTTCTGCTCAACAGACTTATTATTTATCATAATTCATGTAGGCTTGTCTTTGTATATGAAAAATGGTAAAAAATAAGGAAATATGGTTTATATCCACCACAAGTTTCTAATCAAGTTTTTACATATCAAACAGCAATAGCTGTTGCTGACTTCAGGTTGAGTTGTAAGGGTGAGAGGACAGATTATGCATCGGTTTAACGAACAGCTGATCAATTACAATTGCCTCATTGGTGTGAGAGAGACCAAAACTTAGTCTTATGTCTGATATACAAATTTAAATGGGTGACCATAAACATCATCCTTTTTCTTAGGAAATATATATTAGGAAATTATATGGGAGCTTTTATACCATCTTATATACCTCCTCACTTTTCATTTTTTTTAACAAAAAGACATTTTTTTCTGTAGCAATTTATCTAGGTATGAATCCACAGTAATTACCAGAACTGGATCATAAAACTGCTAGTAATTGGTATATGTGGTGTTTCACTTTGGTTTGTTTGTCAGTTGGTATATCTATGTTCGATTTTAGAGACCTAAAGCTTTTCATAGATGGAAGAAGTTTCAGCCTTATGGCAGCCAATGAAATAAAAAAAGAGAATTCCATAAATTTCAGCTATGACACAAATCATTCTTTTCCAGAATAGCTGACTGTCAAGGTTATGGTAATATCTATCAATTCAATTTCTTCTGAAAGGTACTCATGGAGAATGATTTAAATCTTGATTTTAAATCACATGCTGTCCATAAATGCTGTATTTGTGTGGTAGGGAACTTACATGTCTACAGGACTTCTCTGCGTAATACCGCATCCTGTCAATCCTTGAATTTGATTGATGAACATAGTCTGGTCTCAAGTACTCATATACAATCCCACTGACTTCCAAATTTGGCACAGAATGTACTGAAACTTTTGAAAAGACATATAAAATTAGTCTCCCATTATTTTTAAGTCAGTGAATTAATGTACATTGAGCAGACAAGTTTGTACTTTAACGTGGACTCCATGGACAACACAATAAGTGGGAGATCTGGATTTCCAAATATTTCCTAAATTAATTGCTGATTCATTTTTGTTGTGTTCTGCTCCACAAGTTTGGTGTTTATGTAGTTTGTAAAAAAGTCACGTATTGATATTAGATTAGAAATCAGTACCTTTCTGTAACCACCAAACTTGAGTAGTATTTTAAATATGTTAATATTCGGTTTGTTCCAAGAGATACAGATAAATCTTGCCCCAATAACCAACAGTGGTCCTTTTTTCCACACCACACCACACCTCCTATTTAATACATAAGGAGATCAAAAATTTGAGTCCATGGAATCTCAGGGCAGAAGAGCAGAAGGCAGAGAGGAGCAACCAGCAATTTGTTCAGTACAAAAAAAATTGTTTAATTCTTTATATGAAGTTTAAGGTTAGCTAAAACATATTCATGCAGTATTTAATGCTGCCAAAGCATTATTATGGACATTATGTATCTTTTGAAAAACTGAAAAAAAAAAATCTTATTTAATCAACATGATCACAGTGTGTAAGACTAATCAACCCAATCATGCTATATAAAACCTGGTGCATGCATATTGGATCTGCAGAGCATCTTACAAATCCTGTCATTCTGAGTAGAGAGAGTTTAGCAAGTGTAAATATGAGAGTTTTGTTTAAGTTTGATCTCTCTCTTCTCTGGTTCTCCTACATCACGTGGGGGTTTTTTACATTTTGTCTTTTATTGCTCTGAGCTGTGTTTCTTATGGTAACATCAAATCTGAGGACTATTTAAGTTGTTTCAGTTTAAATGCATAAAAGTAAATAATTTCCAGTTATGTAATTATTGCCACTCCAAATAGCTGTGTCTTTGTGATTTGCTTTATAACTACTGTCACTTTTCAGTGACTACCAGGCATTCAAATACCGGTAGTCTGCCTGAGAGTCATCATTAGCAAATCAAAGCAGATGTATTTGTATATTTTTCTCTTCTCAGTCCTCAGAGCGCTCTGTACTGCTGCTACCTTAGCTTTTGACTCCTGCCAAACCATTAGTCTGCCTAGTAGCAGAAGTTATTTTGGCTCAGAATTGAGATTTCTTAGCAAGTACTTTCCTCGTATTAGGGGCAGGACAATGGTGTCTACAGTGATTTTATATAGCCTCTGAGAAAGCCCAGTGGCAAAGCCATGATTCAGATGAATTTGTCTGAGTCATGTTCTGGGAACACTGCCCTCATTCCTGTTCCCTGGATTTCTCCCTGTGCCAAGGAGCCTTCCTATCCCAGGTATTGTCTCATCCTCAAGTGAGGAACCTTTAGCAGACTCCTCTCAGCAAATACTTCTGGTTCCCACTAGAATATAGTTGTTGGCAGTTAGACTTCTTAGATTATTACACACAATTTTCTTATAAAATTATTTTTTCCTTGTTTAGTAGGAATCTTCAACACGGAAATACTATGATTAAGAGTTCTTGAAGTGAGATGTATGAGATGTGATTTAATAACTACTTCACCAGAGATACAAGGAAATGACTCAGACACTTCGGGCCACAGCTCTCTGCCTGTCAAATGAGGATGAAATAGTCTCTTTCTTTTGCCCTTTGTCATCTGTTTAGATTGTCAGCCCCTTGGGATGCAGGCGGTGCTTTGCAAAGCATAGGTCCTCATTTCAGTTGGAGAACCTTCAGGACTGAATTCATTACAAGGGTCAGGAAGAATAGGGACAGATATTAAGCAGATTAAATGTTGCAGAAGCGTCAATCACTGAAAAGGTGAAAGATTTTTAATAGCCTGTTTTCACTGAAGAAACGAGGGGAAGAAGAGCATGTTTCTGTGCAATCATACCTACTCATTAACTCAGTAATAATCATATCTTGGGCTAGTGAACTCCTTGCATTTCAGACCCGCATTTTATTTAGCTGAGGCTACAGTTATTATCAACTCATTCCTCTTTCCCCAGCTTAGTTTTTAAGTTCACTGTGGTGATAAGCCTAAAATAGGTAAATTTTTGCATCCTTCTATGGCCTTCCTTCACTAAGGTCACCAAATTTGTGCCACTACTTTACTTCCTACTGTAAATGCTGACTCTGGAGTGTGTAGATCACCAATATATTTATTTTTTAAATTGCCTGAAACATACAATTTTTGCAATAAAAGACAAAGATGCAAAAAAACCCCTCTTCCTGATATTTTGGGAGGACATATAAAAAACCCAAACCAAATTGAGGGCATGATTTACTTTAATACAAGATTAAAATGTGCAATAAAACCCTAGATTTGTTTTTGTTTAAATTTTCTTCTGGTTCTGTTGTCCTCAGTTGCCCTCAAAACTAGTGTCTAGAAATTAAAGTGTCATATTCTGGAATATGGAATAAGGTTCTTTGTAAAGTGAGACTGAGTGGAAGAATCTGGAGCTTTATTAATAGAGGTGGTATTTATTTTTTTAAAAGGCTAAATAAACTAATTTCAATATGCATTACGGAGAGGAAGGGAAAAGACAACGCTAAATAGGTAAAGAAAAAAAAATAATCCAGCAGGAAGAAAGGTAACAAAAACAGGAAGGACCAAAAAAGTTAAGATCAGAAAGGCAGTAAAGAAGTGATTCTGCAGAATGACAACTTTTAATCAGATTTATTGTTGTTTTGGCTATGTAAAGTCTCAATTTTACACAATATCTTGTGCATTGTATCCTGCCTTGTAAATACAAGTAGAACAAGTAGCTCTGTTGTATTCAAATTTGAAATGGCTGTGAATAGTAAAAAAAAAAGCAAGGTGATCTTAAAAACTATCTCTGGATCCCAAATTGCTTTAAAAATTTGGCTTAGTAGGGCAGCCAAAAGTTACAAACATAAATATCATTCAATATTTATTGACTTTTGCCAGCAAGGAACATATTCTTTCAACAAGATTTTAGAAGACCTTTTATGAAAAGCTAATGCAATATATATTTAGGTATTTTAGCCATTAAATGTGCCGTTTGACAACATAAATGCTTTGCTTCTGAGTCCCACAAAAATGTCTTTTCACAAGGACTATAAAATTGCAGATGAAATATTTTTATTAGAGATTTGGGTATTGTAAAATTAACTGCTATAACTACATTGGCAACTTAAGGGCTTTGGAAAGCACACTAAAACACTCTTAACCTGCACTAATTGCAGGTCCTGTTTTTTCTACTATTCTACCCTAGTTTGTCTTGTAAGGCTTTAAATTAAAAGACTTGGTGATTATCTGTGGTGGCGTAGTACAATATTCTTTTGAGTAGAGTATAAAAGACAGAAGACTAAAGTAATAGTGTACAACACTTGATATCAGCTTCCTGATGCAATATACATCTTAACTTCTTTTCTATATATATGAGCAGCAGACAAAGCTCAAAGCCAGTCATTTAAAACTTCAGGCTTTGAGGAAGGGCAATGCAATATCTGATGCAAGTGTTCAGTAGACAGAGATGTGTCCCTCTGACTCTATTAGGAGCATCCCTGCCTTGCGGAATACTTGAATTAGCGTTGAGGTATATCTCAGCTATTGTACCACCTGCAACACTTGCTGTTCATGTTTTAGAGGTGGCAAAACTGAAACACTGAAACTGTAATCTTAAACTACCCAGTGTGTCCAGCAGATTAAGCTAAGAACCCAGGAGACGTCTGTCTTGCAACAAAATCTTGATATTTTTTTTTTTTCCCCAGAAACATGCTATGTCCTTCACATGAACTGCTTTGATCTTAGTGAGTCTTTAAATATCTCTTGTGAGAGGCTAAAGGAGATGATCCCTGTTGTTTTATTGAGGAAAAAAGCTATATACAAAACCCAACCACTCACAGAATATTCATACTGAAATGTTCTTCTTGATATTTGTTGTTTGGTGTTTGGCTTCCTCAGCAAATTCTCCACAAAATAATAAATTGTATGGTGCCATATAATATGTATATACTCTACCTATATGAAGCTATACACAGATCTAGACATCTAGGTATGTAGTCAATATTATACAAAACACAGCTTCCTTTCTCTCCAGTGCATGGGAGTCAGTAACCACTTTGCCTGAGGTCAGTTCCAGTGTAGTGCTTAAACACTGAACTCTGAGTGCTCAGGAGTGCTCCTGCAGACGGCATAACACGTCCCTAAGTGGTTTCTTGAAGTTAACATTGAAACTGGACTTTCCTGGCGCTGAATCAGATTTACACAAAACGAGTGCCTTGCTTTAACAGGCATGTGATTACGATAAATACCTATCACACAGTAGAAGTTACTGTGCAACTGTAACTGGTAGGTTGTGAGAATCCCTTTTTCCATTCATGACATTTGTAATTGAATTGAACTATTTTTATGTTTTGATAGATGAATATGGTAGAAAGATTAATCATGAAATTCAAAATAAGCAGGTAGAGTCATCCAAATATTGTGTTTGTCTATGGTAAGAAATACAAAGTATGCAGAACATATCAGGCTCAGCTGAAAAGACAAGAACTTAAATGATATGATGTTGGGACTTTATTCTTCCAGCTGCGTAACAGGATACGATGTAACAGTGATAGGATATCCTCCAGCTGTCCTGGAAAATAGGAATAGAGGAGTTTATTATATGGGGAGTGTATAATAGTGAATGTGTCATTCATACTGCCGTTTGTTTCCTCTGTTCATAGAACGCTATAACATACTTCTGGGTAGACCAACAGTACAAATAACTTGCTCTCTGTTTTCAGCTGCTAGGAAAGTAATGGCTGCTGTGTCTTCTTCGTACAGATTTTATGCTCTAACAAAGCATGCCTTATCTTTGTTTATAACAAATGAACACTTACAGCCACAATGAACATGCCTAATAACTTAGATGTATATTTTCAGAATAGTACCCAAGAGTGCCCTATTCACTGCCTGATTAGGGAAGCAGGAGGATTCCCAACTCCTATCTAGTCTACTGCTTAAAAATTGATGCTTTGTTGTTTCATATGCAGTTCATTTCAAGAAGAATCAAGAAAAATGCTTACTTGGCAGAGATACAGCACATCCTAACTAAAGGACCTCCGTTATTATTGGCTTTATTAATAAAATGACATTTTTGCAGTTAGCTCAGGATTTGCCAGTGAATATCATGCAATTACTACAATTTGCCACTGTGAACAAACTATATGCTGGTTAAATAATCTCAGGTGGAAGTGTCTGTTAGCAAATGCTGGGGTTTTGCTAGTAATTTCAGAGGTCAGAGTAGAGTAAAAAAAGAAAAATGATCATTACATAGATCAGAAAGGGTATAAGTTAAAGACAAGGAGGAAAGAGAGAAACTATAGCAACACTTTTGTTGGAAATTAGTATGGCCGAGTAGAAAACCCATGGGAAATTAATAAGTGTTCCTGAGACAGAAAGTCCCATCTTGCCCCTGGCAAGTCCATTTTGTCTTTATAAATAGCATCCAAAGGATGTGGGTCATACATAGCAGTCTAGTTAAGCAGTCTCTGATTCCAGGCATCTAAAATTTGGTCACATCAGAGTCTGAATTCAGATTCATTGTGAGGATTTCAGTGACTCCACTGGAGCAAGAGTACTGAGGAACAATCAGACGATAGTTCTCCCCTGTCACATTTACTTGGGAGTGAAGAATAGACCTGGGCCTTTCTTGGGTTGCTGGCCATTCATTACTTTAAATATGCCTATTCAATACAAATTCCAAAATTAAGTCTCCCAAGTGGAAATGAGGACTAATGGGAAAGGGAATGGTACACTCTTGTTTACTGTCATAAATTGTACAGAAGGGAGGCCACAGCCTGGTATTAAAAATGATCTTGAGTCACAAGAAGAATAAAATACCAAATTAATACAATTTATTTCACTTGTGATGTCTTCTTCTCTGCTGTGTTCTTTCAGATAGCTCAACAAGTAATTCCGTACAGTCTTTATGTGAGCAGTGGAACAGTAATCAAAACATAACTTTTTCAGTGGAGTTCAAAGGACCAAATAGGTACAAGTTTTTTCTCCATCAGACTTTGTTTTCTTCCAGAGATTGCTTTTAGAAAGATAAACAAAGATGTCATATTCTAAATCACTGCTGTCAAACTTTTTCCCCCTTGAAATACTTAATTAGATCTTTAGATAACAAAGCTCTGTAAATTCTCTCAGTACTGTCAGCATTCATTTACAGGAATGTTAGCTATGTCACATCATCTGTGGTCTTTATTTTGGAGCCGTAGTAATGCTGGAAATCAAGCTGACTGGCAAGCAGTTCAAAAACACAATAACAGTCTTTTGGAAGAGACAACAAACTTCCATCCACTTTCAGATGATCGGTGAGCTCTCCCTAAAGGCAGAACAGCAAGTGAAGCGTTCCTAGATGGCCACTGCGTAAGCGACAGCAGAAGAAACCAACCTCTCCAGGATGTCAGACGAATGACCTACAGTTTCCCATTTAAAGAACTGAGCCATATTATTGACAGCCAATACAATCCAGAGACAAGGAGATAGGTAGAAAGAGTGTCTGTCAGTGTTCGTGGGAGACTATGAGGCTTGAATAATGGAGCACAAATTTTATAGTTCTTACAGTGATAAGAGCATGTTACAACATTTTTTGTAGCAGAGTATCTTTCCATTACTCCACACTCCGGCATGCGATGTTTTCTGTAGAGTGAGCTGTACTAAAATTGTCGCTGTTAAGTGTAACTTATTCTGTGATTGTTCCTGACACCAAGCTATTCTCTACTGGTCTAGCACCACAACTTTCAATGGGCTCTTATAATGTTCTCTTACAGACATCACAAAAGCCAGTTGAAAAAAAAGAAAGGCTAGATAGAAAGCTAGTGAAATATCCGTTAGACTGAGTACGTGCTACATAACTGATGTTATGGTGATTTTGTTAAAGACTTCCAGTAAGATGATAAAGAGTAACTCAGATTCCAGCTAATGGAAAAGAGCAGTATTCTTCAATTTTTATGTTGTGCATGATGGTTATTTCCAAGCCTTTTTGTTGCTTGTTAATTAATCATGTTTTGCCTGTCCAAAACAACAACAACAAAAAAACCCCAACCCAAACCAAACCAAAACCAAAAACAAAAACAAAAAAAAGAGCATTAACTGTAATACTTTGCATAGAGGATAATAAACTGCACAGGCAATCCTGGTCTCTTCAGCTTTCTTTATCTTTTTCTGTTTACCTGAAGTGGTGATCAGTATTCTAAGTCAGACCAACCATTAATTTTCTCACAGAAAATATGGATCAGGCCTTTCAACGAACAGATGAAACAAGCTGATTGTTGCCAGCCTTGATAAATTTTGCTTAATTGGACCTGGCAAACGCACAACAAACAACACTGTGATGTGGACTTAATATAGCACCTACTCTTTTAAAACATTGTCTGTAGTGCAGTTGGAATAGCATACAAAAAGTTCTGCTCTCTTCATTTAAAGTGCTGCAATAATTTATTCTAGAGAGTCACAAAGAAATTAAATGTGGTTTGGTTTTGGTTTGGTTTGTTTTTTGTTTTTGTTTTCCTGGGGGGAAAAAGAAAAAAGACCCTACAACCAAACCAAAATCCACAACTCAAACTGACATTCTATTTACCCTTTTAAGTCTTAACAAATACAGAGTCTCTGGGAACAATCTGTTCCGGAGAGATGACCCTGCATATAACCTCAATTAACCATTAGAAACCAGAAGAGCCTTTTGGGGCTTACAGTTATTTGGGAACGTTAGCACTTAGAGGAAAGATGTAAATGATGTTATTTGTTTCATTATGAAGTTACAGTAGTGAGGTCTTAGCTGAGCAAGAGCAAGTTCCTTTTCTACTGATCTGTACCAACCCAACAGGATACAGCCTCTGTCTTATAATTAACCATTTCAAAGACAAAATTACGAGTGCTAGATTATGTGAGCTGTATAAGCATTGGACCTGTTGCCAAATGAGGATTGAATATCCAAATTTCTTCAGTCCCAAAGACCACCCACTTTTTATAGCATAACAAAGTAGGGACCACTGGCAGCACCATAGGAAGGGACTGCTGGCAGGGACCATCATGTCAATTCTGTACAGAAATAATTGGTTTTTCCTTTTTTCTATTGCTTTGGTATTTATAAAGCTGTAATGTCTTTGTTCTTGAGCCTTTTGGAACGTGGCAGTTAAAAGGCGCAAGCATTTCTGAACTGGTTGTTAATATTTTTTGGTAATATGCTTAGTATTTTCTTGTAGCAGCATACATTCAAAGATAAATGACATTTCAAGATATTAAAACTTAACAATTCTCTGATAGTCAGATTCTGTGATAGCTTAAGCCGATGCAGCTCCATTGACTTCTCTGAAATTTAGCTGGTTTACACCCACAGAACATTTGGCCTCACAGTCACAGCACAGCCATTCCACTATAGTGTGAATCCAATGTCTACCAGGTCTTGGTGGTGTCACATATACCTATAAGTGATTCTGGGACTTCAAGCTTATAGCTTTAAAAATATCCTGGTCAGTGACCGGCTTTGTCTTGCCCACTCTCACATCCTTGTACTATGTCCAAGTACTAGATTATTTTCTCGCAATTTTTCCCCAAATCCTTGCTAACATCTGCAGGTAACAACCACTTAATACTAATCTACTTTGACAGGAAGACTGTGTCAAGCACAGCTATTAAGTAATTTGGTGCAAATGAGAAGAAAACATAGCAGCGTAAGGAAGGCAGGTAGCCTCTCCCTGAAAATGCTAGAATCACAGGTGCCCACAATGGTACGAACACTCCCTTCATACAAATTTCAGGATACATAAAATGATTACAAGGGGCCAGACCCAGAGAAAATTGATTTAAGTATGTATTTTGAAATATTTTTTTAGTTCTCTTTCAAGAACTTCTGGTTTTAAAGTTGAAGAGAATATGGTCTTCTTCATTAGGGTTGAGAATTCTGGACAACCTGGCTGGATTCTGTGCTTCAGGGTGAAGGAATCTTGTGAATCGGGTATTTATAGCTAAAGTTTTAGGTGAAGAATCTTTAGCAAAAGGACTTGTAAAAGTCGATGTGGTTTTTTAGCAGATTTTTAAGGAAGGAAGCACAGAATCACTTGGGGTTTTTTGTTGTTTTGTTGGTTGGTTTTTTTTCATAGGAGGGAGTCTGTGTTCTGCTCACTCTTTATAAAAGAACTGGGATGCTGCAGGGGTTTGCTGTGATCTGACTGACCAGCTCTGGTCAGAGCTTTGGGTAGAAACAGTCTTCAGAGAGCAGATTAATGGGAATGGCTAATGGCAAACCAGACTCACACATAAAAGTGGTAGCAGACAGCACGTCCATCAAGATCAGCAGCCCAGAGCAGCAAGTTCACCGGCACTTCCACTTTCTAGTGAATGCTGACTGCTGGGGGTGGGGTGGACAGCAGCATTCCCAAACCTGGATCCCTGCTACCCCTGCCCTTGGGAGAACAGATCCTTTTGCTCATGAGCTGGTTTCATCCACATCTAGGCACCAGTGAGCATGTGAGGTACTGCTGAGGATGGCTAATGGCTGGTTACATTTGCTCTTGCTCCTTGTATTCTGAGGGGTGATGGTATTGCACATTGCCAGTTGTTTGGTTTTCTGAGTTGTTAGTCTTACTGAGTTTCCCTTTCAGCTCTGCTCCCTAGTAATGTTCTGCTTCTGTAAATCAGTTTAACGCACTGCTTGCAAATGGAGATTCACGAGCACTTCTTACTAAGAACCCAGATAATATAGTTCCTATGCATGAAGGGTTGAAATGTGGCTTTACGTTTTGTATCATATTGTTTTCAGTAGTTTTCCAGTGAACTTGGCCATGGTTTTTGCCAGTCAGTGCCTGTCAGAAAGGTTACGGCAGTTTGCAAAAATCTGCCTACCACTTTACTGGATGTAGCTAGCTGGATTAGTGAATGTGGGATTCGCTGTACAATAAGCACCTTTGTTTAGGGCTTTTGCAAAGTCTGGAAGTGCTGGCACTGTGCCTGGTTCAATGTAGCTATTAGAGTCTTTTCATTGACTTTAATTGGAGCTGGATTAGGGCCTAATCATTAAAAAAATCTTCCTCCTGCAGCGAGAAATGGTCACATTTGACCTCAAAATTTCAGTGAGAGGCATTGGTAGGGAAAAACCAGATCATAAAAGAGAGAAAAATAATATTTTCCTGTCAAACAATGAATGATAGATAACTATATGTAGTACAGTGACCATATGCCTCAAATTTGTCTTGAACTCTCCAAATTTTTTTTCGATGTACGGTCTGTCCAATTTTGATTTTTGGCAGCTGCCAGAGCACAGTGGAAGAGAAGGCTGTTTGTCTGCCTTTAGCTGGTGTGGGATTTACTGTTGGCAAGCACAGATGACAAACACTTCGGTTCCATGACCAAATGTCTTTGCCATTGTTTTTATTATATGTGGGATGTTTTGCCTGATATGAGACAAGAGATTTTTGACAACTTATTGCAGTGTAATAAATGAATAAAATATCAGAGAATAACATATTTTCTGAGTAAGTTTATGTAAGTATATTTTTATGTATAAAAGTATGATATATTAGTTTGTGGTTTTATTTAGAAAAGATTTTACAGCTCACAAAGCCGATGCTGTATCATTGTTACAGATTTGCAATGACTCTCCATCTGTGTCTCTTGCTCTTTGCGTTCAATTTCTTTATATTATCTATGTACTACAGATGAGAGGTCCCATGCTTCATGCCCTGTGAAAGTCCAAATGGAGCACGTGAAGTGGAATGGAAGCGCAGATGAGCTGAGCCAGAAAGATTTTTTAGTGCAGGAAACTCTAAATGCAGTAATATTATTAACGTTACAGTTATGACTGTCTGTATCTTAAGTCTATTTTTATTTTTAGGGAAGTAATTGTTTGGCAATACTACTAGGGAAGTGCATTTTGGTTTGGGTTTTATAAAGTGTTATATGAGTTGTTACTTTTTGTTGCATCCAAAACATCTGCTATTTGGGAGGCATGAAAAGAATAATCTCCATTAGTTTTATTGTATCTACCAATATGAGATGTGAGGTCAATGAGATATGGCAAAAAAAGATCATGCTAATTTGTCAATGTCAGTAACCTGTAGTTATGTGTCTTATGAACTGAGCCTATCTGTTTGCTATCTTAGAAACCTAAACAGTATTCTGGTAACACTTTCCTTAAAGGAGGAAGTTTCTTTAGCAGCTTTTGATCATGTTTCTTCTCAAGCACTGAAGATTTTTATTCCTGGCATAACAAATGCTAGTTGTTTTGTTTTCTCCTCTTTCCCATCATGAGAGCATTATTATTTACATGCAGTCAAATGTGGCAGACAACTGGAGAAACTTCAACATGGGAACAATATGGCTCAGCCTGGCAACTTGTGCGTAGAACAGTTTATTCAGTATTCTGATAGCAAGAAATTGAAATTGTGGCAAAGAAAATCTTTCTCTCTCTTTTCTTGTTTTGTGTTTTCCTTCTCTCCAAGGCAAATAATTTCAAGCTAATCTCTTTGATTCACATACTGATGGACAAATGTGTCAAAACTCCTGGAAGCGAATGCTGCAGGGCATGTGTTTTAAGAGGCTCTTGATCCGTTTATGTACTTACAAATTTTCTATTTTTATTCATGGAGAGCATACTTCACCACCCCTGTCACACCAGCTCAGAGACTGAATTGAACTTTTCCCCTTTAATGGTTTTATCTTCTGATATATCTGTAAAGCATATTAGTTTGTTCTTTTTTAAAATCCCTACTGGATGCATAACTACACATTCAGTTTAATTCACTATGACTACAGCACATCTTTCCGTTCTCCAAATTGTCTACTCTCAGTAGATAAAACTCCTTTGCCATTTGAATAACAGAAACAAAATTGTGATGTCTGTGCTCCTCCACCTTCTTGAATTTTGTTGTTTTTTTCTTTACTGTTTTGTTTTGTAGCAGTTAAACAGATTCAAAACATGCCCTTGCTGCTTTCATGCTCTTGCTTCATGTGTGTTTATTTTATGGGCAATGAAACTACCTGGCTGATAAATATCTTGCAATTCAGGCCATGCTCTAGGTGTCTAAATAGGAAGACAATTACCAAATTCCTTATCCTTATTTGGGGAGGTGGGGTAGGTAAGATGACCTAATTATATTTCTCTGAAGAAACATAAAATATCATATATACTAGAATATATAGGATTTATTTTAAGATTTAACTTCTATTTGAGGTGACAAAAATGACTGTTGACTTCAAGGAAAGTTGGTCAAGACCCTTGTAATGAATACTAAGTGTCTAAGGCTAGGAAGAAGTAGGGTAGTGAAGAGTCCTTTTGAGGAAAGAAATTCAAATATACCATTCTGGAAATGGGGGAGAAAGACGACTTGAAGGACACTTCAAGCAGTAAATCATAGAAAGGAAGATTGTGGGACAAGAAGACTCGAGAAAATCATGGCCATTTCTCATCTTAGAGCCTAGCTACCAAAATAGCCTTGGAGAAGGAAGGGATTAAACAGTTGGGCAAATGTTGCACAGTGAAGTCTCATGCCTCTCTCAGAGCTGGGCTTTTTTACAGAGTTCGCAAAGCCAAGAGTAGAAAAATTAAGAAAGTGAATGCCAGGAATCATCAAGCTTTGGCAGACAGGGCTGGAAAACACAGCCCTACAGAAAATGACTTTTCAGGGATGCAGAACTTGTGGGCTACAAAGGGTGGGGCAATAAAGCGGTTCAGGTCCACAAAAAAATACAAAAAAGAGAGGAACAGAAGATCAGTCCCAAGAAGAGCTATGAATGCAAGGAAACTAATTCACGTAAGTAAAAATTAATTATGCCAGAAGAGAATATTGTTTTAATCATTTTGAGCAGAGGAGAAGCAGAGTACCTGCAGGATTGTTCTAGGCCTTGAAGCACTTTGAGACACTTTCCATAAAAAGCCCTACAAATTCTGAACTGATGTTCATTCAAACTATGAAGTGTGTCACACCCTTCTGTTGCTTGCCTCTTGTTTTGGGCATATTTCAATGTTAACCGTTTCTACTGTTTCTCCATCACCTCATGTCCTGGTAACGTGTTTGACATGCAGATGCTAAGGACGGCAAACTGCTTCCCAGGATTAACGGGACTCGATAGCAATGTAATAAATGCCAGCAGGAAGCATCCCTGCTGTTTGCTGCATGGCTTTGACTTTCAGCTGTGCACATGGAAGACCATACATTCTGATAGAAGTGCAATTTCTTTATGGATCATTTAGTGTTATGTTCATAAAGTCATTGCTAGACTTTTAACTTTCAAAGTTGGGGAATACAGGGGAATATAAAGTAATAAATCTGCCATGTATCAGAATATGTATTACCTTTCCCACACTTATACAACTTTCCTCCAAACATAAATTTTGGCCACTTGTGCACCCATGAGGACATGGACTGAATTGGTCTCTCCAAGCCAATATAGTCATATAATCACGTCCTCTTTCCCATTCACCATTCAAAAAAAAAATTCAGATAGAGAACTCTTGTTTTGTTGATGTAATTATTTCATGTGACAGCAGAGGCTTCTTGCTTTGTTAACAAAAGTGAAATAAACAGATTAATCAAGTTTACTACAGAACTCTGTAAATACATCCTTATTTCTTCTCTGAAAATGGCTGAGCCTATCATCTTGCTTCTAGTGTGTATGCAAAAGTCAGGCCAGCTTCAAAGAATTCATACCACTGTCTCTTAAAAACTTCAGTAGAGGAAAGAGATAGTCAAAATATATTCAACTGTATTTTCAAAGAGGTCTTTTGAAATCAACCTCTAGTTTTGCATGCGTAGTGAGCTACGTGAATAACCCAAAATCTGTGTGCACAAATAGGACAGGTGTCAGCAAACTGTAGCTCTCTATTACAACCATTACGGCCATCCCTCAGCCCTTTGCAACCTTCCCAGAGCCAGCTTCAGGCTTCTTGAATTGTGCTCCATCACAAGGCCAGGAGCCAGGGCTGGTGCTGTGCTGCTGCCACAATGGGGCGGAAAACAAGGTGAGGAGAAAGTACAAAACTGAGATGAGGAGTACCCTGGGGCATCAGGCATCCTGCTGCTGCCTGCTGGGGCCATCCCCAGCCACCCCAGCAGCAGGAGCAGCAGGAAGCAGGCTGGCGTGTGCTCTGACACAGCATCGACCAGAGAGTGGGGCCATGACCTACAGCGAGCCCCTGGCAGCCGGGTGCGCGAGGTGCTGGCTGCTGCATGCAGAGCCATTGCCACAACCGTCCTCCAGCTAATAAATGGGGATGTGTGTCATTTGCCATCCTCCAATGTCCAGTTGAGCAACAGAATCACTAAGTCATGCTGCTTAATAGATAGGTTTTGGCAGGTTGTCAGTCCAGATGTCAGTCACAGCAGTGAATTTTTGCAGTAACTGTATCCAGATGTTAGCTTTTTAAAGCTTCTTATGCATCCTTTTTCATGTTTCTGTTTGGTTCCACTGTTGGCTCTGCTGACAACTGCAGTGCTGCCGGCAGCCTAGCACAAGGACTGCAGTATTACTGTGGTAGTACTTTGTCTTTCTGAATGTCCTCCTGCTTTCAGTCATATAAGATGAAGGATGTTTACTCAGTCTTGCTGAGGTCAAATCCATAAATTCTTCAGGAGCAGAAGAGTGTAAGACCCTTTCAGGGCTATCAGAGGGCAGTTACTGACACACACCACAACCCACCCACACCTCCGATGCTTCTTTTATAACTGATGTTTGTCATTACAATAAAAGGTGGAATATATTTCTGTATATATTCTAATTGCAAACCAGTTTAAATATTGAGAAATTGGTGACTATAACAACAAGCGTGTAACGCAGCAGTTGCCTTCAGACCATTATTTAGCTGTCCAGAAACATGTTCTAATGCATCTTTTCTCTCAGCCCACATATTTTACTCTAGTCTGGCCTCTAGTTCTTTGCGAGCTGTCAGTAACAAATAATTTCCCCTGCCACCTTGAATTTTCAGCTGCCGCAATGTTGTAAGTGTAGAGGTGGGAGGTCATGTCAGGGAAGAGCAAGTGATGGTTCTTCCAACTCTGTGGGAGGGCGAGAGGGACTACATAGAACATACTAATTTTTCCCTTTTTCCTTTTCAAGTTGTGGGTATGTAAATATACAGTGTGGTACTATTGTGAATCATGTTGGAATAATATGATTCAGCATGTCCTTAAGTACTCAGTTTCTATGGCTAAAAATAAGAGTCTTGTTTCTTTAAATGAGGCTGTTCGATATTTGTTACAGAAGTCCTCTAAAGGTGAGGAAGCTAGGAGCCTGATAACTGCGTACGCTGTTATCAGATCCCACTGGGAAGTGATCAGCTGTTGCCTCTAAAGAACTAAAAAGAGACATTTCAGGGAAGGATTTTTTTTTTTTCTTTTCAGAAGATTCTGAAACTAGGGAAGTAAATGCAAAGAATTTGTTAGAATAGGATAAACCGAGGTGAATGTATTACACAGCTGGTTCAAGGACTAGCAGGGGCAAGACAATGAGCAAAATTGCTGGTTTGTTTTGCAGCACCTCGTTGGTATTTTTAGCATGTATTTTGAACCCCATTTAAGCTGCTGATCTATTACAATCCTTTGCGGTGTGCAAAGTAAAAAAAAAAAATTAAACTACTACACTCAATTCTCACATAAGTAATTTATATATGGCAGTGCTATCTCTCTAGCTGTTAGCTACAGGTAAGCATTATCTTTTTGACAGTCAATGTTGTGACAGAATGAGTCCTTGACTGATGTTCTGATTGCAGGCCACATCAGAAGTAATAAATACGCAGAACTCTGTTCAGGTGTTTTCTCACAAGTGTTCAAATATCTCTAAGTGCTTTGGTTCTTCCCATGTTTGGATTTTGTTTAATTGGTTTTTTGAGGTTCAGAAAAGTAAAAGTGCTATAAAAGATGTGTAATGTACAGTACTGTGACTCCAAATTAGTTAGGGAACTTCAAATTCCAGTTTGCAGTTAGCAAATGTGCATGGTTGATTTATCTTAAACAGAGTAGGCTTTTGAGAACCAACGCTAAGTTCTGCTCATCAGTTCTGCTGGTTGTAATGTTTTGCAAAACACAAAATTATTAACCATGGTTTGGGCAGAGAAAACTCAATCTGAAAATTTTATCTCCTGCATAGGATACATACAACATTCTGCTTAATTCTAGTCTTTTTTTCTGCCTAATTGTTCTATTAAAAAAAAAAAAGAAAGAAAAAAATTATTTTCCAGTAATTCATGTTTCCATCTTCTAATAACTTTTCCTGAAAATGTAACAGCAGCATCTGTGTATTTCTCTTGTTTGCTGTGGTATTCTTACATTCCACCACAGGCTAGAAAATGAGAGGCTTGATTGATTATACAGTCAAGATTCAATGACAAAGCAATAGCTAGAGGATAAAGCATCTTGTTGGTCAAGCTGATGGAGCTTTAAACTTTTACCTAAATTCACAAAGCCAACAGCTAATTGGAATGGTACACTTCACATACAAATCTTTGATATAAATGGTGTATTTTATCACAAGCCACAATAGTAATTCAGAATTGTATCATTCTCTGTAAAATATAACACCCTGGTGATCTCTGATAGAAAAAAAACTCTACAACACTATGCTGGAAAGTGAACAGCCACAGTAGGGGATACCAGATAGGCAGACTGTAATTACTAAAATTTTGCCAACACATCACCTGTACTTTTATTAAAATAGTCTGTTAATCCTTTTGAAGGAACGAACAAACATCTTCCCCTTCATCCTAAAAAAAACATGACTAGGGATGTGGAGGTGGTAGCACTGGCAAGAAGCAATATTTATTTCTGTTGGAAACTTCCTACATATCCTGGCAAATGGTTGACTAAGGATACTATTTAATGGTTCAATACTAATTCACAGAAAAAAAAGACTGTGCTGTTGTGGCTTCTGGAAATGTAGTGGGTTCTGTATGTGGTGATCCAAGTACAGCCCTCAGAAGGGCTGAGTTACGATGAAAAGAGCAGGGTTCAAGTCGGGATTACAACTGGAGACAGAATGATAAGCTACTATAAAGCACACACAATTAACAGAGTTTGTAACAGAGGGAGTCTGGCTCACAGATGCTTCGGAGAAGGATTTGTAACACCTAGTTTCTTTAGCCTGTACCTCATCCTTATCTTTATTCCTAATACCATGTCAGAGAATGTCATGATCCTCTCCTACAGCGAAGTTTAAGGCAATATCTGCCAGCAATGGCTTTCTCCCCAATCTTATTGTTTATCTGATGTTTGACACTAAACATCATTTCTAGATGTTACAGTCCTAACCCCTAACACCAGTTTTAACCCTTGTCATGCTTCATAGCCCATGGATATTTACAGGACCTATAACTAAACACTAAAGGTATTTAGTGCTGTTGTACTTAGCATTCCCTGCTGTACCATCTCAAAAGCTACTCCTAGAAAACCTAACCCTAGCCACAGCTCCATACCAGGACCTCCCCAAACACTCTGGGAGCACTCCTTTATGTTGTGATGGTTACAGTCCTATAGTCATCTGTTCCCCACTACAACTAAGGAAAAGCCACTTGCTTTTACCTGCACCAGTTCTCTACGCTTGACTTGTCTTCTTTGAACTCTGCAGCACTTCAGTAAATCCTTCTCTGTAACCTTGCAGAGCCCTGTTAGTTGGGGAGTGAGAATTATTCACTGTGATATGAACAAAACTGGAATTAGGGGTAGGTTTAGGAGATTGAGAGGCTGAGGACTTGTGAGTGCTTCTGAATACAACTAAGTCCAGGAGGAAGGAAAGTAAGGAAACTGCCATTTCTTGTTGCCAGGAAGTCTTAAAGTGAATTCTGATAAGGTTCCTGTTGGTTTATGTTGGACTGTTAGCACAAAGCTGAATCAATCCTGTTAGTCAGCTGTATCTGAAATAAAGAGTTTGAGACTGGGTCAGTTATGTGCTTAAGAAAATAGAGTCAGATTTCAATAGATATATCTTTCTGAGAAGTGAAGCTCATCGTTTCTACCTTATACTCCATCAGTTTAGCTACAGAAGCACATGTTGATCATCACAATACATACTTGCTTCTCTTCCCTCCAATTCCTTTCTGTACAGCAGAACAACGTCAGAGGAGATATATTTGTAAATGTAGGAGATCAAAACATTTGATATGTGATGAATTATTGTTATGCCCAAGAGACAAAAGGAGATGTTTGTATCAGAAAGTAATTATTGCTCTATCATAAGCACCTTAACTTCTAATATCTAGCCAGTTGTGTAAGTTTTTGGGTCTACTGGAGAGGAACCTTGAAGAAGACACTTAACCTCCAGCTGCAACTTCTCTCACTTCTCATGTAATTTCTAGTTCAACATAGAAAGGGAAAAAGGTTGACACAGGCAGCAACTCCTTATGTGAAGGACAGGAGTCTTGTTCCTGAGAGAAAGGGCACTGAACCTACCTGGTTGGAGAGAGTTGTCTTCTCCTGACTAATATTATTTGGGCAATGTGGCCTCATTCTTTGTTTCTGGTGGGGGAAGATGATGGCAGTTTAAATTCTTTGCTTTGCTGTGGTGCTCACTGAGCTGGCTGGCAGCAAGCCTGACCTAGCTACATATGGGCAAAGGAGATGTCTACCACCTCCTGTCAACAGCCTCCCAAAGCAACAGCCTATGTCTTGTGCCAGTTCTACTAACAGGTCATTTGCCTGTTTAAAAAAATAAATAATAATAAATACACACACCCCAACATTCTTTGAAGGACGTGTTTGCATTTAAGTTATTTCTGTTGTACTCAGAGAGTTTCTTGGCTTGTATGTAGTTAACATGACTCATTTAATCCAAAAATAGGATTTGCACACACGTTTTGCAAATCTGCTAGCGGCCCACATTAGTTCTGCACTCAGCCGTGTTTGCAGCAGTGCCTTCTGGGTGCATATCCCTGCTTTCTTGAAATCCATTTTGGTCTTTCCTATTTTCCACTTCTTCATATCTCATCTTTTTCTGTTCAGCTGATTAAAGAGATGTGTTCAGTCAGGGACTTTGGTTTTCATATCAAGGTGACATGGAAAGGTCACTGTTTCTAGATTTTCTGATATATAACCGATTCTTCTTCTGTGATACCTTTGTATGATAACAGGAAAATTAAATTAAAGAACAGCTACAGAACTCTACTCCCATGGAATACTGGAAAAATAGGATTTAGTAGTCCAAACCTTTGAAAAGCTGCAGGTAAGTGTACCTGTGATAAATCAGTTCAGGTACAACAAGTCATGCAAAATATAATCACTTGGAAGACAGGAAACCCAACTGCATTTATATATATATATATCTTATAATCCTTAGATGGAATACAGGAGCTGTCCTAAAATGGTGCATTTTGCACAGAGATGTTTTTGATGCCCTGTACTGTTTTAGTAGTTATAATTGATTCAAACACAGTAGTCGTGAATTCTAGCATATAAAATAGTATATGAATCAAAAATGTTAAATTGCTTATCATTTAAAATGTCATCTGAGTTTTTCTAGACAGGGACATTTTGTTTTCTGATTGATAGAGAAGTTTGGGGCAGTTAGGGGTTTTTTCATGATTTTTTTTTTTTTAAAAAAAAAAAAAAAAAAGGCTATTCTTGAAATATTATATTTGTGGTATTCCATTGTCACAGCAATTAGAACTGTTCAGTTTCCAAATAAAAGCATCAGACCTGGCAGATCAAGGAAGTGGCAGACTGTGTTTGTTGTGCCATAGGACACGGAGATCCTTTGGCACACACAGAAAACTTGAGCCCTGAGCCATTACTGGAAACCATTATCATAAATGCTCTGCTAGGTCATTGACATCTGCATTATCAAATCCCCCTGTGGGACTAGATATTCAGCACTTAGATCATGCTATTAGTCTATCATATGGTAATGAAATAATCAGCAAAAAGGTATGCCTAGGAATTCCTGAGTTACCACAGAACAGAAATGAAATTAAAACTGCACACAACTCCTTATGGTTGTGTGTACATGTTGTATAGTGGATTGCTTTAATGTTCTAAGCACCAAGCTTTGACTCATGTTCAGACTGATTCAAAGACTTATGTGTGAGTAGAGCGGGCTCCGCTCAGCTCATAATGCTCTTTAAGTAGCTAAATTATGCACAGTGACTGTATAACAACAGTAGTTGCCAGAAACCAGCTTCCCTAATTCCAGGCTCTAACCTTTGTTGACTGGATTATGTTTCATCTTGGAAAGATTTTTGTACGTTTCTTGATGAGGGCAGTTCAAAGACATCCATTGACATTTTCTGGGTTAAATACACCTTTCCAAAGAGGAGGCAGAAGTACAGGATGCCAGAAGCTCCTTAAGTTATCTTTGATGCCAAAGAACTTGCCTGAAAAGTAATTTTAGTAAAAAACTCAGAGACAGAGGTTAACGTCCCTTGGGAAAGAGGAAGACTGCAGGGGCAGTTTAGACATTGTTAATTTTCATCTTATAATTCTCAAATATTTTTGATATAATGCATCATCAGAAGACCATTTGTACCATTAGGCCATTGCAGGAATTGTAATTTTTTCAGGTGTAGGGAGCTAATGATGACTCTTGCAGGCTGCGAGTGTATATATGCTTTAAATGATACAACTGCAACACCCAGACACTGGGGAGAGGTGTCGGGGACATGAATTTCTTGTTCTTCTAGCCTGGTAGAAATAAAGCCAGCCATTACCTGAACAGCACATACGTCTTACCTTAAAATCATATTTCGCTACAATTATTTATGGCGTTTGGTCTGATATGTCCTGTTGCAGAATGTTTCTGGGAATTAACCGGAGTAGGTGGTTTAGCAGAATTAATCTTTAACCTAAGTGCCCTGATTTGACAACTTAACAACTGTGGAGTAGGAGATAAGCTTTACGACTGTCTTCATCCTAGCAATTCAGTCCAGTGTTATTAATAATTGCATGAAATCTACAGTAAGACCTTAGGAGGTAGATTTAAGTTTAATGGCTAGGAAAACTAAATTTTGTTTGGTATAGAATCAAGGCAGAGAAAACTAGGTTTTTTTGGTTTACTTTCCAGTAAGCTACTTTACAAACAACACCGTAAATTTTACACTACAGCTTCAATTACCAAAGGCTTTAAGCACCTGAATAGAATAAGAAATATGCATGCAGATAAATACATGCAGCATTCCTTTAAAACAAAGAAATAAAACGTCTTACAATAAATAAGAATCCAAGATCCTATATGGGTAAAACGTGTGTCTCATACATATTGCAAGAAATATAAACAATACAAGGAAAAGGAACAAACTCATAATTCTTATCCAGGAATAAGTATGCAACCCTCAATAGCGTCTTACAGTTTTCAGTATTTATGATATTTATATAATACCTTTCTCTCTGCCATTTCAAAGTGTTTTCTTTATATTAAGTTTCACAGAATTCTTGTGCAATAATATTATCCTCATCTAGGTGACGGAAATACAAAAGTAGCAGTAACTGACACCTAAAGAGCAAGTGCCGCACTCAGAATACAACTAGCTCCTACCTTCTTGCACCAGCCCTTATACACATGCTCAATTCTGGAAGTGTCTATTCAAACATGGGGTTTATTCGCTTTATTCTGAATTGTTTTAAATATATTCTACTTCTGAAAAAAAAAAAAAAATTCATCAAGTTTTTCTCTGTCAACTCCAGTATGCATCACTGCGTGTCTTCCACACCTACATTAGCACACACTTAAATGTACAGGAAAATGGCTTTCTATTTGGCAAAATATGCTAGATACCCGAATCTATTTTTCATTTATTTTGGTTATTATAACACATGGCATGGTTTGTGGCATAATAATTTGAGGTCTTTGTGATCTGTATAGAGCTGTCACCACAAGCCCAATATGAAAGTCATGATATGATCATTTCCTCTCTCAGAAAATTCACAGCAAGGTGGAGATAGTCGGCATATTGAAAGTATAGTTTTATGCAGTACTCACTGAAGAATGAGCATGCTCCTACAATCCCCTGTGGCATCTGAAATTTCCTTGGAAACCTCTCCTGAAATTACTCTGAAGTATTTGCCTAACATGACCCTGTTCTGTTTGCAAGATCACAGCTCACAAATAAGCAAGCTATAGCAGCTTTAGGCATTGATCCTATTACTCCAGTACTTTATAAGGCAGCACTATATAATTGCTCTTGAAATGCTGGGCTAAAGTGTTATTACTACAAATATACCCTAGAATGCTGGAAGTAACTATAAAAAAATGCTGCAAAAATATTAGAGAGGGTACAGGGCACAATTGCACTTACAGATTGTGTTGCTGCTTTCTATCACTAGGTCGTCTAATTAGCAACTCATGACATCACCAGACTTTAACCGTTTTGGCTGACATTTTCTGCACTACTTGCCACAACCAGATGTTGCCATGGCTCACTTTCCTTTTGTAAATAGGAAGTCATAAGGCCATTTAGCTCACAAAAGTGTTAGGAACTGGTTTAACTAATATGGGTTAGGCACTTAGATATTGTAATGTAAATAGAATAGTCCATGTGGAAATGAAAAAATTTTGTTTTCAGAATGTGGTTTGAATCTATGTGAGGCCTGGGGCTGCACACTGAACCAAATGTTGAAAAACCCTTAGGCAGCAAGCACCATCCATTCTGTGCATGACTGAGTCTGGAGTCTAGAGAAAAAATTAATATGTGATCATATAATTAGACTGTAGAATAATTAATATGCACAAGGGAAGGATAACTTCAAATACAGGTAATCTTAATTCCACTTTTTTCCTGTAGTTAATTTTGCAGCCTATATTTTCTTTCACTGTAGGTTTTCTCTATGTGATATATGGCATAAAGAAAAGCAGAAGTGCAGTACTCTTAGCTGATTTTATTCCTCTATTAAATGTTAATGTAAAACCTACAACAAAGAATGCAATTGCCCATTTACTATTCTACAACAGTTCAGCCATCTTTCAATCAAAAAGAACTTCTCGGTCTTCACCAAAAAATCCAGTCAGAATCTTTCACCGTTATCTGCCAGGCTTCTAACTCTCTTAAGTATATTCTTGAACTTTGAAAGTCTTAACACTGTGTGCAGAAGTCATGAATTATTTCTAGTTCACCAGGAAGGACACGTCTCTATTGCACATACAGCTATGTTAGGTTATTGCCTTACAACTCTGTTACACCTTAAGTTGGATTCAACAGAATTAAAATCTGTAGAGTGCTAGGAATTAGTTGTGTCATGATGGGACTGGAGGATAATCTTTTAGATTTATTATTAGTTATATTGATTTCCCATCTGAAAGTTCCATCCAAGCTCAGAACTTTATCATATGAGAGTACAATTCAGCTTTCAAGTACCATTCATAGTTTACCTTTCCTAGGATATACTGCAACATAGCTCATCCCACTGAGAAAGTAGAGTCATGAATATGCCTTTGCCGATAAAATAAGCAGGCACACACATACAGGTATATTCATAGGGAAGTCTGTACCTATATTGGTATCAAAAAATAGTACATTTCCCTTATCTTCTAGTAGGCTTTTGTTCAATGAAATTGCATTGTGAAATACCCCAGAGCTATATATTCAGTAAGCAACAAGCACTTGCCGCTTCTCAATCATTAACTCTCATTTTATGCCTAGTTCTCAGGCAGTTTCATGCTTCCCTGTATTTCCTAGAGCTCTGATCCTGCTGTTCATGCCCATGCACAAGCCTCGTTAACATTTCTCTTCAAAGGCTGCTGGGACAAAGCATCTGTGCTGATACTACATAGTGTAAATTCAACAAACAGGCTCGACAGTAAAAGTAAATGTTCCAAAATACCCAAAGTATTGTCGTAATGTTGACAGAATATGTACAGGTATCCTGGGGGAGGTGGGGGGG
>VXBL01001384.1:535115-566626 GCA_013400195.1 Aramus guarauna | reverse complement strand
GGGGGGGGGATACAATTTACCTGCTCAGAAGTGAAATGCAGAGCAAGTAAAAAGATGTTTGTTCATGTGTATCATTATTACAGACAAAGATAACTCATGAATTTTAAAGATTCCTGGGTTTTTTTTTCTGATGGCTTTAAATACAGAGATTGGTGATTACAGCTGCTCTCATTTTCCTGGTTGCTCTTTTCTCTTCTTACAGGACTGGAAATAGGACTCCACGGAAGGTGTAATTTCAGCTTCCAGCCCTGGCTAGCTCAGCTCAGAAAGAGAACAATTTGGGGTTTACTTTTTGTTAAAGACATCAACACATCTCTCGGAAGTCAACGGCAAATCTCTTGTTGAATTCAGTTACACAAGATGAGGTTCTCAACTGGAAAATTCAGTAGTTATACACCAGTAATTGAGAGAAGAATCAGACCACTTAGGCAGGCAACTTTGAGGCTTTTATTTCTGTTCCTGTATAGTCAAAAGTAAGCACTGTCGTAATTCATGTTTCTGGCTGAGAAAGCATTTGTTTAATAGCCTCAAAAATTTTGAAAATGTCCTCTTATAAAAGGTGAAATTTAAGATCTAGAATGTACCATTACAAAAAGAGCAAGAAATAGTCCTAATGATTTTGAAGGGATTTGCATTCTAATGAGTGAAAATTTTGATAAATACAAAGAATACTTTCTACAATTCCAGTTATTTGTTCAATAAATTCAAACAAATGTTTTTTACTCAGATTTTAACTTTAACTATGTGGAATCCAAGGTTTATGGCTCAACCACAAAGACCATACTGTTCTTTTGATATTGCATGACAGTTAAAGCTAAGAAAACAAATCAGGTTAACTTCTTTTTCTAATTCCATGCTTTTCACATTAGAAATTGTATATGGCTGTCTAACTTTTTTCTTGAAAGTCAGTCATTTCACAGCAGTGTTTTCAAATATTTATTCTGAGTAGTTGTTATTAATAGTTGAGCTATTTTAGTTGCTACTGTACACAAAGGTTACCTAGAATGATCCTCCTTATGCTCCTTCTTCTCAATTTTGCATGAGCTTCCTGAACTACAAACTAAAGAATTACTGTAACATGTCAAAAAGTGTAGTCATTCTTTAATGATTAAGGTCAGGAAACTATACATGCATGTGATATAACTGTTCATGTTCTTAGTGTCTTTTTGCCTCATGATCCCCATCATATGCTTCAGCAGATCTTTGTTTTTGCGTTTTTCTGCAGACTATAACATCATCTTAAATCAAACCTACAGAATTCTCAAACACAGACATAATCATGGGGAAAATACCTGATGAAAGGTCTCATAAAAATTTAAGGTAAATATTGATGAGGAAAGTATTGCGGTATCTGCCAAGTTGTGATTGTGCTGTAAAATCAGCATTCCGTAATGCCAACCCAATCAATCAGCCAAATTTTTCTCTAAATGTAATGCAAACTCTATACTTCACCCAAACCTCCTTAAAAATTCCAGCTAAGCTAATGAAAATAAACATGGTTTAAATTTGGGCCTTGTAACAAAATCTGAACCCAAGTAAGTTTCATACCATTTAAGAACTTTTAAGAAAAGAGTAGAACATAACTGAACAGGATTCAATTTTTATCTAGACTTTAAAAGTAAAAAAACTTCGACAATTTCACTTACAGTGAGAGAGAGAATCTTTCTTATCATGGCTTGCTATGGAAGAATACCTGACCCAAAAAGAGATCACGACTGTTCTCAGCCTCATTTAGAATTACAAACGTTTATTGTCATTATTTATTACCATAGAATTACCGAAAGGAACTTAACATGATACGGCCAGAGTCTGTGTTAGGACCACAGTCTGTGTTAGTTCCTAGTACTGTTGTCCTAGATACATAGTAAGCAATGCATCTCGTTGGACGCACTCAATTTTTCTAGTGAAGCTTACAGTTCTAAATGTGACAGCAACTGATCATCAGGCAAGTATTTAGTAGTTCAAAAGAAACACCTAATTCATGCAATAAAATGTCAGATTATTACTTCTTCATGTCACTCAGACTTTATTTAACAAAGGTTTATTCCTTCCTGTTCTCAGCCAGATGACTGGATTTGCAATTAAGGTCTTTGTTTAATTTCTTTAAAACATCATTCCTGTTTATAGATCTTCTGCAATTCCATTTTTAAATGTAATTGCGTCTAAATCTCAGAGGATATTAATAGCTTCCTGAACTGATAAGTTTTAATGCTAAGAACTGTGATTTAAACTACTAAAGCAAAAACCGAACAAAGCAAACTAGACACAATTCTAATCATGTTTTGGCAGCTAAGTCTTTTTATTTTCTATCTGTACCTCTTATTTTAATGTCTGAGATTCAGCTGTAGGTTTACAGTTCCATAAGGCTACACTGCCTGTCTTTACACGGATGATGTGAAAAGTTAAACAAGCCATTCCTGCATTAGAAACCACCATTCCTTCACTTTTACTTAGGGTGAGGACACTTTCTGTTGACACATACTATTGGAAATTGGATTGCATATTCCTTCCTGGTCATCTCACATACTTTTCTGGAGTACACTTCTGACTGGGGAAGCTATCGCTGAGCTTGTAGCTATATCTGCTGACAGCTCTGTTCAATAGGAATTTAAGCAATAAAGTCTTCAATGTCTGCTGTTAGAGTAAAGGACACCTCTGTTGCGCAGATACCCTAAAGTGGCAGTGGAAGACTCTTTCCTCCTTCACTGAGAAGTCCAATTTTCTGTTTCCTTCACAGGTAGATGGTGGAAATGACAGCCTTTAACTTAGAGAATGCCTGTAATGTGTTTCAGAAACCAATGAGAACAATTTCTTATTACAGAGAAATAGAGAAATTACATCCTCGTCAAATTTTTTTTTTTATTATTATTTTTTTCATTTTCTTTCTGGCTGAATAAATGTCAGACAGGCAGGAATGAACACCCTTCATTTAGTGTATGTGCTTATTGTCTCCAGCCACCACATTTCTCAGAGCACAGTTCATGCTCTATTTGAAGACACCCATGACACAATTTGTATGGATGTACTAGCATAATCTTCAGACAATGAATCTTGATACAGGCAAAGATATATAGTCAATGCTGCTTTAATAACAGCATGATGTAACCAATCTTTTCCGTAGTCTAGCTACTGAAACTTCTAGATAATTAAGAGGTTTAACAGTGCACCTCATTCCATCCTCCCCTCAGTGCCTTGCANGTTTGTCATTCTCATATATACGTATGTGTGTGTATAACATATGATTGAAATTATTTTAATAGGTGTGTTCTTCAAAGTATCCAGTGAAGTGTTCTGGCACCACTAACATTTTACCATACAGTAAGTAATCTCAGAAAGCATTTTTCAACTTGGTTCCACCTGCTCTACTATGAAGACCTTGCTGGTGTCTGAATGATCTGATGAAAAGGCATTTCTCTGTTTTCTGCCTTAACCAAATTTCCCTAAACATTGTTTTTTTCTTTCAGAGAGCATCTTATGCTCACTGAGGAACATAACTGCAAAACAAGAGCTATATGTAGAGCAGCTCAAGAGAAAGTGGAGAGGTAGCAATAAAGTGGCTGAACACTTCCTGGTCACAGATTAGAGCAGTCTCAGTTACCCCTAATTATGTGTAGCTGCCTATGGCTTGAATGAGTCATTTCAGCAGCCAGGGATCAGCACTGGAGTACTTCACCTGCTGCCCTTTGCCTCAGACAAATCCTCTTTTTCAGATTCCAAAAAAAGCCTGACATGAAATGGTTTCATCGTCTCTCCGGCACCTGTGAGTTTAGGCAAAGCATTTGTGCAACAGCTGAGTCACAAGTTCTACTCTTAATGCCTTTTTTTCTTTACCATTCCTTCTCTTTCAGTCTACAGCTCCTTTCAGTCTCATATCTGTCTTGTCACTGTCTCTTCACTTGCCATCTAAGTTCTTTTCTATGGCATTGCATTTTTATGCTTCCTGCTCTTTCACAAACACATTCCATAGAGCCCTTGAGAGAGCTGTCTCTTCCAGTTCCATCACGACAATCTGCTCGCTTCCTTTTTCCTTGAGTGATGCTTTTCTTTTGCATGGTCATTTTCTGATCTACTCCGCCTTACTGCATCCTGACTGTGCTTTCAGAATACAAATGCATTTTTCTTGTAGTAGTCTTTCTTTTCTTGTTATATTTCCAGGTTGTTCATAGTTTTCCACGCTTGGGGACCTGACTCAACAATTTACATCAAGTACCTACTGTGCAGCAATCCTTCTAATTATGCCACACTAGGAACTGTGTTATGAAGCCTAGACTAATTAACAAAGTTTTGTAAGACCTGTGTAAGCTACGTGGAGCTGCTCCAGCGAATTGCACTGGTGAAACTTCCCAGGGCAGAGACACCCTCACCTCCTCCGCATAAAGAGCTCAGGCACAAAACTACGTGACGAATGCCGTAATTCTCAGGTCAATAATATCCTTCATTAGCTACACAGGGATGTATTTAAGACTTTCCTGTTTTTCCTTTGATTATGTCTACTCTGGATACTTTGCCCAGGCCAGCTGTAAAGAATTTAGCTCAAGAACAGAAACAGTCTGGCTGTGACAGAATGGAGACCAATTTAGACCAATTTTCCCACTTACTATTCACAGCTACATGGGGTGTTTGCAACCAATGGTGTAAACACGCCATTTTCATTTACAGGACTGATAATAAAGACAGTCATGCAAAAAGAGTTCTAAATCCTGAGCAGGTATAAACGCCCAGGTTATACACCCACCTGCCTTTTACATAGATCCATTATTTTCTCCACTGAATTCCACCGAGATGTCATAGCCAGTCTTCGTCAGGTATGATGAGTTAGAAGTGTGATTTAACAACACTTGCATTAGCAGAGGCTTTGGAAAAGAGAAACAACTAAGAGACAAACTAAGTTTTGCAAAACTGGTGAGATATTTCATATAATTAGCATGTAACAATGACAACAGTTCTGAAAACCTACAGTAGCTTAAGAAATGCTCAAAAATACTAAATTTAGTGCAATTAGTTCACTAGTATTTACAGAGTTGATTTTGGGATTATGGTTAGAAAAGTCTTATTTCCCAGTACGAATAACATCTGGGGTATAAGAAGAAAATATCTTTTTGTTTCAAACTCTCTTCCTTTTATAAAAGCAGAAAAAATAAAGTTTTGGTTTCTCTGTATGATTTAATTGCACAAAAAATTACTTTCAATGAGATCCTCAGCTTTACATTAAATACCCTAAATAGATCTCAGCATGACAACAAATGAAAAAGCAACAAAGTGTGGGTAAAAGGGCAAATTAGTAAATAGTCCAGTGGTTTTGAACGTCATTCTGAGTAGAAAAAAAGCCATGAACAACTGACATTCTGTGTTTCTGATGATATTCATCAATATCCCCTGTGGCTCATGAGTTGTTATATCTGGAATAGCCAGTCACCCTTTTGGTTAGCACAAAAATCCTGTGCATTTACCAGGAAAGTTAAGATGCTCTCAGCAGTTTAGGTGTTTCTTTCTCTGTCATTTCCTTTTTGGCCTTCACTCCCAACTCACTTTTCAGTGTATCTTTTTTCTTACAGACTAGCACAGGATTACTTGGAAATTTTAGAGAAAAACACTTCTCCAGTTATCTTCTCTTCTGAGTAATGTAGTGTTAGGAATGACAGCCAAAGCATCATTTAAATATAGGACAGTTGACCAAAGTGTTGCAGGGTGAGAAGAAAAAACCTAAATCCAAGCAAACCAAAATTTGGTGACAAAGAAAGAAAAAAAAATCAGAGAAACAAGAAAACATTATGAGAGCATATAGGTTACTTAAATAGTAAAAACATCTTTGATGTATCACTTCACTTCAAACCAGTTGTATTCTTCCCTTTTCTTAACTGTTTTCTTCTTTCTATTTGGAAACTCCTCTTCTGTAAATAGACATTGCTATTTTCTGAGTCCCTCTCAGCCAGAAAACACGTTCCAACCTTCAGTCTAGCACACTGCTTATTTATTTTGTGGAATCCATCTTACTTCAAGTGTTCTGATTCAGCAAGAATACTTTCACAGCAAGTGAAAAAAAAAAATTTCATTCTCTCCAGCCTCAGCTGGGGTTGTTCACAGATTTAATTTAGCAATAATTTAAGTGCATTTGATGTCTTCAGACAGAATTCACATTTGTTACAGTCTCAAGAGCTGGAGACTGTAAAATTCTATTTTTTTTCTATAAACTCATGACTTCAGTAGCAAATGTTGTTTCTTCCTCCACTATACAAATCTGCCCTGTTTGAGCAAAGCTTAGTCGCTCTGTCCCATATCTACAGCCTCTCCTCAAAGCTATAATGCTGATACTTCTCCTTCCAATGACAGTTTTCCTCCCGAGGCAGTTCCTTCTTCATGAGAGTGGTCAGAGCACTAACATTAGCTTGAAACTTTTTGAAAAAAGATGTCATGGTGTCCAGGATAATTACCCCAGAGTGTACTCTACTTCATATGTGACTTAGTATCTGATACAGAGTGAAACCACTCGGTTCCTCCCCTCTCAGGCCGAGCCACGTGCAATACATCCAGGGTATCAGAGGGATCATTTCTGCAGTCTGATTCAGAGCATTTGCTGGCTGTACAAGAAGTGAGACCCCCAAGGCTTCTGGAAATAGAAATCAGACAGAACTGGATATTTGGTCCCATCCATACCTGGCACCTGTCAGGTACCACCTTTCCGGGAGCCACTTGTGCACATGTGGAGACCAGTAGCACCATATAGCCTGTCCGCTACTTGGGGAAGCAGCAGGTCTGCTGCTGACGTACAGGTGGAGTATCCTGTGGCCAGCTGGATCCCATGGGGAGGAAGGAGGAGGGCTGGCACATACGGTGCTTCCCCCACCGCTGCAGTAGCTTAAGCAGCCTACCCTGGAGGGCTGGGCATCGCTGATGCAGTGCACGAAACAGTTACTGAACATCAACTATAAATGTGCCACGCAGAGGGAACCACTGGCAAATGTTCAACCAGACCGGGGTACAGCTGCCTTTAAAAAAATACATGGCATTTCAGCAGCTGAAGAGCTGGGATATCAGCATCATGAAGGGGTACGACACTTGTTTCCATCTGTACATCAATCATCTTGTAGAATTGAATACTTCCAATTTTGCCTCTCTTCATTCCTCCTCCTTTTCTGACCCGTATATCCTTTAATTGTGTGTTAGAGGATCATCTTTTGGCCACATGGCTTCTTGTTTGTTTTCCTTGCCTGACTTCCAGAGGGATCTGTCAGATAGGGATTCTTATCTTCAGCCTATAATCTCTTTAAAATCTTTCCCAGCTCATGGCACTCTGGTGTACTCTATTCAAAAGAACCTAAGAGCTGTTTTAGGTTAGTTAGCTTTATTATTTTTATATGGTTATTCATTAACATCAGATGAGAATTTTAAAAATGCCATAGAAAAAAAGAAAAGAAAAAAAACCCTCACACAAAATTACACACATATTCTATGCAAGCCAAATTCTGCCCTATAGCATATGTCTATAATAATAAGTTTTAAGTACGTATCAAAGACAAAGCCATGAATAGCTCTGTATTTCAGAGGTTGATTATAATTTTCTGTTATTGCAAACTGCTCTATCACATTTTTTCTAGATGAGGATCTTCAGAAAGACCTGAATATGTACCTACAGCCAGTTTAGACTCAATTTTATTTGAGATCATAAATAATGATGACTTTTAGCTTCATGATGACTTGAAAATCAGGTCAATATTTAAATATTGGCAGGGAGGTTGTCCCCTATGAGTGGATTCTGCAATTTTATCCTCTATCTGTGAGATGTGGGTTACACTTCCATTTTGCATGCCAATGTTCTTTCTCAAAAATATTTATGTCTAAATAAGTTAGGCTAAAGCTATAAGAATCTTTGCCAACTCACTCCCCTTGCAAAAGGGGGAAAATCCACTCCTGGAAGGCAATCATTGGAGTGCTTCAGCATGCCTGGACATAACTAGACAGAAAAGGGAATAGTTCAACTTTGTTGCTGCATTAGGCTTGCAAAGATAAGCCAAGAATAACAATAAAAATCGAATGTAGGTGTTATTTGATACTGCTATTGTGATTGTGCAGTTCAGTAAGTCAGAAATATTCCATAGCTTATAAATAAAATTTCATCCTACTTTCACCACTAATAAATAAATAGCTATTAGTTTCATCAGCAAACACAATTGTGGGTAAAATACCATAATACAGAGATGCTTGCCAAATGCTATTTGGACACTGACCATAGCTCATGCAATTGTTCTGACATTTTTTGTTCAATGAGAACTGACACACAGTTATTAAAAACAATCAAATATTTGCCAAGCAACAAATCGAACACACAACGGCAGCATTCCTCTTTGGCACCGGAGGACAGTCATACACAGTCCTAAAGAACTGCGTGTCTCTCCCAGACTGTACTGAAATATGTGTATAATCTGTTGCGTGCCCTTTTTTAGAACCTTTTCACAGAGTATGGGCTTGTCTCAATGGATGAGGGTATTAGAGTACATGTGATTCCTACTGAGCATCTTTTGAAGATAGGTTTCCCAATGAAACTTCCAAGAACTCCAGACAGTCCTGTAGGGAAATAGAGCTAATGGATTAGCTTATTTTTGCATTGTATTAGCCATAAATGTGAAAAGATGACAGGAGCAACACGCTGCAATATCATGGTAAAGATACACGTGCATATAGAAAGATACAGTTCAGCTTTATTGGGTGCATCACCTTTCATTCCTTTAAGAATGGATGATGAAAATGAGAAAAAAGGATTGGAGTAGCTTGTTCCAGTAAGGCAATTCTCTACTGCATCAAACCATATTCATGAAAGTTTAAGAACCCTTACATCTGTTTAATAAATAAGCCAATGATGTATATAATGGTACAGCAATAAAAATGCTAATTATTTAATATTGGGAAATAATAGATCTGCTTGCAGTAGCCCCATGTTAATTAATAAGCGCTTTTTTTTTTTTTTTTTCCAATGCAGTTTTATTTTCATGAATAATACTATGCTGTTTCAACAGACAACGCTTCCTCTTTTGGATTTCACAACTCTCCAGGGCACACTAGAGAGCGAAGCAGTTATGCCCAACATGCAAACATTAAGCAAACAGGAGACTCATTGAAGTTATTTTGGTGCCTTCTCTTTAATTTATGTGGAGTAATTTCAGCAAAATATCCTATAGGAAGAGTGCAAAACTTTTCTGCACATTATGTGCTAAATTAGACTTACTTAGGGAAAACATATATGTCGTGCTCAGTATTACTGTGCAGCATTAATTTGATTTGGGAAACTATGTAAAAGATTTCATGAGTAAAAATGTCTGAAGGAAAGAAAGGGAAATCACTCTAGCATTCGGGATATATTCTCTAAGGTTTTGATTACACAAATATTTTTGCCAATATCTATATATCTTGTAAGTAAAGTGAAGATACAAAAAAATTTACCTAAATTGTACTACTGGTGTTGAAGCTGTCTTTATTTCCCTTCCAGTAATCTAAGCAATGGGGTCCTGTATAGTGTAAACACAGCCTCTAAATTCCTGCACACTTCCAGGAAACTCTCCTAAGTTGTCACAAATATTGAAAATTAGTACGTTAATATTCTGGATTGTGCACTAACTTTTTTCTGGTCAGTCCCTCAGAAACATAAGACTAAAATCCACCTATATTTAATTTCAGTACTAAATGCAGTATACACTTTTAATTTTACATTCTGTCTTCACTTTTTTTCTCTGAGATGGTGAATAACATTTGCAAACTGTTTTCCTCTACTAGTTTCCGTTTGATGTGGAAAGGGGAGGCACAGAGAGAGGAGATGCTGGTTGAAACAGAACATTTAAGAATGTAATGAAGATCTTTAAACAGAGCTATGGCATACAGCTGTAATAAGTCTTTCAATGGTAGACCAAATTTGCTTGGTTTGTTGTAATCTCACTGACCTTGAAAGACAAACTACACGATCTTTTCTATTGTGTAGATTCTGTCCCACTGTGGGATCTGGATAAAAGCAGCCTTTAAAAATGTAATGTCACGGTGCTATTCCCAAATGATAAATTGTAGTGTCAATTATAATTTACTCATAGAGAGAAAAGATAATATAATTTCAAAAGAATATTACAGGGAAATCTTCCATAACAATCAAAGGAAATATATATATATTAAGAGTGACTGCTGGTGGTATTATTATTGTTAAAGTTATTATGCTTATTATTAGGATTGCCAGACACTATCCATTATAATGTAGGGGGTTTTAATCTGGCAAACTTTTACTGAAAGGGCTAAAAATTTGCGATATTAGGTATCTGCCTCAGTCCAAATGTTAAGTACAGCCTGAGCCACATGATGCAACTGTATCAGTGAATAAGGATAATGAAAAATATTTTTTTTCAAGTTATGCTCATTGGGAAATTGAAAAGTATTAGTGTAACTGTCAATGACCGGTAGTTCTGCCACGAGAGAATATTCACTCGATGAGGAGACTGAAATGTGATGCAGGGAAAAGGAGCTGCAGTGATTTAGCTCAATATGATGTAGCGCTGGATCCCAGAGAACATTTAACAGGGACAAGAGAAAAGACAGAGGGCAGAGGAGAAGGAGGAAACTCTCCAGCAAGCCAGAAGAGACAGTCTGTGACTGGGAGCAGTGTGGTGTGGAGAGCATGGGAACCAGGGAGAAACAAGCTGGACAAGAAGCTGGCGGCAGTGGACTGGAGGTTGGCCAGGCAAGGAGCCCAGAGGAAGAGCTGGGAAAGAGCTGTACCAAGTTAGGGTTGTTTCTGAGTCTTTGCGTTTTTCTGCCATCAGCAGATAAAATCCAAAGACAAAGTGACCCGTCCTTCTACAGAGCAGCTCTGTGGAAAGTGCTGGCATGCTTTACTGCTTGTTCACTGCGATGCCAGTGTTCAATTAAGTGGAATTCCCTTTTTTTCAGTTTATTTAAATAAAAAAAGGGGGGGAGGGCAAATTTCATAGAGTTTCTTTCCCTTCTGTGGCACTCAGGTAGGTAGGGTCTCCTTCATTCACCTATTATGGTCCATTGTATTCTTGTTCTTCTATTCAGTATTCATGAATGCCATGGCATCTGCGGCTCTAAAACTGTGCTTCTTGCCAGTAAAGCAAACTAACTTCCCCCCTTGCCCCAAAGAAGTCTGGCAAGATCCACACATGAATGGCAGCAGAAATAAAGGAATCAAAAAAATAAGGTGATAGGAAGCAGGTTGCCTACTATGAGAAGCAGAGAGGTTGGACATGCAGTGAGGGTCAGGCGGGGACTCGGAGTGGCTCAGAAGAGCAGAGAAATCACAAAGAAGTTGAAAAGCCAGAGCATCAAAGGAAAAGCAAGGCAAAAGAATGACCACAGTTCTGAGTCATCAGAAACGGCATTTGACTGTCCATGCTCAGCATTGCCAGAAGGTGCACTAGTACTAGCATAAAAATGACATCTTTGTGCTACTTTCCATATCTGGTTACATGAAAATATAAACACCTCCTCACCTCCCATTAAAATCAATGGCATTAAAGAAGGATTAATTGTACGAAAGGAAGAGATTTACTAAGGTGTCTTGGTGCCTAGCTTGAACTAAATAGGTGTTTTACAGTGCTAGACAACTTTGATTATCTTATCCTACATGCTCTGTTTCCAAAGCAGGGAGAATCAAGGACAATCTGCAGCGTTTACAATGGATGTTTTAATTGTATTTTCACATTTCCAAGCCCAGACGCCGATCATACAAATATTTGTGGCATTTCAACTGACTAGATATTTCTAAATGAAATGATTTACACAATGGGAATGTAAACGATTTACACAAAAGACTTTGAGCAGTTCCTTTAGAAACATTATAGCCTATTGTACAGAACTGTACCTTTTTCAAAGTAAAATTTTCACACAATGGCTTTCAGCAGCTGCTCTCAAGCCTCCGTGGTGCATTGTATGAACTCTGCTTGCAGTACTTCATGCCTCATTTCCTCTAACTTGACTTTGTGTATATTTGTTGAATAATCGGTGAAAACATATTATCTTTAAAAATGTTTACCCTTCTGTTCTAATGGGAATAGCAATAAAAGGGTAAGGGCAAAAATATGCCAGTTTACACCAAAAGCAGCACAACTGCACCCTTCAGAGAGGCCTTACAAGGAACTATGAAAATCATGCTGTTGAGAAACTATTTGGCTTCTTTCAGATTTTCTTACTGCTTCTTTCTTTTTTTCATGTGGTGGATGTTTGCACGAAAACAAGAGGTCAAGTTCTGTTCTCAAATCAGCATAAATTTGAAATTCAACAGAGTTACCATAAACAAATAGCACTGCAAATAGCAGTGTAAGCAAGTGAAATCCCACACTGGCTTTCTGAGTGTGTTTTATGGCCAATGACCTAGATGTTGGAACAAATTTTTACCCAAACTGCATTGCACTCAGACCTCTGGAATTAATCTGTTTTGGCTTGATTTTTAAAGGCAAAACTTTTTTTTTTTCCTTTTTTTTTTTTTTTTTTTCCTCCTCCCCCCCCCCCCCCCCCCCCCCATAGGATCTAGAGGGNTCCCCCCACCCCCACCCCACCCCATAGGATCTAGAGGATGTTTCATTGCTCAATTGATGAACAGCAAGTCTTGTGCCTGGAACTGCAGAAAATGTGTGCTGGTGCCTCTTTTTGCCCATGCATTGTCTGACAGCAGACAAGTCAGCTAATATATTTGTGCTTTAGTTTCCTCACCTCGGCAGGAACGCAGACCAGCTTTAACAAAAGTTTTGAGGATGAGTTAGTGATACGTGAAAAGTGCTTTTGTTGGAAGGGGCTACTGAACTGCAGAGTATCATCACTGGAGCAACAGCAGAATAGGTTCAGTCAAATTTTATCCAAAGCATCAGAGTAAACAATACAAGTTGGAACAATGCGCTGTTTCCAGAATGTGGTTTTAAAGAATGTGTTATGAGATGATGATGTTGTTGCTATGGTTACAGATCCATCTAAAGAAGTGAATGCACTAAATAGTATTATGAAAATTAAGTAAATATTAAGCAACAGTTTAAAAAACAGGTGTGTAGGAGTGAATGTTTTTATTTTTGTCATTTTAATTACTCTTAATACTTGTGAAAGTGGCAGGCTGGAAGAGCTATCCAGAAAAGAGTGTGATGCCTGGATAGTGCTTGGAAGGCAGATCTCTAGGGAACATCTAGATGTTGATAGCCACATTGTCGAGATCCAGTCTTTTTCACCGTTTCTCTCCAATTTCTCCTGAACTTACTTAATATGCAATGGAAAATCGTGCTATGGGAAGAAATTTGAATACAATGTCCTTCAGTGAGAATCCTTGTATTAAACTCAGGATCTTACACCGCCGGTGACAAAAAGCTTGCCCTTCCCAACTTACAGACGAGGTTAAGAAGCTCTGCAAGCTCATATAGTCACAGATATCGTGGTGTGGGTGGTATTCAGTTATCTATTTGACCGTGGTAGCACTTACAGCCCTTAGTCAGTGTAATAAAACCACATGAAATCCTAAGGGGCTTCTGTGCAGTTAAGTAAGCGAGCTTCCCAGCCTTGGTTACCAGTTATCCGTACTGCAGGCATGCCAGGACCTTTCCAGGCTCCTTTCCCAATGACTAAACTTGTTTCCTCCGGGAGGAAACCAGGGCACAGCTGGCACAGTAGTTTGCTCCAGGGTTCACCCCAGGCGGAAAACATGAAATAGATGGTGCCAAAATGGGCTCCTTCAGCCTGGGGACAGTCTTGTGACATGATGCCAGCAGGCCCTGTGCCCGCACGGACAAGCACACACGTACCCCCAGGACAAGCTGCAGGGCAAAGCAGCGCAGGCTTTTGGCACCGTGCTCTGGAGACGCTGCTCTGGTAGGCTGCAGTACAGATTTCACTTTTTTTTTCAGATTATCTCACTTTATTATCACTTCGAAAACACAAAATATTCTAGTTATGTCTCAGGGCTGCAGAGCCAGGGATTGCTTCCTGAGGCGGGTGAGTTTAGCAATGTAGATCTAGCCAGACATACTTTGCACTTGTCTTGAACGCCATCGGGAATGCATTCCCTTCTGTCTGAACACTAAAATTTTGGGAAAAGATGGAGCTATTGATTATTAACGAACCTTGAATGTTTAGTACGGGTGTTCACTTTCTGTAATCATAAAAGGGACATGCAATTTATAATGCATACATTCAAATACGTGACAGGTGGTTGTCTGTCAGAAACTTACACGTTCCCTAAGAGTTTGTACCTAAAAGAGTTGAGCTTTGGGAGAGACTCGGCATATGGTAGTTAAAGAAAAGCTGTTTTTAAAATTGTACTGCCACTATATCTAAATATAATCCTAAAAAGAGAGAGAAAAAAATATCAAAAACCAGAGCTGTAATTATGCTTACCAACCTACTTCATTTATCAAAGCACATTATAAAATGACTAGAGAATTTAACTCAGGGAACCTGTACCACTTTCAATTATCAGCCCTATAAATTACACAACCAGTGAAATGCAATGAGATCAAAGACTCTGAACCATTTAATTTTCTTACACAAGAGTGAGTGGCTGGCTACTGGGCACATTGATTACTCACCAGTGCTGAATAACTAGGGCGATATTGAACTCTATACATGTGGCACCGCTGACAATGGCGGAGAAACGAACCAGGGGATACTCTGGAGGTCTGTTCAGCAACAGAAGGCGGGTGTACAGATAAGCGAATGTCGTATGAATGTGCTAATGAGTTTGCCTTCTAACCCCATCAACTAAAAACACTGGGGCTAATGTATTTTTCTTTGTCTCTTTAGAATATGTATCATCTCTATAAATTGAAATGTCGTCTTCAGAGTGTATTAAGAATGTCAAACTTCTAATCTATTCAAGGCATCCTCCAAAATTTGGATTATACCAGTATCAGGTGTCCTGTATTATTTCAGAATATATTTGTTACAGACTATTCAACTTCATGCTTTCATCATTTATCCAAACAGAAAGGTAGATGATTTGACAATATTTATTAAATTAATTTCATAGAAGTTTTAGGGAAAATGATAGAAAATGCTGCCTTTAGATGGACTTAACTGTACAGTTCTGCTTCCTGAAGTTGTTTTTTCACATGCTCTCCTGCATAACTTCTATATATACAGTGGGAAAGGAGGCGGGGAGAAGGGAAGGAGAAAAAAGGCCGTGCAAAGGCCTTTGTCTCCTGCCCCTCTGAAGTGTTTTGACACATAATTCACATGACAAATAATTTTTAAATATTTCCAGCAATGGTGGGTGCTTCTTCCTACGCAGGAATGGAGATGGGCATTGTAGGGCTCCGCACCAGCCAGCTCTCCCGAGTCAGCTGTCTGGGTCTCAGCCGGTACCAACTCAGCAGACAAATCCTTCTCCTTCTCCTGGTAATAAGGACAGTAACTGAGAAATCACAAGTCCATCCCTGGGCTTGTCGCACAACTGTGCATCATCCCTTATTTATGGTGTACTATAAACTGACAATCTAGCCTTCTGTTTTTACCTCAGACTTTCACCTTGTTTCTTTTTATGTATTTGCTTTTGCACACAAAGGTGGAGATTTTGCTAGTCACACAGCTGGTCTGTGTGAAAATCTGTGTGTGCCAAACCAAATTTTTTACTAAGGGGAGTTTTAAAGCAAAAAGTAAACAAGAAGAGGCACTTCAACTTAATTAATGTCAGAGTTTGTACAATCCACTGAATGTGTAAAGTACTATATAATTACCAGGTATTACTACTAGTCTTGAGTGAGTAATTCATGTTGAATTATGTTTGCCAAATGTCATCTCTCTGTTTGTGAACTGTCATTGAAAGAGCATGATTTTTTTTTCCCCCCGGATTTGTTCAAAACTCCTCTCTGAATAGCTTCCATCAGTAATTTTTAGCCTGCTGCTTATTCATGAGCAATTCATTGTAAGCGTCTGATAGTTGCAATTTGAGCTGCTTTGACTGCCCAGTTAGGTATTTGATATACTTCCTTTCAGACATTTGATGACTGTAACTTTGAACTGTGTAGTGTAGATACTCATCCAAGCCAGTATTAAATTTGCTTTCCACAAGTACTGACCAATATCTGCCTTAATATGAAATGTAGCCCCGTTTTAACATTCATATTGTGGTAGCGACTAGAAGTCAATCAATTTGAGAAGACATTATTTTGAGAATGATACAGATATTGAGTAAAAGATAGTCCCTGTTCCAAATTATTTACTGTATGGAAGAAAGGACCGATGTGTCTGTAGGAAAATAAATAGAGTCCCAGTAAGGTGATCTGAAATTGGAAATGAAAATGAAATGTTTTCACAAGAAAGCAGCCAGACCTATTTATCAAATAGCTGCAGACTGCTAAATTTCAGCAAAATGTCTGTATGTATTAAATACACCCTAACACATTATGCTAACTGGACAAAAACACATGGAAATATATTTAACATTTTCTGAAGGGAGAGGAAATTAAGATGTAAATCTGGAATGCCAAAGGGATGTGCACTAATTTCTAGAGCATTTGCCTAATCATATCTCAATGCTGCTCCATGCTGAGAGTGCACACAAGGTTGTATCAACTACTATTGTCTGCAAAGCAAAAGTAGTTGAAAACTCTGACTGAGTCTAATTGTAAAAATTATTTAATCTTTGAAATCCCTAAAAATCCAAAAGTAATATCTCTGTGAAGATCACATTTATTATTAAAGTAAGAGTTTTCTTTAAGAAAATAAAACTGTATAACACTTTGCTACTTGCTGATGCCTAAGCAGCTAACAGACGTGGACATTACGAAAGAACCAAAAGAACTTGATGCACTAGTTCCCCTTCACTCCACTTCAACTACAGTTGGTGTAATTAAAAAAAAGATAATTAGAAATTCTCTGCAGGAGAGAGATTCCTTTTCAAGGAAAAGAAACAATGTTAAGGTGAGGGCTAAAATGACTTGTCAATATATTACAGCATCCCTATGGAACAGAGCAGTCCCATCAGTCTCAGTGTAGTAGGGTTGTTTCCACCTAATGTTTTTCAAAATAGTACACATTCTTCATTCTTTTTAATTAATCACTCACTTTTAATCTGAATAATTTGATTTTTCTGTTTCTTGATTTTGAAGTAACAGAGCATTTTGGAAAATCAGTGTGCTTTCCTGATTCAGAAAAGAATACCTGGCATGCAGGTGCCAGGGAAGGTAGAGAGAATAATCTACTATAATTCATCCCTGGCGTTATCATGCATCATCTAAGTATACAAATACTCTGTTCACTGCAGTTTGTACAAAAGAGGCACAGAAAGCAGAGAAGTTCTTACTGTGTATGACCATGAAAAAAGCAGATGCGAATATCATGGGGAACAAGGAAAAAACTACTGCTTTAATTTTACTGAGAAAGATTATTTGCAAGAGCAGCCACTCGAGTGGAAGAACTAGCAGGAGTTTGTGTGATGGCAGAACTTTCAGACAATGCGGGAACTCCACATTTCTGAGTACATTTTACTCACAGGCAATGGAATTTCAAGATTTCTGGAGTATCTGTGCACCTGAAAAGGAGATAGACAGGATTGATATGACTTCTAGCTACTTGGACCTGATCTTGCACTCTTGGAAATGAATGGCAAAACACCTACTGACTTCAGCAGAAATAAAACCAGGAGCCATTGAAAACACATATTGATCCATATTCTACCCTGCTGGATGGCTCATTTTATTCCTCTTGAATAAGAATATAAAGAAGGCATTTATAAGTATTATGCCATCTGCTTAGAAGAACAAATAGATTTTTCATTTTAAAAATCCATTATTCTTAAGTATCTGGAGTTTCAAGAAAGTGAAATAATATAAAATGCCAAACTAAAAAAGTTCATGGCCTTATTCTGTCATGATTTATATCCAGTGCATGTTACTTGACTTTAGTGGGGTTGCCCAGACATATGTTAGGATAATTACAGGGGGGAGAATCTAATTGTAATGTACAGTGCTGGTTTAAGCTGACAGATAACAGGTTGTTATGTATAAAACATGTGCGTACATAGAGTAACAACATGTTAAATATCTCATTACATCTTGATAGATAGATAGTGTTGGGAGGATGTAAATTAGAGTAGCAATTATTCTGTTGCAGTGGTAATGAAGCATTAGCGTCTTTATTCGCACGCATCTATATTTGTGCAGCTAACAATGACTCTCCTTAGGGAAGCGGATTGAATGGCTTAATGTTGACCTCCAAGCTATTGCTCCCACTTTTAAAATTTTGTGTGTTAAAGATGCGTATGCATGGGAGGGAGGACACTAGTGACGGTGTAAGAAAACAGAACAGAACGGTACAAGCAGCATATTTTAGAGTGCTTTATTGTATAAGAAAACTAGGGAAGAGGGGACTTGAAGTAAATGAAAACGAGCTATGGGAAATGACATACAGAACAGTGTTTCAGACGGGAGAAATACCATAGAGAGTCAGGAAATTATCATCATATGTAACATCAGTCTTGAACAGTGATTCACTGCTCTCTTTAAAAAGGTTTCCTTATGCATCTGCATTCCACAGTTGTTTGTCAGTCTAACAAATACGAGAACAAAGATGAAATGTCAGCAAATATATCGAGCTCTTGCCTTCTTCTGTATGTTGTACTTTCACAAACTGCCAATCCAATCTACCAGATTTCCAGCTTGAAAGATGCAGCTTATTTCAGATCTTGTAGGAAAAGATATTGCCAGTAGCAGTGACGGGCTTGTATTCCGGCAAAAGCATGTTCGGGTTAGATAGAAGGACTAGATATACTCTTGCTAAAATTTCCTTTGAAAGCTGGATGGCTGTTTTCCACAGATTTTGAAATGTTTTTTTCGCCTCTTATCTAAATAACTATTTTATCATGCCAATGAAACCTCTTTCATATTGTAATAAATAGCTCAGACAACATTTTGAAACAGCAGAAAATACTTCATGCCCTCAGAGATGTCAGAAGACTTAGTCTCACAGGCAACAAAGCCTAGTGAAAGCTGGAAAGTATCTGGAGGAGTGCAATGGTCATCTAATGGATTTACCTCATGAATGACAGAGACCTAGGAGAGAAAAGGAGACAAGAAAAAAGATTAGTAGAGGAATCTCAAGGACAAAAAAAGGAAATTTTTACAACAGGATTAACTGAATGAAACACTGGAGGAAGAAGATATGCTGTACACCTCGGACAGAGACCCAGATAGGCTGGAGGAAGGCTCATTATTGACTTTGATAAGGGAGCCACCACCTTGAAAGACTCTGTAGGATATGCTGAGAATTTCAACAAAACTAAGGCAATAACAAGGATTTCAACGAAAGTAGGACATTCAGATTCCTACCTTGCTTTTTCATTTCATTTGGAAATCAGACCTAAAGAGTATATCAATCAAGTATTAAAGAGATGAACACTGGGAAAGGATTCATACATCCTGGATGCATCAATCTATTTTTTAATTTAAATAACATTTTGAAAATAAAAATATTCAATGTTTAAAATATCTCCAGCAATATGCAGAAATTACACCATAAAAATGGTAATAAAATTTGACACCAATTGGCATCTCAGACTTCCTGTATGACATTCGAAGAGGGAGGGTTATAATAAACAGCAAGGTACAATGGAGTATAATATTAGAGATACGTTGCACATTTGCTCCCTTAAACTTGTTTTTTTAATATTCTTTAGCATCATTTTATCTGTAATTATCAAGTGGGAGACTTCAAAGAGATGAGTGTATTACAGTGGATTTGTCTAGTCTTCCTTGGTTATTAAAAGAAATAAAATAAGGGAAATCATAGACAGATCATTAAATGCAATAACAAAGCAATGGAAAAGATAAAGGGGAAGACATCTCTTTCATGCAGGATTTATATTTAGTGATGAGCGGTAGGGGTTTTTCCCCTGTAGTTCTGCAGATCAAGTCACTGGAGGAGGAAAGGATTACAGGAACATTTGCAGTGGGATGCAGTATTATTTAAGCTTGAAAATGGTGAATTGTGAAACATTGATGAAAATGAAGAGTGCTACAAATCACTGCTGTTGAACCCTTTTTGATCATAGTGAGAAGCTGACAATTGAAAAGAAACTAGCTACTTTCTAGAAATATATTGCTACAGTTTGGCTTGAAAGCTCTTTTTGTGAGTCACTCCATCTCTTCTGTAAATAGTCATTATTAGAATGGCTTGAACCAACAGCGTTGATTCTGACAATCCTGAACTTTGTGAAAGTCCATATTTGAAATCAAAACTTCTCTGCTGCTTGGGATGGTTTCAAATAATAAAAAGATAAAGATTTCTTCATGTGTTACTATTTTTCAAATTCAGCATTAAATTAATGATCTTACGTAGCATGATCTTATGAAATGCACAGAAAATAATCTACTGTGTGTGGAGTAANTCCCTAATCAGTCAATCCCAGGAAAAGCCTTCCCACAATCTGCATATTTAGGCATGAGCTACAAATGGAGAATATATTCATTTTAAATAACCCAGTGCCTAGCGTAAGATAAGGTCATGCAAAAAAATTTCAGTTTCTGCTCAGAATCCCAACTCCAAAAGAATGTAATCAGAAATAGGTCAAGCAGGAGGGGCAGACAGACTATCCCAAGGATCTGCTTGCTGCTCTCCAGCTCAGGCCACTCCATCTCCCAGAAGCAGTTGCCATCTCTTTCAAGAAAATTAGTGAAAGCTGATTAATGGGTGTCCAGAATATATATGGTATGGGGGCCTGTGTACGTCTTTCATGTGCCCACAGCATCTCCAAGCTCTCCAGGAGAAACCGGAGACAGTGGTCTTGTTGCAAACATCCTCAAACCCTCCTTTGCTAGCCTCTGTTTTCCTGGGCAGTCTCCAAGAGGGTCCAATTGCTTGTGCACCTCCTCAGGTGTGTCTGTGAAGGAAACGCAGCAAAGAAAAAGGACTGGCCCTGTGTAATGTCTGAAGATACGCGTGTACACTGACCTGTAGCCGCTTACAGCTGTGTTTGCATGTCACTGGCAACAATGCTCTTCCTTGCAGACCGCACTGCAGGAAGGCCGCTGCCGGGAGATTTGGGGAGCAGGGCCCCCGTGTGGGCCCACAGGACAAAGAAGGGTGGTGGGTGCACGTGTAGCCTTGTGTCAGTTGCCAGGGCCAGGAGTCTTGAAGGAGGAGTATCCACTGGGGCGTGTGTTTGCCACGAACAGTCTGTACAGTGAGCGGGCAAGTGTCCTCTCTGGGACACGAGCTGGTTCCTCTGCAGGTACATTCCCAGTGCTGCTGTTTTCCTGGCTCGAGTCACTATATGGGACTGTCAGCCAAGATAACAGGTCGCTCTTCCCCAAGGCAGAGAGGTTGGTATGAACACGAACGGTTAGGTAGCATGGTTATCACTGTATGTGGTGAAAATTAAGTGCTGACCCAACTAGCAGAAGCAAGATGCAAGCAAGAAGTAATGTTTACCATATGACCAGTACATTGAAGCTAGTATATTTTGAAAAGAAGTTTATAAAACACCATCACTCTTCACTCATTTTGTACATTAAAAGTTGGCATGTATTTTTAACTTTATTTTGATCGATGACAATGTGTATTTGATGAAATTGTCTTTCATCTGCTCATTGACTACATAGATTTTAGAAGGAGCTTCTGGATCTATTACGTCTAGTAACATCTCCTTCAGTAATGCAAACATCCAGCTTTTTGCAGTCATAGTGGTGAATTAAGTGCTAATAGGATTGATATTGGTAAAGATATCAAAAAGAAAATATTTGTGGAGCTCAGAAGTGATCACACCTGTTTAAAATAACCCATCTTTAATGGGATATTTGGACAAATTGGAATCTGTGATTAATCTATTTACATTTTAAAAGTTTACTAGTTCATAAGAGCTTTTGAAATGCCCTACATAATTACCCTAATGATTTGTTAGTGAATAAGAACAAGGCTTAGAAGAGAAGGTGATACCTTTATACACAGCGATCTCAATCTAAGCACAGTTCGAGAACTGTTGCTGTGAGTTAAAAAGACTCTGTTAGTCAGACTGGGGCTTGAGTCTAACTTGACAGGAAAAGGCACTTGGAATATAAGGAGCAAGAGGAAATGTTAGAAGGGAACGGGTGAGAAGGTTGGTAACTCCAGTAAGGTCAGAAGGATGGGCAGGCAATGATGAGACACAGAGGATTTAGTAAGAGGTGAGGACCATACGTGCCATCAGACTAATAACACTACGGAATCCATGATTTTTGGACCCGGCATCTCTTCCTTTCTTAGTAAATGAGATTTCCTAATATGCTCATTGATAGCTAATAATCATGAGCAGCACAAATACTTTATATATGATAATTTCCTTGCTTTCGCAGTATTTTCTATGACATCATACAGATAGATATTAGATGAACAGTAGAGATGAACAGACAGACACAGATAGACCTATCTAGGTACAGCATATTATCTATAGTAGCTACACTACATTAAAAAAAAAGCTTTGCCAGTGTGACATTTCAAAGGCTTTGATTTTCTTTCTGTAACTAAATTGCCTACAATTTATTTCTATAAGCTTCTGCAGAAAAATACTCAGCTTTCTATCAGACTGAACCTTCACTTGGCCAGAGATGCTGCAGATTTTCAAACTTTATAAAACAACTGGTAAGCAAACCGTTCTAACCTTCCAATTTTTTACAGTCATTTTCCTTGCAACTTCAAGGTTTTTCATCAACTAGCAGAGACAATGTCTAAACCGAGGTACTATAGAGGTACCTCCTGGACAGAAAATACAACTGCTTATTGTTAGAAATATTGCTAGAGAACAGGAGAAGGAACCTGTTGTTAGAAGCCAAAAATCACAAACAATGCATATTGGTCCGTAAAAGCAGAGAGGACTGACCTTAAGAATAGTGTGACAGAAGGAAAGGTGGCCGTTCATGGGGGCAATGGGGTTTGCCTCAGAGCACCGAGAGGTCCACTGCTCACGATTTGAAAGGGGCAAGACGTTAAGAATGTTTCCAAAAACCACTGTATGATTCTGCCAACATCCCGACATGAATTTCAATTCTGCTTACTTTGGTAAATAAGAAGCTCTTGAGTCACAGTGGTGGATGCTGAGAGAATATTCTGGAGGTATAAACTGTGTATTTACCATGGCTTGACATCTTCTCCAGGCATCTGCTGGCAGCTGTGGTCAGAGAGCACAGCCCCTCGCTGAGAGCTGTTGTGGCTCTCCTTACCGTTCTCGGTACTTGTCTGATTGATTTTGCAGGTTGAGTTGATAGAGGAAGAAGATTTAGAGGGTAAGAGGTTAATAGAGGCACGTGGGAATGGATTTTTTAACCGGGAAAAGTACAGCGTTGGTTTCCAAATATTGTGACTCTTTGTACAGCCATTATGGATTCGTACAAGGTTTCTGACAGATGAAACAGCCACAGCATTGTTAGTTCAGGACTTGCCGTGCTATGTGAACTGCATCACGCAATCACTTGTTAAGGATGTGATGGAGCTGGTGTTACGTTCACTAGTGTTACTGAGCAATCTAATACTAATTAAAATTGTTTGTTATTGTTTCACGGTATTAAATTTTAATTAGAGTCCATAGATCTCTCTCGACTACTGTAAAGTTAAATAATTAAATAATAATGTCTTAATGCCATCTCACTGTATTTTCAGTAGCTTCAGCAAGCTTTGAAACACACTGTAGAATGATACAAAAAAACCCCAAAACCTAATGAAATATAAAGATAATAGTCTTTATGTCAGAGTGCATTCCTCTTTTATGTTCTTTGCATTTTAAGCTTGCTTTTGTAATCTATCCTGTTCAATTATTTCTGAGTTCCTAATCAGGGTTACCTATCTCTTGTGTTGTATTGAATAACCCGCGAAATTGTCCATTGTTTAACAATTAACCAAGCTCATTTCTACTTCTAGCAATAAACATTTAAGACTTCTGAGCTGATATTTGCCTTTGAGCTATTAAAAATGTAAGTTTGCATAGCAAGTAAGTTTGCTACCAGAAAATTCAGATTTCTTGCAGATACCTAGACAAAAGTGAAGAAACCGCCTTGTTTCACAGGTGTTTCAAAAAAAGCAAGGTATTGCGTAGCCTTAAGGCCCTGTCACTCTAAATCTATTCTAAAAATGAAATAATGTTTAATTCAAAATGGAGGGTTTATCAACAAACACATGGAAATTTACTGAAAGCTTCCAACTGTGGCAACTTGGCAAAGCAACACATTTTGGCATTTTATTCTCTCTGTACATATGTTTCACTCACTTAAATGTCATTGAGAATTAGGATGCATATTCATCAAGAGAGTCTACCACTTTAGGACCAGATTTGTCATCCTTTATCTAGCAAGTAGTCCCATTGAAGTTAGTGGGTGTAATCCTGATTCTGAAATAGTTAAGAGGAGTCAGTAAGCACACATTTTCAATGTGGGTTTATATCACACACTGTTTCCTAAGGAAAGAAAGTGTTTAAGTATGGTAATCTGATGTTGTGGCTCCATCTTGATTTCTTGAGTTTATTTACCTAAATTCCTTTGGAGTTTCACTTGGACAGCTCTGTATTTCCCTTTGCTGTTCCCTTAGTCCAAGCAGTTTATACCATCGCCTCTGAGAACCCACTGATTACTTGGGCTTATTTTCAGTTATGAGAGAGGAATAAAAGCGTTTCACAGGCTTTTTTTTTTTTTCTTTTTTTTTTTCTTGTAAGTTTATAGCATTTTAATTAACCCCAAACCAGAAATCTTGCAATGGGCTACTGATGCACATGTTTTCTGCTGCTAAAAAGCAAAAATAATTTCTCTTTCGCATGATAATGAAAATAAGAAAATAATAAAAATCATCTCCTTAAAAAGTAATTTTGCCAGCTTTTTTCATGAGTAGGGATACTTCATCTCCCCAAATTTGAACAGGCCAGTTTGTTCAAAGCCAGGCTGTCAACTTAGCCCCTGCTCTGTTAGCACCCGTTACACAGCAGCGTACAGACTGTGAGCAGCTACTATAGACCGATCCGCTGCTTCCTTCTGCAGCACCAGACTGGTCTTTTAAACTATGTGGATTACTGATACAGTTTGAGAGGAACTGCTTAAATAAAAATTAGGATGTTTCTGGCTTTCATTCAACAGTGGTAAACAAAAATATCTCTGCGTATCACTCGTATAGATATTGAACCATATTCTTAGTTGCTGACAATGAATGTGAGTGTAGCATGCTGGTTTAAACTCTCTCAGGAAAACTTAATAATCTGGCAAAAATGCATCAATTTATATTTGTCAGTCTCCTTCGCATCTTTATAGAAGAGTTCTTATAAATCTATTCTAGTACTATTTATTATGGAAGATAACACAACGTGTAAAATTGAGATTACAAGAAATTTTACAGGCAGCCTTTTTAATGCAATGAAATACTCCAATTTTTTCAGTCTCATCTGTCTGTTTAAATGCAACAAGTTTAAAAGTGCTTTGTTTTTCCCTCTCTGTTGCAAACAGATAAATGGAAATAAGTCACTATTTGCCATTAGATTATCAAGAAAAAAAATTGAACAGTTACTACAAATGAAGTAACATTCCTTATGCTAGTCAGTGCACTTGTACAGACTATTTCCAATTTTACCTGTGAATATTTTATCCACGGCCCTAATAAAAACTTTTTCAATGATACAATGGTATGGTGATCACCGGTGTGGTAATCTCTATTCAACGGCAACAACTCACATGTAAACTACTTAGAGTGAATTGCTATGCAGGTTTGTCATTCACACAGCGTAAGCTTTTCAGGTAAAGAGTAAATTTCATTGCTTCCATATTTTGGATTCTTCTCCTTCCACAATGTAAAGCTGACCTAATTGCCAGAAAATGCTGAGTGCCTTTCTTTATTTATGACACTTCAAGGGTAGGTAGACAACAGAAACAAAGATATTAACAACCTGGTGGATTTTGCTAATGCAATGTACATGTTGCATGAAGGTATCCTGAATGCCATAATCTCAGTTCTGTTCATTTGTAACCCCAGAGTGAAGATTTCCTGTAAGAACTTCACAAAAACCCGTATAAAAATATTCTCATAGGGTGATAAATTTGTACTTTTTGATTTCTACTGTGATAATTTTGGTGAAACTTTTTCTGAATTGACAGAAGCAGCTCTGACTTTAAGCTCCTTCTCCTTCAGATGTTACTGCAAGGTAGTATGTGACCTTTTAGGATATTTATGATGGGAACTGAACTACCTTTAAAATTATAATCCTTCAACAGTCAGCACATCCTTGCAAAGTTCAATAGATTCATAAATAATGGAAGTTAATATTCCACTACAATACTTATGTAAATTATAAAGGCAGATATATATGGGCTGGAAATAAAAACACAATACTTTTTTTCCATTAATATTACTTCAGGTTCAGAAGATAAAAAATTGCAAGAATCATATCCAGACTCAAATTTGTACTCCTGATGCTAGCAACTTAGCTTTTTCTTTTAAGAAAGTTCAGTCTTGCATTTTTCAGTGTGATGATTTAGTCCTTTTGGCACTTACCCAAATTCAAGAGTAAAATAAAGCCTTGATGCTGCAGTAACATTTCCAGCCTCCTCTTTATCTCCATTGTATTGCAAATATTTATCCTTTGCTCTCATGCAGCCTCCCACTCAGAACAGGCTGCCAATCTTTTTAAAAGCTTAGGTCAGGAGATTCTTCTCAGCACAGCAAAGCTTTCTTGGAAATGCAGGAAAGGTCATACAACAATAAGAGTAGCATCAACATTTTGGCTACAGGCCTTCATACCTAAATGGTTATGACTACTACTCGCATAATCATTGGTTCAGTAATAGATGCTTACGGTGAGGGCTGTAATTTAACCTTCTAAAACCAGTGGTGATTTTTCGAGGGGAGCTTTGTCTCGAGTAGGATTCAAAAAGGTATTGTTTGCATATATTAGTGAGCATGTATTAGCATGCTGGTTTTATCCTTTCTTTACAGAGTTGGGAACTCAGGTCCAGTAAGATTAAGGATCCCTATCAAATAAAGGACTTGGTTAACCAGAAGGTCTGTAACTTCTAAGCAACCGCCCCTCCCTTAACTGTGTAAGGCGTATTGCTTGCCAATATGTTGCATAGAGAACATGAGGTATTTCATAATAAGATTTAGAACAGCTAGTATGCAAAAAAATCAGCAGCATGTCTAAAACCAGCGCATTAAGATGCCACAAGCTAGTGCCAAGCAGTAAGAAAGCAGTAGTCAGTCTTGCCCCTTGGAGGAGCTGGGAAGTAGATTCTTTCTTTCCTTTCAAGAACTACTTTTTTTCTTTTTCTATTTCTTCTGAAACATTGCCTGAAGAGAAGGGGAGAAGTTTTGGTCTGCTTTTTAGATCCTACTGTGGATTTTCAGGGGAGGCTTCACCTCACAGCTGCTCATCTGCAGTCTTCCCGTAATTCACGAAGAAAGAGAGAGGAGAGGCAGTTATCTCTGTCAGCAGGTTCATCCTATTGTGTGACAGAAGACTAAGACAGACAGAAAACATTGTCACCAGAGACATCTGTTACATCTGGGGCAGCAGGGAAGATAAACCAAAGCTGAAGGAAGCTGTTTGCTGCACCTGAGAAAAGGTCTGGCCCAGTCAGAAGTGGAAAAGCTGAATTCATCCATACCCAGCCTTGCCCACAACATTTACTCTTCCGTCACTTTTTTTTTTTTTTTTTTTTTCCGCACAGGAGGGAGCAGTAGCTGGGACTTATCCGCCCCTGACGCAGGTACTTGGAAGTCCGCAGAGGTTTGATTAGGAACCACATATATGTCGAGATGGCTTCAGACTTCACTTGTCGCAACACAGTCCTGCTGCACTGCCAAAAAATTGCTGCCAACGTGACTTCTCTCTAAACTCTCAAACACTTTGTGTGAACGGTTCAGCCGTTTACGATTGTCCCAGTATCTTAAATATTGGGCACTCGCATTCTCTTCTGTTGTAATTAAAAGAAGTTGGAAACTCAAGCAAAAGAATGAAAGGTCTGAAGGAGAATAAACGAACATAACTGGATGCAGGTTAGAACAGGCGGAGGAGCTTTCATGGCTCATGGTTTATCAGAGGGCAAGAGTATTCAGGGTATTTCACCCTGGCTTGGCGATGTACTGATAAGCTTTCGGGGTGTTCAAAATCTTGAGGAATCCTCTTTCAAGGACTAGCTAGACACATGGGGTTTTTAGCTTTTCCTTTTCAAACACTCACCATGGATAGTTTTAACTAAGCTTAGAGTAGTCTGAGCATCACTCAAAAAAGCTTTTAGACAATGACTTCATTGCTCAGTTACATTCTTGGGCACTGCCTATTTCAGACAAATTACTTTTCTAAAAAACAGCCATTTCCTATGCTGGACTCAATCAAGTGCAATTTTAAAACTTCTTTAGGCTTTAAATATCCAATTTTATACACAGTGAAAATCTCTTCTCCTTTTGACCTTTCACACTATGCAGACAGGGGCAAGATTTCCCACTTAAAGATTTTCCAGAAACTGCTATACCTTTTTCACTTCCTAAAGTTTAACTAGTGCCTTTTTAAAGGATGTTAAAGAAATTTTCTGCTGTCTGAATTTAGGCACCAATCTTGAGCCTGCTCCATGAGGACAACTATTTAAAAAACAAAGTTTTAACATCTGAAAAAAAAAAAAAAAAGTAGAACTGGATGCACCTGTATATTTGCCTTCCAAAGTGAATAATAAACGTGGTTAGCCCTGTAATATTTTACCACACAACACTAAAACTGTCAGGTTTGTGCTTTTATGCAGGGGATATACATCTCAGTCTCATAGCTCTCATTTGAGAAGATTTACTGTTCAAAGAGATATAAAAAAACCCAAACTGTAAGGTTAATTATATGTCCATAAGGAACATAAGTAAAAAATGTGAGGAATACATACATTATGAGCCTTTATTCCAAGAAGAACATAATGCTTTCCTTTCTTTTATTAAACTTTTCACTTCTTCATTTACTTACTAGTCACTGCTCCAAGTTTGCTAAGGGCAGCAAAACAGAAAACCAAAAAAATTTGGTGCAACCAAAATTTTAAAAAGCTATTGGATTTCCATTAATGCAGAGTTATTAGCTATATTTCTTATTACTAAATTTTCTCAGAACTGCACCAAAACAGAGCTTTCTATTTTCTATTTTTGATGGCTTCTAGGAGTTTGGACAGGAGCATACATTTGCACTCCATTTTTTTGGGTGTTCCTGACATATTTTGTGCTCGGTCCCTCTGAAAATCCAGCCTTATGAATACATCTGCATTGCTGTGGGTAACGCCTCAGAAATGCTGTCAAAGCCAAAATTGGTTCCTGACCACAGAAGATGAGATCTAGAGTACTCCCAGGGCCAGCTCTGGAGAGGATTTCCTATAATTATTAGGGAAAACCTTGATATGTAGAGCACTCTTCAACAATATCCAAAACATAAAGCAGCCGCATGCGGTATGAAAGGGCTCTGGACCTCGAGCTGTCCCATCCACCCTCTGAACTCTGGTTTTCTTTGTAAAAGAGCCCTAATGGCACCTGCCACAAAGGTAGATAAGATTCCTGAGTCCTGGGAAAGGCAAGTTTCAAGGCAAGCCTCTCAGAAGCACTTTGACAGGGCTAGTATAGACACCAGCAGAGTGTCACAAGTTCAAACCATTCTACAATTTAGCCTGTAAGTGAGTGCCAAAATTTTTCTATACACTTGGTATAATGCTGCCTGCCACCACTGAATCTTGTGAGAGTTAACGATTGTAAAGCTCTTTGGAGCTTTAGAAACTTAAAAAGCTTTTAGAAAAGGAGGAAAACAACAACAACAACAAAAACAACCAAAAAAACAGACAACTTTCTCTTTGCAGAAGGGAAGAAAAATCTTCACTCATTTTTTGAAGGTGTCTGGATAGATGCATCTCTTGAAGCAGATGTACTGGAACTAATACATAATGACTGACTGACATTCAACCCATGACTCTTCAGAGTTAGTTAGCCTAGATTGCCTAAGCCTTTGATTTCACCTAACTACGGGCATAATTGCATGAATTCTGTAAGCATTCGGGTTGCTTTTAACAATTGTTGGTGATTTTTCTATTTGTTATTTCAATGTGGCCACAAAGTGTTATATTTGCAAGTTCATCAAATGATAAAAAGATTTGTCAGTCTACCTTGTGCTTTCTTCCAATGGCTTCTGGATGCTTTTTTCTTTCCAGTTTCATTGTTTTATTAGCATCATAAATGTTCTTATTTAGTTCACCAAACTCTTCATAGCTAAAGCCTAAACTGAAGCAGAGACAGTCTGAAAAGATAGTTAGTCTGAACAAATTAAAATCAGTGAGCTTCCACGGGTTAAGTCGGTATCTTACACCTATTGTACTCATTTTTCAAATCCAAACAGCATGAGCACTTTGTTAGGATTTTCTTAGGTTTCGGTTAGAATATCTTTAGGTATACAAGAAGGACAAAGAATAGACAAGACTAAAAAAAAAAAAAGAAAAAATCATTAAGTGCACGTGGAAAGTTTTCTCAATTTCTTGAACAATTCTTTTCTCCCTTCTTCCTCTGGAGAAAGATCAATCAGGAGCCCATTTTTGCTGACAGCTAAAACAAGGCAGAGTGTTCCCTATTGCTTGCTGCTATGCTTTAGTACAAGAAGGAGAGCCTGTTTCTTTTGTTCTTCATTACATTCATTCTGCATCATTTTCAGATGCAGTTGAACCATCTTAAAACTCCAATTCAAAGAGCAGAATCGCTGTCTCAAGGCAGGCGCTGAACATGTTTTACATACAGCCTGTCCTACGTGGGCCTAATGACTCCACAATAACCCACTTGTGATTTATATTCTTCTGTGAGCCAACAGGAGGGAAGAAGTTTAATATGGTCACTGTCCAAAATACTACAGCTCCAGAATATGCATCTGTTCATAGATAGCAATCATAGTGACTTAGAGGCACACCTATTCAACTTTGCTATTAGTAATCCCACACGGTATATCAAAACCTCCTCTGCAAAGTGAAATATCAGGTTCCAAAGTTGCTTTGATGCAAAGACAAAAGGCCTGATTCTTCTTTTGGACTTGTTAAAAGTAAGTCTGTTGAAGACTGCACTTGAATTCCAAAAAATAAGCTTAGTTTTCCTTTCACAACCATTTTCTATCATTTGCTGTTACTTAGTGTCACAATTTAAAATACATTCTCAGGCAAACAGTAGAAACAATCAAAGAAACAACTGCCACAATACTTCCCTCAAGAAATTACTTCCGTCTAGAAACAACTTTATTAGTTTGCATTAATTTGCTACACTTATTTATTCTTAAACCCACATATTTAAATATAATTATCTGCTGAGAACCTCACAGTACAATCAACATTAGTCACCAAGAGTTGCTTTTTTTTTTTGTAATGAATAAGTTAACTTGGTATTTTAAGTGAAGGCAAGGATGACTAAATTCATTTAAAGCAATTCATATTAGGGAGAAATTCTTCATACTGCACAAGCTTATGTAAAAATGAAACTGTTTAGTTTCTCTGCAAAATTACCAGATCATCTGATAATATTTAGAGAAACAGAGGTAGGGTCTATTCCTCCTGTGCTACGAT
>VXBL01001384.1:491449-534738 GCA_013400195.1 Aramus guarauna | reverse complement strand
ACACCAGGAGAATGGGGGAGGTGGGGGCGGGTGTGGAGGGTGTTGTTATGTAACCCATTCATTTGGACCTTCCATAACACATTTGGCTCAGAAAGACAGAGACCATTTAGGATAAACTCTTACAGAGTTTACCTGGAAGTCCCATAAACCAGAGAACCTGTTCTATAAAACTGGGAGATTTTCCAACTGTGCTTCTCAAAGCAAAACCAAAAGAACAACAAAATTTACTTATTAGAAAAANTTCACAACCATTTTCTATCATTTGCTGTTACTTAGTGTCACAATTTAAAATACATTCTCAGGCAAACAGTAGAAACAATCAAAGAAACAACTGCCACAATACTTCCCTCAAGAAATTACTTCCGTCTAGAAACAACTTTATTAGTTTGCATTAATTTGCTACACTTATTTATTCTTAAACCCACATATTTAAATATAATTATCTGCTGAGAACCTCACAGTACAATCAACATTAGTCACCAAGAGTTGCTTTTTTTTTTTGTAATGAATAAGTTAACTTGGTATTTTAAGTGAAGGCAAGGATGACTAAATTCATTTAAAGCAATTCATATTAGGGAGAAATTCTTCATACTGCACAAGCTTATGTAAAAATGAAACTGTTTAGTTTCTCTGCAAAATTACCAGATCATCTGATAATATTTAGAGAAACAGAGGTAGGGTCTATTCCTCCTGTGCTACGATCAACACAAGACTAGAGTGCTAAATGGACAAAGTGGTTTCAAACCAGTGCTATGACTTTGACGTGTTTATGACTCCCCATTACTTAGTAACCCCTGGAATGACCAGAGAGGCTGCACTACGGCCACCCAGCCACTGTTTCACAGCCACGGCTCCTTGGTCAGGATCCTACAATGACTTTGTCCAGCACAAGCCTGACCTAACACCTTTCCTTTAAAAGGTAAGACTTTTCTGTGCTCTGTGTGGAACCCTCCACCTTACACTACCTTTACACTATGATTTCCCTGCTCAACACAACACTTGCCTTAAAGACCTGACCTACCAAATATCTCTCTTATCCAGAAGAAAATATAGTGTTGTAATTAGAAGGAAACAAAATGATAGCAGGGAAAGAAAAGCAGGAAGAAGATCTGAGGAAAGATAATAGAAAAAGTAGAAACTTTAATTAGAATGTAAGAATCGCATATGCAAAGTAAATTGTTCAGCAAGTGTATCAACAGGCACCATCTGTGGATACTGACTTGCTAATCGTTTGTAAATGAAAAGAGATAANAGCAAAACCAAAAGAACAACAAAATTTACTTATTAGAAAAACAAGCTACAAGCATATGCAAAACCAAACAAGCTGCCACAAAGCTTGAACACTGCCTTTCTTCTTTGCTTACCAAGGATCACACACTTTCTGTGAAACACATAGAGATGCTGAATGCCTGAAAACTACAGTCAAAGCAAACCTACTATTACAAAATCAGACAGTCCTGTTTGGTGTGGGTTGGGAAACCCAAAGTTTCTTCTCAGGATGCCTGTACATTTAAGTGAACAGAATATTATTCTTGTCATCTCAAGTTAAAATTTGGGGTTGTTCTTTTTTTTTGTCTCCAAAATGGGATGGAACACTTTTTTGTAAAATCAACAGCAAACGAGGATAGACTGTGAAAAAAAATCCGTAGAGATTCTTCAGTTTCACTAACTCAGCATCATCCAGACTATGACATGAAAAGATGTAACTGTTAAAACTGCTGTATAACACTTCTTCAAAAAAAAGAATGTTTTGAAGTAGTTGAAAATGCTAATTGCTTTTCAGTTTAATCAAAACAACAAATAAGGAAGAATAAGATTTTACCTGAAGTCACAGACTATATTTCCCAAGCTGCTAAGAAACAAAAACAATCCGAGCATAAAATCACTGTTTTCTGCATACCCACACACTATTAAAACCAAAGAAAATACAGTAAATAAAGGGAAAAAAATCATGATAGCTACAAGCATCTTAAATGTAAACCTCAGTGTGCCACTGGAAGAGCTTAGATTGTACAATGGACTTACCTTGTTCGGCATTTCTAATTTTGAAATTAGGATCTAGCAATTTAACACCAACTTGTATCAGAATGTTTGAGCCATGAACTTACAAGATATACTGCAAACAATGTTTAAAAACTGGAAGACAGATCACTAGCAGACCACAGCATAATCTAATGCATTTCCTTTCTCAGTATCCTCATCAACACGATGCTCCAAAATGTCTACACGTAGTTAAAGTTCCTGTATGACTGCTGTGTGGAAAGGACGTTGCAGACTGTGAAATGCAACATTTTTATGAATACCATCATCCTGAGTGGCTAGTACATGTTAAGCAGCAACCTGTCTTAGGGAATAACTGTTATAAAGGATGGCTATGTAATGAAGGTTAAATTGAGATCAGGTGACGTACTTTTTTCCTTTTTCTTTTTGCTGAGCTATACAATAGCTTATAAATATTCAATCTTGATAAAATACTTGAATGAAAGAGATGACTAAGAGTGTGCTGCCTCTTAGATAACAAAAAAGTCTCGTTATGACATGCCTGAACTTTTTGTTTCACTGACAACCTTAGATAATCTATTGCAAAATCCAGAAAGAACAGGAGTGAATTTTATTAATACTTAAAATGAAATTAAATGAATTTTCTATATATCTTAGAAAACCAGTTATTGCTACTGTCAAGCTGAGCAGGAGAGGGTATGTATAGCCTGGTTCCAGTGGCTAAATAGCAAAATGTGTTTTTCTTTCACACAAGAGAAGACTTGATTATTTTAAAGTTCTGTACTTCTCAGAAGATAAGTACCTGAATTACAGTCCAGCGGTGCTCTAGGATTAAAACACCGTAGTGTTTGACAAACAAGTTTAACCTTCATTGACTAGCAATAGAGTGACATCAATAAGCAGCTGAGGTTGCCAAGACTGGTTAGGCTCGTTACACTGACACAGCCCATCGCTGTCTGCTACCCAAAACTCACTAAGGCCAAGGACAGCTGAAACAATGCCTTAGCGTCTAGTGCCATCAGCCTGAAATGGCACTTGTTTTCTAGTCAGAAAAAAATTACTTGAAAGGAAAAAGAGTTTTGAACTGCTTTGTAGTGTAGGGAGGTTTTACCACGTTTGGACAGGTGTTTAACAAGGCGTAAGAGCCACCAGTAGCTCATGTTGGTACATCAGCTAACATTATTACCTCCATCTTACATTTGAGGCTTTGGGGGAAGAGGAAAGACTTGCCTGTGACTCACAACCAGGAATATTTACTGTGATTAAACATTTTTTGAATAATGAATTGTCAGAATTCTGCCTACCCCTAACATTAATGTTATATTGGCTGAAGTGCCTTGATACTCCCATAATTTGACTACTGTATACAACTTGATTAGACAAGGCCTTGCATTGACAGATCTACAATCTTGTGTTGTATCAAATGACTTGCATCTGCAAAATGAGTACAGTTAGATTTTAGTATGACTAGTGAATTGATCAGATGCATCACTTCTGGATGCCAACTGCAGCAGGTGATACTAAAACTTCTAATCTCTACTAAACATGCTCACCAGGCCATCTTTATTTTGCTTTCTCTAATGCCTGGGATATTTGTAACACACTCAGCCCTCAAGTTTTTATCTTTGTAAACAGCAGACACAAAAAAATCACAAGGAACATGATGTGGGCAGCTGGTTGATACTAGAAAGAGTGAATGGAAAGAAGAAGAGGAAAACTGTATTTAGACTTAATTAAAAATCATTTACACTTCTAAGTAAAGAATTTGAAAGTCAATTCATCTGTCATTCATCTGCAAATCTTGGGGACTTTTTTCTTCTGAACTAGTAGATAGCATTTTACTCCCTGAATAGTTTCAGATGAAAAATAGAAACATTTAAGAGTAACCTGACAGAAATGAGTCAGTAGCTACACCATTACATTTGGCCACCGGTGGCAATATGACAGAAGCAAAAAAAGACCGGAGAAGCAAAACATAATTTTTCAAAACATCTGAAAATGTTACAGGCTCTATATTATTAAGGGCTTTGCATCCCTAAAGCTCATACTAGGCAGTCTGTCACAAGGTTTCTTCATGCAACATATGTTTGTAAAAAAATTTGCAGCATAGCCGCAGTCTCACTCTTTACAGCGAGTCTGTGTAACCGGTGCCTGGTCTGAACGTATCAATAAACCAGATAAAACGCCCTACCCAGGTGGAGACAGGAGGCAGTCATGGGTTCAGCAAGCTAAAACCCAAGGAGCTAAAACTTTTCAACTTTCACACTCTCAGACCTGTCAGCAACAATTTGCACAACACGCGTCTGCCCAAATGATTACGTCAGAGAGGAAATCACCATTCAGTACCCCAGAGGGTTGGCAAGCCTTCTCCAGAGAGCTGTCAGGAATAGCCACGTTTACACGTGAAATTCAAACTCCACAGATATTCCAGTAGGGCACGAAGAAAGTCTTTCAGATTGCACAGCCTCTAGGTAGTGTTAGCAATATCCTAAACCCCCAGTTTTAAAGGCCTAGGTACTCTGACCTTAGGTACTCTAGCTAACAGTCACTGGGCAATTAGAAAGGTATCCGATTATCAAGCGAACCTAGGATGGCACTTCTGTTTGCTCTGCTTGTTTACCTGCTTTTAGTAGTCTGGATGGCATCCTGGCATCAAACCTTGCTCCATAAACGCCAATGTGTGTGTCTGTGTGACTGTGAGGGGGGAGTTACTCTAACTACTACCCTTGCCTCGTGTTTTGAGTGCAAAGTGCAGAGAGGTGAAGTAGGCAAACCCAGGTTACTCCACCTCCATGAAGGCAGCAAGTCTAAATAAAGCCAAATATGTGGAGACTTTTGAAGGTTCTGTGTTTGCAGAAGCATCACAGACATAAGCTGGTAGTATCTCTGCCAAGATGCTTCGGGCCAATGTGAGGGCTGGCACAAACAAACGTTGGGTGTCAGGGATATTTCCTCTCTGGCAAACACAAGCCGGAGCAACAAGCAGAGGAGTTATTTACTCCTCCTGCTTTGAGCAAGTCCTAACAAAACTCCCGATTTGTTGAATACTGTGCAGAAAGTGAAACCAAAATGTAGTTCCACGCTTCTCCAGTGAAATGCTTACCATTTTCACTGTATTTCCTTACACAAACATCACTCCTAGAAATCGAGCCAATGTAGAACAGAGCAACACTTGTGTCCTGGCTTCCAGTTCTCTGGCCAACACCAAGCAGAAAGTTTTGGTAGTCTTCCAGAATATAAAACACAACACAGTGCTCAATATTATGTGTGCTAATAGGCAAAAACTGAGTAGAAGCTTACAGAACCGCATGCAGCAATAACAGCTTTCCAGAGCCGTTCGCTGAAGGTCGGTGTGCCAGCCGCGAGTATTGAACATGAACAACTGGGCGAAATGTCTGCTCTTCCTGGAGAGCAGGAGCACGTTACATTTGCACTAACTCTAATTAAAAGACTGGGAGGTGCTACATGCCGGTGACAAAGCTGGTGACAGCCACGCGCAGGTTTATATAATCAGTGCCGCGCTCTATTTCGCACAAAATAACCCTCTGTACAGTGGGCTACATGGGAAAGGGACATGGGAAGAGGAGATGGAAAAAACAAGGAGGCCCAGTTAAGGGGCACGGTTTTTTTTATTTTGTCGCTTAGTGGTATTTTACATTTCAGCATTAGGCACGGGCGGCTGAGTCGCGCAAGGAGCTGTCAGAGCAATGCAGCTAATCGTCAACTCACCTGCAGCAGCAACAGCAATTTTGCACTTCTTTGGGGTAAATGTTAGCAGTGGATAAAGGAGAACATTAGCAACCAATGGCAGTAGGTTTTCAATATACTTATGTGTGTAAAATGGGTGTTATAATAGTTTTAAGCGGACAGTTAGGAGTTTGGGGGAAAGGCATAAATCCCCAAATGCGTACACTTGGACTTTCAGTTTCAATGGGAACGTTCTCTGGCTGCAAACCGCAGGAGCAAGAAATTCTTGGGTTATTTACTAGCATGAAGTATTCAAATTTTTTTTGTGTGCTTGTTTTCTTATTCAGTGTGGAATAAGAGCCTTAAATTATGATATTAAAACTTTGAAATGGCCTTGAAAGCACAGGACTTCAACAGTGCACACAGGGCAAAATGCATCTGCCAAACTTTCTATTTTTATCTCTTTAAAGCTATTTTAATAGCACTTCACTTGGGAAAGAAAACAGAGTGCCTTTTACTGCTAATAATATATTATTGTGCTCTTTTGATCCTTGTGTTTTGCTTTCTAATTACCTAAATGTTGTGCAGGCCTAATCAATTGGATAAAGGGTATTGATTATGCCTCTGGTTTTTGTAGTCAAACCATTGAGTCATTTAATCTGCATTGTATATTTAGGAAGATAATCAGTTATTAAAATTGAAAGGAGGCAGACAAAATTAAACTGAAGAGTATTTCAGCAAATGAGTCCATATCTAGTATATAAGATTTTCATTCAGCTGTGTTGTAGAATAGTAAGCATTGGAAATTATTGGAGACCTTGAGGAGATGCTGGTTTCATGCTTTACCTGCCTTGCAAATCAGGTAAATAAAGAGTTTCTCAGGCTTTGTAGGGTTTTGCCATTTATTCAAAACAAAACAAAACAACAATAAAATAGCACAAGACTTGGAGTTGTCAATACGAATGTATATATATTTAATTTTCTCAAATGGAATCTGAGACAGAACAAGCCAAGAGGAAGATAGAGGTGGTCATACATTTTACCACTGCCTTTGCTATGTAAATACCTGGTGACTGTGACCGTGTGAAAATCGATGGGGTTAGCTGGGGTGAGCTGCCAGCACTGCTGCGGGTACGAGGGCTGCCCGAGCCCTGCTCGCCCAGCGCGCGGTGCCCAAAGCCGGAGTACCATGGCCAGGGGTCCCTGCTCCTTCACCACGGGGGAAAGGTGCCGGTGGTCTGAGGAGAAGCCCTTGGGCATGTGGGGCCACCCAGAGGCATCCCCTCTGGCAGGCGGGCTGGGAGCTCCTGGCCACCCCCCGCACCCCAAAGGGAAGATGGAGGGAATCCGCCCGCAGCGCTCCTCCGAGGGTGGAGTACCCCAACTGAGCAAAGTATGTGAACGCTGTGTTAAATGAGGCTAATGCTTTCCTATCGCAGGGAGGGAGAGTGAAGATAAACATATTAAAGATGTTCACTTACTGCAGCGCTGGCGGCTATATAAGCCAACAATGGCTGCATAGATTAAATGCCAAAAAGCCCTTCAGCAATGATTAGTCTGTGGCTGCACCGACGGCTGCTTCAGCTGCGATCATAATCACCTCCTTCTGACCGTGTACCACCCCTCATCCGCTCTTCAGTTGTTTCTCACATTCTGCTTAGCTATTGCTTTAGAAGAGTTTTACAATGAGCTCTTCAATGTGTTGGTACAGCGCATACACAATCGAGCCCAGTCCCTGACTGAGACCTCCAGGCGCTAGGAGAGTAGAAACGGCAGTAGTAATTGCGTACTCGCTCAGGATTCAAGTCTCTTGCTGGAGAAAATGTGAGCCATGGCAGGCAAAGAATGCCAAAGAATCGGGCTTGTTTTCCGCCTTGCTTTTAAACTTTTCCCTAATAGTAGCACGTGCTTCTTTTCCAAGGAATAGGACTATTAGTGCATCACGGCATTTTTGTCTTTCTTTTCACTCTCATGTTTTCTGATTCTTTAAAATAATCTGAAGAAACCTGAAAATCTTTAATCTTGAAAAGAAAAATGTTATAATTTCAGATATAATTGAAAATGTATATTTTTAGAGGCAAATAGCATTCTTAACTTCCAGCCTGAGATGGTAGGACATGTAACAAAATATTTGCATTGTTCTCATCTTTAATATATGCAATGGTTCTGATGGAAATCTTCCTTCTCGTCTTAAGGATTTCTAAAATAATATGAGGTACTAGAAAAGGAATTTTTCTCCAGAGTAGTTTAAAAGCTATAATATTTTTCTTCAGTTAAAAGACTATGTCTAGAATCCTTTTAAATATTAGCAAATTCTACATGCTGGAAGGATTGCATTTTCTAACAGAAAGCAAATGAAAAAACAGTATTAAAGGGCAATTTTTTTCTTCAGGTTTTATTTAAGAAAGTAGGTAAAAGGGAGAGGTGGTCAGGAAACTGAAGTTTTGTTTCAAACTTACTTTTCAGCTTCCTGACTCAAGCATAAACACACAGCCAATTGTGCTCCCATTAATACGAAACGCTGCGCAAGGGATTCCACTTCCCTTAGGAGGAACTGAACCCAGATTCAGGGTGCACACAGCAGCATCAGTTCCACAGAGTAAACCCACTGAACAACAAATGTTGGAGGAGACCTCTGGATGTCCTCTGCTCCTACCTCCCACCCAAAGCGGGATCAGCTTCGAAAGTAAGTCAGGATGCTGGAAGCTTCATGCAGCTGAATTTTGAAGGTCTCCAAGGATGGAGACTCTGCAGCCTCACTGGTCCCCTACTTCACTCCTGCACCATCCTCCTGGTGCACGCTCCACACACTAGACAATCTAAACCACTATTTTGTTACGCAGCATGAATTTCGTCAGCCAGTTAGTACATAGCTATGCAAAATCAGTATAACCAACAATTTAAGCAGATAAAGAAAGGTTTATAGAAGATAACAAATCTCTTTTTTCATATCAGTAATGTTTTTTTTTTTCCTCTAGAAAAGTCTCTTTTACATTTGGACTATGTTAAACATTAAGAAAAGAAAGGAAAAAAAAAAAAAAAAAGCAAAAACCAAAACCAAAAAACCCAACCCAGCCACATTCATGCAATTCATACTCTTTATCATATATTTCTGTGATTAGTCTTTTTCTAACTCACCCAAAATAACTTGGTTTCAATCACTGTTGCAATCACATTTCCATTGTAAATATGAATGGGAGTGCTGAAAGGGTAAGAGTCAGTAAGGCCTGAAGGGTAGCGCCTTGGGCTTAGGCTTCAGAACAGCTGGATCCTATTCCTGCCTCTCCTGCCTACTCTGTGAAGTACACCCAAGCTGTTTCATCTCCTTATGCTTTTCACCATTCCTTTTTTTCTAGGCCCTGAGTCTGCAAAAAACACAGAGAAGACTTGCAAGACTGGCGACTTCTTTGAAAACTCTCTTAAGGAGGTATTGCCTCTCCCCATGGTTCTCCACGAAGCCTCTGACAGTACCAAGGATGTCACTGAACTTCTGGAGACTCTCTCCTAAAACTAGTAATTAAAGACAAAATTGAAGGGTTCAAAACTGATACTTCAAAAAATCGGTTTCATTTCATTAATGCGCACTGCACCCCTCCTATCTCAATTAGGATTTTTGTCACATATGTTGAAGTTCATTAATTATCATACTTTGAGATCTTGGCAGGCAGTTTGAAAATAATCACAGAGCCTTTGGAGCTTTGGTTTCAGAGGATTAGTTCATTATACTCTGAGACTGTTGTATAACTATAATGCTTGTGTTGTTTGACAACAAAAAAAATAAAAAACAAAAAAAAGGGGGAAACATTTAAACCAGATTTTTTTTTTCTTCATTTTTCATTGTCACTCTGCTGTGAAGCCAGGTAATCAACATCAAAACATTGCCAATTGCAAAATCGAGATGTCATGGAAGCTTACCTAGCCATATTAGTTGCTTCATGATATATACACATCCAATTAAAATCAAGATTCTGAAAGGTATTACTCTGTTGGTCACCTAATTGATGTGCTATAGATATTTAGGAAAAAAAAAAAAAGATGTTTCTTACACATAGAGGAATACTGTAAAAAGTTGGAGGAAAAGAAAAGATAGCAACTACAACACAAGATGAGTTTTCCTCTTGTGAGAAAGAACAATTACAGAAAATTCCAGTCAGATTCTAAAAAACACAGCTGACACTCTTGAAGTGGCATTATTTAGTGGATTACATCTCCCACTATCAGTCCAGCTGGATTCTGACATTAATTTCTATCTGTAGATTGCAGGTGATACATTATAAAAAGAAAATCTAACAAAGGAGGTCATGACAGTTGGGGCTATGAAGAGAACGAGAGAAGCATAAGTAAAGCTAGTGGGTGAAAGCAGAAATGAGCTGCAAAACTGTATTTTTTGTTGTTGTTTTTTGTTTGGTTTGGGGGTTTTGGTTTAAAAATGGAATACAGACATTTTGTCCGAGTTCAGTACACAGAGATTCCCCATGAGAACAGTTGTTCTTCTTCCAGAATATCAGACACTTCTGTGCAGCTCTTCTTCCTTCTCCCCATCAGCCCTGTGATCTATGATTCATCCTCCAGGGGAGGAACAGTGGAAAGGGTATAGCAAGGCTCGGTAACTACTACGGACTACACCAGAAAAGGGATGCAATATCAGCAATATAGCCAGGAAAAAGACCCATAGCTAACTGACATAGCTCTAAAGGAAGTGTATTGCCACAAGGTAGGAAAATACAGTAGGTGCTCCGCCTTGCAGCAGATCTCCAGGATACGCAGCAGGCAGAGAAGGACACTATGGCTTTTCAAAGCTGGACACACAGCTCCGGCTTTAGCCTCTATCTGCAAGGACTTGAGGGCATCTCTAAGAATCTTCCTTCCCCCCCTCCCCTCCTTTTTTTTTTTTAATCAAAAAAGCCACAATATGGCCATTAAATCAAAATTTAAGTCACGCATTTCCTTCCATCAGGACTGCCCTGGCTTCTAAGCTGCCTTTATTCCTGTATAACCAAACAACAGTGAGATGAATGGAGATATTGTGGCATGGGAATAGAGAGAGGTTGGTACCTGTCTGATGTTAGGCAGGTACGAGAACCTGGTGTTCTTTTGGAAGTACCACCCTTTTTTATCTCCTGGTGTGAACAGAGTCATCTGCGGGAGAAAGGGCTGCCCCATTTAGTGGAGTGAGGCTTTGGAATGCAAAACTTCACAAATAAAAAATCCTGTAGATCAGCATGAACTCTAATTACTATAGACTTAAGAAAAGTCAGTTTTGAAGAGCATGTCATAGGATGCCATAGAAACATATTTAAAACTCAAATCCTTATCTGGAACAGGTCTCAAGTTTGCTGAGTGTCTGGCTCATAATATTATATTATATTACATTTTTCATTCCAAAGAATTACAAATTACTTTACAAATTATATACACAGCCTGCCTAACCACTTTAAAGCAATTGCTGATGGGGACAAGCTCAACCAGTGTCAAGAGCTGGCAGAGGAAATGTAGCTGGTGGAAAACTGAGGCTATGTCTTGAGTGACCGAGGTTCAGTGTGCTATTCTATGTAACGCTGACAGGTTGCCACCTAACAAGTGGTTATCACAGCACGATGTGACCGGACAAAATGATGATTGTGATTTTTAAAGTTCTTTTTGTATATAGCAAAAAGGGAGAAATCTTTACCCCAAAATTACCACAAGGTGCATTACTTGCTTTTCAAGATCTCATGTGAAAAGAAAACAAAACAAGTAAATTGTATGAAACTCATTATCTCAGAACAGTGAATAGCTCAGTGGATCTTACAAGACTGAGAGTGTCTGGGTATTTTAAACGTGATGCTTAAACGACTAAACTATCGCCTCTGGGAACTGAGTTAATGTTTCAATTCCAATTCAGTTAAAAAATGTCTTACTGGCATGACAAGCTAGAGGAGTGTTGCCAGAGCCTAAGCAAGGTATTCCAAGTGTTTGTCAGGGGTGGATAATGCACAACACTGCTGTTATTTCATGTTTCAACATCACAAGGAAGTGCTCTCTTCCAAACCTACTCCTACAGCAACTGGAGACCACAGAAAGTCAGATGATTCCTCAGCTCCTGGTGTGTGACCAGGATGGCCCTTGTGAGGTGACTCTGCAGGGACACACAGGACCTCTCAAGATGAGAAAACTGGAAGATGAACCAGAGGAGTTCAGGAAACAGGATAGAGGTTCTAGAGCCGTAAAAGACTGTGAAAGAGAAACTGCCTCGGATAAAATCCGCTGCTAGTTTTCTAAAGAGGAGGAAACAACTGAGGGACTGAAATGTTGTTGTAATAGTGGAGACTTCTTTCAAACCCATCTGTTGTCGCTCAGGGGAAAAAATCAGAATGCTGCTCTCTCCGAGAGAAAATCAAGTTGTTTTCTGAGAGAGGAAGGAAAAGCGGGGCTGTGTTTCCAAGTTTTTTCCTACTGAGCAAACCGTGCTGTGGTCACTGCGTCTTGCCTTCTCCCACCGGCCAAAGGGGCTGGTTCCTCCGGGTGACCCAGTGCAGAACCGGAACCGGGTTTTTGCTCTGGCAAAGCCTGCAGCGACTACCACATTTTCTGAAAATACTAATTACAACCCCCTGGTTAAAATTAGAGATATGCTAATTCGTCCTTTAAAAATTAGCAGCTTCATGCAAATTAGAAACAGACGTCTGCGTCTTCAGTCAAGGCTGGTTAGTTTATGCACTTCACACAGCCTGTTCTACCATCTCCCCACAGCCACAACCTCCTGAAACGCAGCTCCACCACCGATCCCAGGGCACGCAGCACAGCTCCCCCCATCACTGGTGCCTCGTACACACCTCTTCTGTGCCGGGGACATCCGTAGCTCGGCACTGACCATTTCTGTCCTCTTATTACTGTTTTCTTCAGCGGAGTGCCGACCCCTGACGATTTGAAACTCCGGGCCTGGAGCCAATCCCCTAGGCTTTTTGAAATTTGCTTGTCACCAGTGTAAACCTCTGGCCACTGTTGTGGACAGGTGACAAAATGTCCCTATTTAAGGCTGTAACCACCTCTCAGTGTGTGTGGTGTTAGTACAGCGTGTGCATGTAAATCACAGTGCTAGCACAGAGGATAAACACTGACACTGCTTGAAAATGTTTGATGATGTGGGGTCAATGATGCAGGCAGAACAAACCTTTTCTCAGTTACTTTATCACTGAAAATCCACAAGCCACGCATTTTTGTTTTAATTCTTTTTTAAAGTGCTACACTGTTTTTAGGGAACGAATTTTAAAAGGCTTTACAAAGATTCTTGCTTAACAGTATCTGCAATGCTGCTTCATTATCGTCCATAAGACGCCAGTGAATCACACAGTACCTGCAGAAAAATGACAACAGTTCTGCCTTTGTAGAATATCTACTGCAGGGGGGGAAATAAGCTTAGTGGAAATATAAATTATAGATTCCAATAGTCATGGCTGTTCATAAATAAGAAGATAGATACAGACCAATATGGTCTCGTGAAACAGGTACATTTCTCTCTAAAACTGACTTGCTGGATGATTTTGAAGGAATCACTGTCGCTTTTTGGCTCAGTTTCCAAATATGAAATGTAAACTGATATGATTCTTACCACGCAATGTAAATAAAATTCTTTGAGAATGTGAATAAAAATCAGTGTAGAAATGCTAATATATTATTTTCTAGCTATATCCACATTCTGCACACGCAACCAGAGAGTGAAGCTGAGTTTTTGCTTTTTGCACATCTGTGCCACTAGTGGAAGTTTTGCAAGCCAGATTAGGTCCTTGGGGACATAAGCGCATTCCTACCACTCACAGTGTGTTTGTACAGTTGAAAAGTGGCTTAAACTACTAAGCTATTCTGCTCATGGGTGTACAAAAAACACAACAGCCATCATCTTACCCTGTTAGCTGCACTGGTTCTTCAGTGCTAAGCAAAGGAAAAATTGGAGCCATAATATGAGAAATGGGGAGATACATGATTCATAAAACACAGAAGGAGTTTACAGCCTTATCAGGACAGGAAGAGACCAGCTCTGCCTGAAGAAGCTACGGGCTTCTACCAGCAGAGTATTTCTGCTCATTCTGCGTGTTAAGAAACTGTTCTTGAAATAGCAAGAGGATCCACTTAATTAAATGTTAGCCGGTTCCTGCATAATTTATATTTCATTTTGGACAAAAGTCATCTGAGAACTCCAAAATACTGTGGTAGAGCTCTGCCTTCATTTATATGGCTGCAGTTCCACTAAGGTCTACAGAATACTGTGCGATGATTAGGTCTTGTTAAATTCATTTTACATAGAAGATGAAATACTGGAAAGCCGAATAACTTGCCCAAGGTCAGTGACACAACGGGGAGCTGAATTACCAGGAAACGACGAGTTCTATTTGCTTGCTGAATTCACTAGACTCATTGAAAATGTAATTTCTACTCTGCTGACTCATATGTAGCCACATAGGTGTGGCTTCAGCATTGGTCATAAACGTCTTTCTAGGGACGGTGCTGAATCACATCTTCTTGTTTGGACCTATTCTGTGCGTGCATTCAGAAAGGATTGCCAGGTCTGGTCATAGCGATAGCAGCCGTTCAAAGTGAAATACAGTGCTGTTCCAGCTGCCATCAAGCACTGCAATTTTTCTGTTAGTTAAAATACAGATATTCTTCTTTAAGGTTAACCACAAAAATGTCTTTAACTTAAGGAACAATACTTTTTAATAAAGATAGAAAAACAGCATTAGAGGTATATATTTACATATACTCTTTTAAAACAAATAATTTGAAGGTTTAAGGCACTCTTTAATTTTGAAGTATTTTTAAAATATTTTTAGAGTCTGTATGACTCAGGAGAATAGCAGCAGCGTCTGTATACTTCTTTACTTCTTTTTTTTTTTGGTTTGTTTTTTTTTTTTCCCTAGTATTCCAGTCCAGCCTGGGGTCATTCTCCTGCCAAGAGTTAGACAGCAAAGGACTTGGCATCAGCTCTCACTAAGACTTTTACGCATCCTTATGCTCAATGACTACTCCTATCAAAGCCAACAGGAATACTCATTGTAAATCTTAAACAATGTTAAAACTCTCACAGATCAGGGACTATATCAGCACTGGTTAGTGCCGACTAAATTCAGGGGAAAAAAGTGAGTATTAGAAGTAATCTGACAATGTAAAAATAACTTTGCAAACAAAATCAGACTATTATTTTTGTAGTGTTGCAACCCCTTGTAAATTACTGATCCACATTTATATAAATGAGTGAAATCTGTTATTCACAAATCAGCTATTCACAACCACGCTAATAAGAGAAGTGTAGCTAACTGCATGGTTTTCTATCCACACATTAACAGTTCTCTAGTTTTTTATCACGGCACTGAAATTAAATGTTCAGATTAGGAAGAACAACTTTCAGATCTTACCTTTTTTCATTATAGACAACAAAATTACTTCATCTGTAAAATCAAACTTCCACCTGCAAATCAAATGACAGCTAAATATCCTAAAGGGGATCCTTTTGCTTACACCGGATGACAGAAATTTTACAATACCTTACTCTGTACGTGCTCTCTGAGCGTGATTGTCATACTGTGCCCCCTTTCCCACATCCACGCTTGGAGAGCTGGTGCTGAGTAGCAGCCAGATTCTTTCCCCCCATCATAATTTTCAGAAAGGGAGCACATCACAGAGACTATGCCAACAGGTTAAAAGAAGTTGCTGGTGAAAGTCTGTACACGTCTGAAGAAGCTGTGTGTCTATCATGAATGAAAGCCCCACATAGAGAATGTCTTGAGGAATAAAAGCAGCTTTAAGTAATCTTCCTTCATCCGTATCTGGGATGGGCAAGGCTGTGGCGTAGCTCAGGTGAAGACCAAGGGGGAGGACCTGGGCTTAGACGTAACTCCTGCGCAAACAGGGGAATCCCCCAGCCAGGTTTCTCCCAGCTCTTGCTCACCCAGCTCTCTGCCCAGCAGTGTCACCCAAAGTCACCGCTGCAACGTCCCAGCGCTGGCTTTGAACGTGGGCAGCCAAAGCCCTTGGCACGAGGAGAGGAGGTGACTGAGCCTCTGCACCTTACTCAGGGACCTGATGGCCAACATGTTAGAAGGCTTATGGCAATTTCTTCTTTGAAATTCCTATTCAATCATCTTATTAGTGTTTTGGATAGAAATTTTCTCCCAAAGGTTCAGAATATGGGGTAGCCAATGGCTTGATGAGAGTGTACACCCATTTAGGTGCATGCTGGTTTTAAACAAGCTTAGATGCATCTGTGCCCTCTGGGGAACTTCTGTAATTTTTATTTTCGGACTTATACCTTAGAGGCATAGTGCAGATAAATTGATTAAAGTCTATCAGGAGGTTAAGTATAAAACGACGAGGGCGATATTGCAACCTATGTAAGTACGTGAGAGCGTTTTGTTTGATACCACTACTCTAGTGTGTCACGTGTCTGTGTGAAAAGGACGAGCTGGCGTCCCAACTGTAGTCCTGACTAAGAGTGGGTAGCCACACTTTCTTCTAGACACGTCTGCAGAAAGCATCTGCTTATCCTGTCTAGGAAGAAAGAAGTGTGCGACTGCTTTCAGGATTGCAGAGCAGCAGTCTTTCCCGCATGAATCTCACCTCACTTGAGAGCAAAATGGCATTTTCTACAAACCTGAAAACAGTGTTGGTAAAGGTCATTCTTTGCAAAATTGTGTTCTTTATAAAGATGGCCTATAAATGAAAAAAAACTCAAAACAGTTAATGAAATGGTGAGCATGACAGCAAAAACAAAATCTGAACATGTACTTAAACACATGGTTGGTAGTTGCTATTTTTTAAATTTCTGCGGTTACTTAGTATTTTGGAGAAAAGGCTGTCATGAGAATAGAACATCCCTTCACAAAGTGTCAGAGTAAACAGTGCTTCTAACTCCCAAAGAAAAATCTTCATATTACTAATACGCTTTCAAAATTCAACACTACCAGAAAAAAAAAAAAATTCTATAAGAATTTTCTATTTTTATGTTTCATGAATCAGAAAGGTCACAATCTCAGTTTAAAAAAAAAACAAAAAACATGCCTTGCAGGCATGAAGGGTAAAATGCTGAACATGAGATGTAGTTTGTTAGAAAATACTGCACATCACTCATCATGGGGATGTATTCTTAACATAATAAAGCAATCTAGGAGAGATTTGCCACCTGATTTTACACTTTCTTACTTGACCATTAGACACTCATTCTTCCATTTCTTATTGGACAATTTTAAAAGCATCTCCTTGTCACTGCCATGCTATTTTCCTGACCTTCCCTGCTGAGTTGATCCATTTACTGAGCTTGAAGAAGCAGAACTGCCTCCTCTCAGTTACTGAGTATATGTACCAGTGCCAGCAGGAGACAGGCAGAGAAGACCAGTAGGGTTTTAAAGAGGGCGGGGAGGAGGTTTGAAGGGGGTAAGGGACAGAAAGGAGAATGTTTAACAAGCTTTCGACATCTTGCAAATTTAAGAGAAAGTTAATAAATAGAGAGAAAAAAGGGGGGGGGGGAAATTGTGGATAGAGGTCATTGGGTCAACATTAAGATTTGAACATGTTGGGGCCAGGTAGAAAAAGGAATTGAAGACAACAGGCATGAGTGGAGATCTGAGAAGTACAAAGAGTAGAGTTGAAGTATTAACAGCTGTGCATTAAAGGTCAAATCCTACAGACTGTATTTAGAGTTCAGTTCTTCTTTCATTTATCATTGCTTAACATTGATGTACCTCTACTGACTTAACTATAGCAACCTTCACCATCCGACCTTGATTTATTTTTTTTTTTAATAAAGCCAGTAATTCCTATTTCAAACCATTAGATCTAGTGATATTCTGAATTGGATTTGAGCCATAAGCAGGAAGTCAGGAAGTGCAAAAGAGGATTTCTTTTAACAACAACAACAACAAGAAAAAAAAAAAAAAGAGGTATTTAGGGCAAAAGATATCGGACATCTGTTAATCTTGATTGCTCTGACTAAAGACAGAGAGACAGAGGGTTGAATCTCTTCATGTATTCCTATCCTGCTAGTTTCATACCCTTTTCTCAACACTAGTGTGACAGGGATAGCTGAGCATAACCATTCTTATTCATATGTGGACAGAGCCTGTAAACTCTAATTCTCCCTTACAGATAATGACTAAACCTCACTTTCAGTGAAACTGGAGTAAAATTTCAATAGTTCTACTGGATCAAGGAGGTGATCTGATTCCAATTATTATGAAGGCACCAGATTGTAGCCTATTGAATATAAAAAAAAAAAGTAGAAAATTAGCAGCCTAATAAGTAACCAAGCAACGGAGGCAAGACATTATTGCTATGAAAACCGTAGCTTTAATATTCACTGATTTTTACCCTAAGTTTACAGAGCTAAGATGACATTATCCCAGGCTTTTGCCAAGAAAGGTCCTGTATCACTATCATCTTTTGTGATTTTCACGCCAGTCAGCAGCTTTCTCACCAGGACTCCACCAGAGCCCCTCAGTCTTTCCTTTCTTAGCTGCCTAACAGAGCTGAGCTCATTTAACATCTGTCACAGATACCATGCTTACGCTCCTTAGTGCAGTGTAAAGATACCCAAGTTAGCTTCCTCACAGAGCACATTATTCTGTGCAGAGCGCACCAGCAGATGCTGCTTCCGGCACCCTACCTAATCTGTTAGAAGTATTTTGGGTATCTCATCTCGGTACTGCACTGTGTGCTGGAGACATATTATTGCTTGCTTAACAACTTATGTGAATGCCTTGGTGTCTACTTCCAGTATCTTAAAATGGGGATCTTCTGCTTCCTTGGAGGAGTGCTCTAGGGATAAAGTCACGCTTACTACTAAAGTACTCGGACGGCGTGGTGAAAGAAGCCACACAAAACTCCACTGATGTCCTTCTGTGGGTGGTGCAAGCTGGAACGAGTGCGTTCCTCTGGCCTCCCGATGCCCTGCGTGACCTTTACCCTTCCTTCCAAGCACAAGTCAAACTGTGGATCAAGCATGGAGAAGCAAGAGAAAGAAGGATTTCTCCCTAACCCCAGTCAGATTAGTGGCCACTCAAGCATATAGTTTTAGAGGAATATGTAAAGTAAGAAAAGAGAGAAATTACTAGGCTGTGAAAGGGCAAGAATGAAGAGTAGCTTAAAAAAATTAACTGAGGGAATATTTACACTTCCTATTTCTGAGATTTGCAGTTCTGTACAATAATCTCCCAAAGGAAGTAATGAAAACCTCATCACTGAGCCATTTGAAATGAGTCGGAAGAGCTCTACAGTGAGCAAGTGTGGGGGCTGTGGACTGGCTTTTATGGCTCCTCTCTCCAATCAAGCACGCTCCTCTCATATCTCCGTGGCATGAACTGTGGGATAATTCACATAAACACACTAATGTATTTGACTTTTAAAACCTGTATAGATACTTATCCCAAATATATTAATAAGATTACCAACAGGATTAATGTACTGTTGTTTGTTATTCTTCTGTTTCCTGTGATCACACGATATAAATGTTAATTTCAAACTTTTGGGTCACTCTTGAAAGCATTTCATGATGTGGATTCCCCACGCACACACATATCTGTTGAAAGCTTTCCCCATAACTTTGCATAGTACTAAATATTTTTTCTCTTGTCTAATCCTAGGAAACTTTAGGTAAAACAAGACCTTTATGGGTCAAGATCCTTTGTGTTCTCTTATTGTGCATCTTAGCATGGACATTTCTAAGTTAAAAGCTGAATATTTCGGAGGATTAGAGTTGGCGTTGCACAGCCCTCGGGACATAGCCCATCTTGGGTACAGCCCAAAGGGATCCTCTGCAGAAGAGAGGAGAATAGCTGCATCGGAGGTGACAATTTCCAATGCCTCATTTCGTATTTCTGTGTCTTTACCAAATGCAGAGTCTTACATTCGATAATTACCTAAATCACGCACTGTTGTTTTGCCTCTAATACCTGGTGCTGCAATTGTGGAGTAGCTTTTTCAAGTGTTTGTTCTCACATCTATGCACCAGCTGAGATAACTAACAAGGTCTAAATATGTAGGCTTTGCATAGTACACAAGATTACTCACCCCAGACTAGCTAATTCTGTTGCTACTCTGCAGAATTAATTCCACTTTAGCTTACTATGACAGTTTGTTTACTTTATTCATAAATATCTTGATTCTTTAGCAGAAAAAATATTAAAATTGAAATGAGAAAGAAGGCTGCAAATGATATTACTGGGAGGAAGACAGCAGTTACTGGACCCAGTGAAGTTTTTCCTGTTTCAATTAGAGAAAAAATAATGCTTTGCTTTCTATTGGAAAATTATGTTTAAAGTTTCCACAAAAAACATCTGCTGTATTCCACCCCAGCATTGGCAGCCGTTCAGCAATATATTAAATCACTCATTCCATATATGCTAGTAAATTTAGTCTCCCTTCTGCTAAAGTTGTTATTGACCATGACTTATTGAAGGACTCATTTTGTAAAAGTCGATTTCTAACTTTTCCCAATTTGACTATTCTTTACAAGCAAATACCTTACTTTTATCTTGCTCTATCATTTGCACCTTGAATGCAAAGCTTGCTTCCAGACACACAGCGTTTTGGAAAATCAGGCCATCAGACTTTCCCAAACATAACTGAATATTTATTTTAATCTCGCCTTTTGATGATGATGCAGACGCTATTGTTCAGTATTTTTTGTTTTATCACAAAGGTTCTATTATAACATGGGCAAAGGTAATCAGGATCCCAGCTGATTACATTTTCTGTCTTGAACTATGAGAATAGCTCATTAGAAGAGGGTTGCAATACAATAAGCACCAGTCATTCCCTGAGCAATGGGGCTCATTTGTGCAGCTCACACAGCAGTAGCATTTTACATATTTGAGTATTATGGATAAAAGTGACTTAGCTATCTTAAAATTATGTATCAAGTTTGCAAGTGGGTTTCACTATTGCCTTTTTTCAATAAGATAAACTGAGTTTTAAAGATCGCTAGCAAAGACAACATAGATAAATATCACCAGAAACAAAACTAAAAAAGAATCCTGAAATCTGTGGTCTCTATCTTCTAGCCACCATCAAAGGAATTTCAACAGGAATTAGAGAAGTACCTAAGTTTTAATGACATGGTCTAGACCATGGGGTAGTTAGGCTTCGTGGCATGTTTTACACTCCTGATCTGCCAGTTACCTTGAACTTTTCCAGAGCACCGCAGCTGCCCCCCAGCCCGTCCATCCCAGTCTCATAGGTGTACACCCAGGCCTCATCCTAAAGAGGGATTTGGATATGACTGGATATGCACCTGGACCTGGCATCTGGGGAATGTTCATGGATCCACAGAACCAACATAGGCTGTTGTAAACGGGAGTGAAGACAGTGCCTCAAAAGTTGGGGTTTATGATTTTTGAATTGTCCTTCCATATTCTGTATTCTGAACTATGGCTTAGGCAGAGTCACAAAGAAGAGTTTCTAAAATATTCACAAATTTTTTGATGTTTTTCTTGTATTTACCTTAGTACTTGTCTTTAAACTTAGTCCAGGTAGAGTCAAATATTCAAAACCACATTAAGCTGTTAAACCAAAAATTAATTTATCCTGTTTTGTGTTTGACTAGGTTGGGATTCTGAATTTGCTACAATGTTGATTTTCATGCCAATGCATTTTGAATTTCCAAGACATACAGAAGTGTTTGAAAATGTCTACATGCATACTTTAGCCTTGTACAATAACTACCATTATTGCACAAAGACCACTCTTCAGCATACAAAGAATCAGTTGCAGAACACTATGTGGATCGTAAGTAGCAAATTATTAGTATCTCTAGGCAAATTTTTTATCTGCCAATTTTTACGCTGCAGAAATTGCACCTTATATGTAGTTTACATTCCTCCTACTGGTGCTTAAAGATTATTATGTTTGAGAAACTGAAAGATTACTTCTTTCTTATGGCAATTCATGTAGCTTTATAGATTTGTATACAGAATATGTATACTAATATGGAGGGTTGTAATTCTTCAATTGTATGCAGTGCAAGCAGATCACTGTGAAACAAAATGTCTATTTACAACCCTTATTACAATAAAACTTTATCTAAACTTCAAGAAATAGGCTGTCTATACCTACTATGATTAAAAAACCAGACTGTGAGTGAGGTCAAACAGTATCTTTCTAAAACTACTAGAAAACTTCCCAAGAGTCATCAGCAAATGTGTCTTAAGAATGAAGTCATATATGAAGAGAAAACAACAAGACTTGGATATGCTATGTACGCAAAAGGAACCTGACTGGAAAGTGAAATACTTATGCCTTTCTTTTGCTTCTAATGCAAACAGTAGCTGAGTAAAGTTAGAGAAAAAAAAAAAAAGAAAAAAAAAATAAAAGTCTGATTAGAATGAAACCTCTGCAGCACACAGACTGAGGCTTTCAGTTACCAAAAATGAAAGTAATGAAAATCAGGACGTGAACACTCACTGTGTCAGGCTTTGGGGAAATAATAGCTGCCTTTCAAATCAGAAGGCTTCGCAAAGCCTGTTAGAGAGCGCACAGCAGCAACCCACATAACTCTGCCCTCATGTTAGAGAATCCAAAACATAATTCCACCAGCAGTGCTGCATACAGGCGTCACAAATATTTGACTATATCTCCTCCAAGAGACTAACAAAATCGAAATGAATATTTGGGAAGATGACTAATAGCTTAGCATGAATATTCCAGACAAGCCTTCCTGGGTATTTGTATAAAGTCACTCAAATTAACCCGCTCTTTTTGCACATTTTCGTTCCTTTAATTTGCTTCATAACATGCATATAGACTTATGTGCTGGACAAACACGAATTAAACAAAACTACGTACTACATAAGAATAAGCAATCAATTTACAACATATAGCATTAATATCCAGCAAAACATTTTACTTTAAGAGCAATTTGTTCGCTTTCAGATTTTTTTCAAGAAGCTAGTCCCTTTATCAAGCTTAACCCATCACCCAGGTTACTCTACCCTTTGCTTAACTTTAAGCTCACGTTTCTAGTTAGGCGGTTCGAGGCCTTAGAACATGCCAGTCTTGCATATATCATTCTCTTCACCCCATGAGAGTAGAGACAGCTGAGAGATCACAAAACCAGCTCCAGTGGAAAAAGCTATTACATTTTATTAACCGGGGCCCTGAACCAGGAATCATTACTATAACAATGCAAAGGGAAGATAAAATATCACCTCATCAGTGTGATAGTATTTTACAACCATTTCATACTTATGCAAATGATCGCATATGTGAAAGGCAATAATGAATTAATGGACCGACCGCATACTAGCATCAAGGGTAAAAATACAAATTTATTTAGGATTCACTAGAGTGATAGAGCAAAATTTTAAAGTAGAGAGAGACTCTTTTTCCTGGAAAAGTTCTTCCTCGCATTCAGATCACACTTATGGCTATCATCAAATTCTAAGATGCCTTCAGATGGATGTGGGAAGTGTTATAATACACAAAATTTGTGACTGCTACAGGATATATTAGTTGCTGGTGGAATAGGAAGGCGAGACTCCAGCGAGTTGACAATCTTTCAAATAAAAGGTTAAATTTCCGTTCGTTAGACTGTAGGAAAGGTAGGGTTTTGACGAGACTCTTTCCTGGATGACTGCTAATCTCTTTGCTCCGCACACAGAGACACTGTTGCCCATTGTCATGGAAACAGGCGGCTCTGCTGCGCTCGGCTCCCGTCTTTTCTCAGGCTCTGGACACCCGGGCGCTTCTCCCCAGGTACAAGCCTGTCATTCTTCCAGTCTTCTCCAGGACGTTTTGCATTGGCCTTTACTTTTCACACTTGATAATCCACCCCTTCCCCAGAAAGGGACCTTTCTTTGTTCTCAAGGACAGGACACGGTGGTACAAGTTAATTGTGACTGTCCTGCCACGGACAGTACAGGCGCTGCCTCGTGTTCTACCTCGCTGTCCGTACAGGTGCAACCGGATCACACCGCGTGGCTCCCAAAACTCAAGCCGACATTGCACCACGTCTAATGTGACGAGCCTGTTTAAGCCCATCCAACCTTTCGCTTGCCCGCAGACCGCCCGCCCGGCTCTCCCGGCCAAGCGCAGGGCCGGCCGCGAGCACGCGTCCCACCTGCAGCCTGCCGGCCCCTGCCCGCTGCAGCTCCCTGCCCTGCGTTCCTCGCGCTCTTCGCTCGGGCTCTGCACCGTAGAGACCCTGCTTGTAGTCAGATAAAAGGACGATTTGCTTCTGCCTGGATGCGTAGTTCTGCTAACCAGATAGACCCCTCAGAGTGAAATATTTATCCTGCTCATAATGCAAACACGCCGCGTGAGTGACAGCCTTTTCCAAACTATTGCAAATCACCCAGGATCCCCCCCACGCTTGTCACACATACCTATTCTCAAAATGGAACCAGGCATTGGCAGATTTATTTTTTTTTTTTCAGTCAGTTCAGCGTAGGGAAAGCGGCCGATAAGAAGCCCGAGGGCTGTTCTAACCTACACCGACTGGGAGGGCTGCCGGGGGAACGTGCGCCAGCTGGGGAGAGGCGTGCGGGCTCCAGGGGCGAAACTCAGCCCTCCCACCTTTGGGAGCTGGGGTGGGGGGGGGTGGTGGTGCAGGAGACGGAGAAGGGGATGCTGTGACTGCTGAAACCAGTTATCTACAAGGAAAACTGCCGCCTTGCCAGAGCCAGGTGCTTTTTTAGCTCTTGTGGATAACTTAAATGGCATTAAGTCTGGAATAGACAAGGGTATCTGGCGAAAAGATTTCAATATCGTATCAACTGAAAACCTTTACCCTCAGTTCTAGGCCTTTTATTATCATCTTGTCATTTTTTTCACTGGTCTGGCAGTGTAAAAAGAATCTGAATTTCTGATATAAAAAGCACAGAAGAAAAAGAAACAAGAAAAAAAGTTGTTTCAGACCCTCCTTACTTTTCATTAAGGAGTAAAACAGGGTGAGGCGGGTGCTATTTATTTTTCTTTTCTGGCCACCTTTGTAAAGAACAGGCCAGCACAGCCAAGAAGCATCTCTTGAGTCATTCAGCTGGCATTACTAGTAATTTTTGCTTACCTTGGTTTTTACCTAGGGCTAGTCTGAGTAAAACTTAGGTTGGAGACCTCAGTCTTTGGCCCAGTATGTTTTCTGGGTGCAAATGGAATGAATGAATGAATGTATGAATGCATATTTAATGCTACAGGCAATACTTGCTGTATTTAATAATAATGTTGTGTCCTTACCTAACACTGTTCATTTGAGATTCTCAAAGCAGTTAATATTTGCAATAGTCATATAGTATTGTTATTAATTATTATTGTGTTTCCAGATACGAGTTGAGATAAAATACAGCTAACCACCTTCTCAAAGCCGTACAAGATATGGATTTTTGAGAAAAAGGTAAGCTTAGCAGTGACACGTTTTTCACCTCTTCATGATGTAGACAGTTGGCCTTTCACTTGTTATGGCCTGTAAAATTTGTCCATAAATATTAATAGTAGTGGGAATTCAAAAAATCTAGGGAGGCTCAAGGGACTTGTTGCTCACATACAAAACTAAAAACAATAGTGATGGCCACTGGTGCAGTGGAATGTCAAAGAGAAACAGTCTTTCTCAACAGGGATAATCTTACAAAGCAATTGTAAGTGACATCAGGCTTTAGATGCTGAATAGATAATACAGTACTATAAAAAAAATTCTGTGAGTAGATTTTACTTTACTCACATTTTCTACTATAATCTTTCCTTTCTATTTCCTTCTAGCCTGTCTGCCCATCTCCCTTATGTGCTTATCCACAGAGCCTTTCTCAATACACAAGGAATCTATTAAATCTTCTTTGGAGAAAGTAAACATGCATGAGAAAAGATGCTGGTATTATTCTGCACCATCTCACGCAGCTCCCTGAATGCGAGTACAAAATGTGAGCAGCAATGAACGACAGCTAGGGGCGAGTTTTCTGTATAAGAGCGGGCCCGTATTTACCCCAAAGCACTTGTATCTCCAGCACAGCCCAGTTTCTATGTCAGCGCAGCAACTGGCTCGTATGTGAAAAGCCTGTTACGCGTTCTGTAGATGCAGTGACAGCCGATGGCATCAGAAGCAGGCAGACGGACAGCACAGCTGTAAAATAAATGACTAATAGGAAAATAGCTTCGGATGTCAAGAGTGAGGACCCCGGACTGCTGATGGTACACAGAAGGAAAAAAAGAGGTGTAGAGAAACAGAAAAAAAGAAGTATCGGTGCACTGACCAAGACAGAGGCAGAGCTTAGTGTGGAAACTGTTCAGCAAGATAAATAGAAAAAGAGGAATTTCCCCCCTCTTAAATGCAGCTGGAGAGAGCTGTCTGCCATACACCCCCTTTATTTTAACTTGTGCTTCACAGAAAGTCACAAACAGGCTGCCCTGTTATATATGATCTTTAATAATCTCACTCACATAAACATGTGCACTAAACCAGAGGATTGATTGTAACTTGTTCCCCGATAAAACATGAAGCATTTGGGCCCGCAGTCTGCAGTCAATTTCCAGAATCTGCAACGGTGAAGAGAGACCTGAATATTTTTTCTCATTCTTAAATTATTACTGGCTCAAATGTCCTGAATACAGATTAGAAGAATTACCTGATTACATTAACCTAGGGAAAGAATTGTATAAAAATCCATGATCGTATTTCAGGAAAATAGTCTCCATTAGGGAGTAAAATCTCTCTCTCTCCCCCCCTTCTCTTGAGTACTTATATCCAGCATGTAGTGCTTTTTATAACCCTTTTTTGGGGTACTTGAATCCAAATGAATACTGTCTACTCTATTTGAAAGATTATGAAGTCACCTCGGACTCATCTCCTAGGACAGCAATAACCAACCCTCCTGCCAGTCATAAACACATAACATGCCTGCATTTAATGCTTGCTCTGTTCCCTTTGAAATGTTAATCATCTCTATGTAAATTCTAGCATACTGAAACTCAGTTCATATTAACTTCAAGTTACCTGATTTAGATAGAGTAGAGGACAACCATTTATCAGCCTGGTTTTTAAACATCAAAGAAGCTTGTCCCTAAAACACGTCCCATAACATGCAAATTAATCTTAATGTCTCTAATTAGATTATAACTTGAGGGTGCTTTCTGCTGTTGAAATAAAGTGTTACTGTATCATGGGCTTAATACACTCCAAGGATCTGATCTTCTCAGCAAGTCACAACCACACTTCCTACCCCGGTCTACGACTTGCCAACTTCATTGGTTTTGTTACGAAAAAAAGTAAAATCTTTTTTTCTGACACCTCCTCTTCAGCTCTAACGCTGGTGACATCGTGGAAATGCTCGGGGAGACAAGACTCCCTCACGAAAGCTAAACGAGTTACTGGGGGTCTGTTGTGCAACGTGTTCGGCAACTGTATATGACAAGGTCTAGAGGCTCTACGTACGTGCTGATGAGTAAAGAAATTAATTCACACTTCAAACTTATTCTCCACTGCTGTACCTTATACAGGGAGATAGGTATGTCATGGTAGTTACCTTGCTTTAAAATCTCAGTGGTGAGAAGCCCTTACACTTGCACTGAGAGGTAGCAAAGTGAGGTCAACACTACATCATATGCCTGTAAGTGACTCCACCTGCTATACTTCACAGTAAAATAGGAATTTGCTGTCTCCAGGAAGCTTTAAGGCAGAGAACAAAAATACAGGGTAGTAATCATGTAGGAAAACATTTTGTTTAACTTGGAAAGAAAAGCCTTAGTCACCTGGTGCAAATATATGTATCTAAAAATAAAAAGGTGTGGTTGGCGACTGGACTAGCACTACCATTTCCACAGGGAATACTGCAAACTCTCAAACAGAAGCTACTTGGTAAGCAGGAGGCAAGAACAGAAAACGTGCAGAGATGACTGAATATTTGTTACAAATGCAGTCGTTCTTCATGCTCATGAATCATTTCTTAACTGATCCTGATTTCTTCAAGTACACTTGTTGTTGATATGCTACAGGGTATATCTTTAAAGCAATATTGCTAAGAAGCAAATATCATTATGAGTTATGTGCACAGAAAATGGGAAATCTGACCCATCTCTCTCTGCTGTCTTATTATATCAAAATATTATACTGTAAGGTTGCTGGGGGTTTTGTCTGTTCGTTTCTGTGGTTTTGGCGTTGGGGTTTTTTTTTAAATTCTGGTCTCTTAAATTATTCCTCAGTAAGTCCTGCTATTTTTATTTGGGCATCTATTATAATCAATACAAATGTTTTTCAACTAATTTGTGGGAATTAACTCTAAGCATTTGGATTTTCTGGGAACACTGAAGTTGAATATGTATAAGGTTTGGGGGGTTTTTGCACAAACACTGGATGGCACGAGAGCAGGGAAAGAATTTGTATCTAAAAATCAGAAAATGGTGCTAATGAATAAAAATTGGGGGAAAAAAAAAGAATCTTGGGATGTGTGACTATTTTCAAGAATATTCAACTCTTGCTCGCAGATATTTGGACAACAAGTAGTGGGGCTGCACGAACAGCAAAATAAACTCGTGATTCCTATTTTTCAGGATGTTCAAAACTCAGTTGTCCATTAAAATAAAACAAGTGGTAATTCCAGGATCAAGTTTTAAACTCAGAAGGGTTGTTTCATTGTATATTTTTTCAAGTATGTTAGAATACTGGGTTTGCACATTCTGCACAGATTTCTAAGAAGAAAAGATGTGCAGAACGGATTTGAGGTCTTTCACTGGCAGCCTGCAAGTTTCACACTGAAATCTGTGTTGTGCAAATGCTAACGTTCTTAACTTGAGTATTCAGATAAATACCAGAGCATTAGTAAAATACAGACTGTGGTGTAGGATATGTCCATGGATATTTTTAGCAGTTGGACAAAATGAGAATAGGTGTTAGGTGATTAGTCCAAATGTGATAAGCCCGGGTCATGGCAAAGGGCCTTCAGATGGATCCACTGAGTCCATGGGGACATGGATAAGGACTTGGGCACTGATGCTTTAAGCACGCTGCTTGCGTTCTGAAGAAGCTAATAAAAGAGGGTGGCGGCAGAGCCTTGAAACAAAATAAAAAGTTGTGAGCCTAGGAACTAGAGAGAGAAGCAGAAGGCTGTGGCTTCCTAGAGAAACTAGGCTAGTTTCCTTCATGAGAAGGAGTTGGCAGAGAATTAGAGACCTGAAGTCTTTGAGCAAAGGTGTCCTAATATTTGAACTGGAATGGTCAGGAGAGGCTGGCTCATACAAAACCTAATGAAGTGGAGTTTCCCAGAAGAAAGCTTTTTTCCATATGAGTCATGTTTTTGCTGAGAACCTTACAGTGTCACCTGCGTGCAAGGAATGGGAGAGCAGATGGATGAGACAATGCCTGAGCCCTCCGTACAGATATGCAAATTTAAAGAGAACCACCCCAAAACATCATAAGCTTATGGTAATAAAGAAATAGATTTACATGTAAAAATTCCAGGTCATTCTTCAACAATAGCAAATGTCTCACTGAAGGAACCTTGCATGCTCTTTCACCACTAATTTAAACTGAAAATATAGTCGAGTCATGCCAGATAGAGTCAGTATTACAAGATCTACAGGTCTAATCCCTGTAATGTGAGTTGAATAGTATTTAACCTCTATGCTGCAAGTTAGCGTAGGCCCATTTAAGACTGGGCATTTTAACTTTTTGTCTTCCTAAAATCAGTCATATTTGTGTCAGGATGAAAAATCACAGTGGAAAAGGAGAGCTAAACTTAATACATAACAAAATGGGATATAACGAGAAATTTTCTTGCTCTTCTACTGAAACAGATTTACTGTGTAATTTTCTTATGAATGACCTTCCACGACTCTATTTGACTAGCACAGTTTGCTGTAAAATGCTATGTGTGTGATTCTAACACTACTTTAAAGCAATGTTGCATCAGATGTAGCTGAAAATGACAACAGCATTTTTTTTTTCTCTTCTAGTGCGTCAGAATAAACATAGAACACTAGATTTGTTATTCTGAGGCCTTTTGATTCTAGTGTGGTAAATATTACTGAGATTATTTTTATTCTAGTGGCATCCATATCCTCTAATAAAACTGGGCCCTCACAGACCTTATTATGGTTACAGTCTGGGTCCACTTATGCAACTGGTGATATGTGATGAAGATGAAATATTGGAGCTTTGTTTTCTGGATGTTCACTCGGTCATTTCCAACTGCATTTCTTTCAACCAAACTGAAAAACTTCTTTTGCAGCAAATAGGCCTGAATCTACTACTAGTTTTTTTCTCATTTATGTCTTGAAACACAAAATGTTTGTAGTCCACAGGAGCCTGAAGCTTTACTTGTGAATAAATTATTCGTAGTATCCTGATTTATTGTGGTGTTTTGAGGCCATTTTCTTCTGTCTGAGTGACACCAATTAGGGTCAAGAGCATCTGCCCAAGGTAGTCTGATTTCACTTCTGGCCACTTGCAGCTATAAGAAGTAACATGGAGCTCTGACAATATCAGACACTTCCTGAAGGCAGACTTCTAGTTTTATGCTTGCAGATAATGCATGAATATCAAACTGTTATGCTGTCTTCCACAGAGAGCTGATTTAAAGGAGTTTAAGGTCTCAAACTATTCTGTGTTGGATATCTGGAGACAGTGATTTAAAACTCATTAAGTTAACCTGAGAAGATACTTGGACATGTAAGTGATCTTTAGAAGCCTGCCCTAAAATGTCAGGTGAAAACTCTCTGGATTGGTCTCCAGTTTGTCAAATTTGGTCACCAACAGGTGATTCTGGAATTAGTAGTTTTCTCGGTGGGTCACAGACTGGAGACCTGGAACTGAAAAGCAAAAAGAAATAAAAAAAGTTCCACTTGGCACTAAAGGCTTGGTTTCCTCTGTAATTTAGTGGACTGTGGTTAGTCTGCTTTAGCTTTGATCTGCTATGTAATTGTTCCTTCTCTATCACACGTGTGCTCCTGGGAGCTTCTGGTTCTTGGCAAGCTTGAAAATCAGGCAATTTATTTTGGTAACTAAGTATGGACATAGGAGCCCAGCTTCAGATATCTATTTTCCTTGCTGATAAATCACTGCTGGGCATCTTCCTGCCAGCAGCACAAATGCCATAAAGGACTATACTGGAAATTAAGAGCTTGTAGCCAAATCAGGACTTCACGAGTATCGTGTATTGCAATGCTGATTTCTACTTCTTTCTGGATGAGATTCTCTAAGCTTTATTGCCTGCTCTGTATATTTAGAGAAGGATATAACTACAACATTTCCATTCCAGAAAAACAGCTTTGTGGCCTACTCGCTGCTGAAATCCATTAAGTGACTCTGCAGGGTGGGAAAAGAGGTTGTTTTTTCTCTTTACGTTACATATTTTACAGCTGTGTGATAGAGTATGAATCTGTCTGTGTGGTCAAGGCCATCCACCTGACTGTTGTATTTTTGTCCTGCATTTGTTTATATCAGCATCCCTCGTGGATATCATAAAGCACTTATTTTCAAAGCACTGAAATTGTAAAAACATGCTATTCTTTCAGAAACGCTTTGTGATAGGGAGGTCATTGCCAAGATGAGAGCAAACCTGGCAGAGGCTTGTTCCTTCAACTCCACCCAGCTTTGCACAAGTTTCCAGCAGGCTTTTTAACCGTGCGTCTCTAACTGGCTCCAGTCAGCTGGCTGATGCTGAAATTGCTGTTGTCGTAAGGTCAGCAAAGGCCTCGGGTTTTGTTCATTGGTTTTTGGTTGTTTTGTTGGTTTTTTTTTCCTTGATTCTAAGCTCTTTCCTGTTGTGTTATTGCATAACTGGAGCTCTTGACAAAACGTGTCCCTAAGACTGCGCTCTCTGGGAAGTGCTCTGTTCGAAAAGAAAGTTGCCAAGTTGCAGTAACAGCATTTGTATTCTGGGCAAAAATTTGTTTAATGATTTTGGATTCAACTGTGCCACTAAAGGCTTAAAGAGGCATTTTTACAACAGAAACAAACTGTACCAAATACTCAGTAAGCTGTTCAAATGTCTGTGTCATTCCAAAGACTTTCATTTCCACTGGGACATAATGCTGGGTTGGGTTTGTTTGTATGTTTGCGATGCTTGAAATACATGACAGGCTTCTGGTTTTCCTCTTCATTTGTTCCTACTTCTTAAAACCAGTTTTTACATGTTACAAAGATGCACTGTTTTCTACAGTTGCTGAAGCACACAGTGAATGGACCTTTTTGGGGAGAAAATTAGATTCTATGCATTACCTTCATTTGAGATTCCCTACAGATTTTGGTACATACAGAATCTGTTAAAAATAAATTCTAAAAAAAATATAAAAGTAATTCTTATGAACTTATTTAAAAGTTATGTATGTTAAGACTTGAAATGCTTCTCATTTCCTCTTCAGATTTTCTAGAGTTTTATGTTTTCTTCTATGCAAGGCAAGGTTGTCTTGCTAGACCTACATGTGGTATACATTTTGTTCAGCTTTGTGTTCTCTGTCAACTTTACCAGTCAGATATTACGCTAGTAATCTGGTCCCAATAAGGCCGATTCCTTCTGACGAGTAACAGTGCACTGAAGAAATGTTTAAGGGATGCGAATGTAAACACAGGGGCAGTAGTTAGCATTGATTCTTTCGCAGGAAAGCATTTGCCAAAAGCTTCTTGTGTCACTTATTTCCAATAGTATTTTGGCTTTGGATAACCTAACAAATATCTGATGTGCCGAATGAAGCAAGTATCATTCCGAAACCGTACTTGTACTTAGTTCTGTGATGTCTATGGAAGTAATTGGGTTTTTACTTAAAAAGCACTTATCCAATACTTCCTGTCTTGGAAATGACTACAGTGCCTTGATACTGAAAAGTAATAAAGAACTATGACACCAAAGGAAGTGGCAAATTATCTCAATCTTATTTTGTTCCTTTTTTCTAATCCTGTGAAGACCTGTGAAATGGATTTATTTATAGATTCCTCTCTATCACCAGTGTAACCAACCTCTCCTTCTACAGCTAACTCTTTCACTCCTGGTTATCAAAGTAGCTGATATTTGCTCACATTTTTCTTGGAATATTTTATTTTATTTCTCTAGTTTCCATAACAATTGGCTATAAGTACCTTATATATATATTTACAAGCAGTACAGTAATACTGCACATGTCCAGAATTGAATCAGGCCTTTTCCAGGTCTGCAATTGAACAGGCTTGGCTTTTTTGTTTTGGATTTTTTTCCCCAGTGACAGCTGCTCCAAAACCGATTTTATCTTTCTTCCACTCACATTGATTCTTCTGTAGTGTAGTTCCAGTAGTTCCCCAGGAACTGTCAATCAACATCTAACATAGCTTTACTGGGTGAGCGTAGAATCTATAGTCTTTCCAGATATATGGCTGAAACACTTGTACTCTTTTGGCACGATTGTCCCTTGCGCAACCATTTGAGAATCAATTTGAATTCTCATCCACTTAGTTTATCTTTTGTGTAATATGGTGTTGTCTATCCCGTTATGTCATCTCCCATGTGAATGTGGAAGCATCTTCTGACCTTAGCCCTCTTTGGGTGGTTTCCAGTATTTTTCACTATTTGCATGCTGCTGTGATGTGGTTGCATACTGTTGCCTTTCTTCCTTCTTGTCACCTGTGCTGGATGCAGCCTACAACCATGGACTCTTCTACAGTTTACTGTTATTCTTCTCTTTCATAAAGGCGTGAGCATTTCTATGGCACTAGTGTCATTATACTGGACATCTGGCTTTCTCATTTCTCTCTTATTTCTTTTGTTTGACTTCATAGTGTTAATGGAAATGTTGTATATTCTGCTGGTGGCACACACAGTGCTGCTGGTTTACATGATCTTTTCACTAGTGGTCAAAAAAATTTAAGAAATTGTTCCCTGGGATAGATGAACTGGTAAAACTTTCTTTTCATGATCATGTAAACAGCACTGAACAACTCTCTTAAAAAAATCATATTCTTTCTCTGCTTGTTTCTTGTTGCAACAGGCAATCTTCCTAAGTGGTGCTAGCAACAACGTCTGTCTGTCATCAAGCAAGAATGAAGCGTGTCCCTTCCTCTGCAAAACTTTCTCCTTTCCTTTCGACATTAGTAAAGGGACACACAGATGATAACAACTGCACTGTCCCATCTCCTGCCACAAATATGAGGACATTTATCTTCTTTGAACGCAGTGTAAAACACACACTGGGGTTTACAGAACTGCTCTAGCACGGTGGCTGTGCGGCAGGGAGCTCCGCTATTGCAGCTTGCTGTGAAACACCAGCAGCCTTCGGGGCCTCTGGCACGCTGCTGCTTACTCCTGGTTTCTATTGAGCAGGGCTGCTTCATTGTTCAGTGCTTTTGCAATCCCCTCTGCAGTTGTCTTTGTTATAGGGTCTATTTAAATGCCCTTCCCCCTGCCCTTACGCAGGAACACTGATTTTCTTTTTTCTGTCATTTCCTAAGTTTCGAGATTGCTTAATTTCTTTCAGTTTCCCAAGCGCTCCCTTGTCTTTCTCTCAAGCTTTTCCCAGCAGCCTGATCTCACTGAGATTTTGTTCGTTTTTTCCTAATTTGAGAAGAGTATCCTTTTTTTTTTCTCGCAGTGTTTTAGGAATAATAATGCACAGTGGCAAAGCTTTGAGAAGTTAATCTCTTCCATTTGCAAGTCTGCCATATGCCTTCTTACCCCCTCTAAAACCTGAAATGTTAAAAAGTTACAGTAGAGTTTAACATTCTCAGTAGCTTGGTTGATGGAAGGAACAAGAGCAGGCTGAAGTGGCATGAGGAAAGCAAAACAAACAGAGCGCTTATCTGGAGAAATAAAGCAGCTGATCTAGACTTACAGAGGAGCACAGATCTCAGGGTAGAAAATGAAATCATCAGCTACAGACAGAGCAAAATGGAAAGTCAGAAGCCAGTGTAACAGAAGGCTGAGTACAGGAGCAAGAGAGGAACGGTGTCACACGGACATTAAACATAGAAAACAAGTGGGCAGGTAGAAAAAAGAAGCGATAGCCAGAACAGACTGGAGGGAGGGAAGCCTCGTTATTCACAGCACCGATCTGACTCCTCTGGAGAGCAGCTGGAGGTGCCGAGTTTTGCAGAAATTATCACAAGAGAGGGCAGGTGCACAGCCAGCGCTGGAGAGAAGATGCAGCCTTCAGGGAAAATGAAGAGCAGAGGAGAGGTCGTTCCGTCACAGCTTTTACCTGTTCCTGTGCTGTGCTGGTCCTCTCTAGAAGGAGCAGACGTGTAAATGGAGGGAGAGAGAGTTCAAGTTAAAGGGAAGTACTGGGAGAGGCAAAGATGATGATGAGGAAGTAGGGTTCAAGGCAAAATGGGCATCAGACATTTCAGAGGTAGAAAAAGAAAGTTGAGAAAGAGGAAAAATGACAGGGGGGTAACCTTCAGGGACGGCAGGGCGCAAACTCTAAGTGAACAAATACTTCAAACAAGATATTGTATATATGCAGAAATCTGTAGAAAAAAAAAAGAGATGGATATTGCTCAATAAAGAAAATTTAATTTCAGAAAACTGAAAATATAAGGATAAAAGGAAACTACTACAAATCAAGCTAGGTTAACCTTTGCTACAAGCTGGGAGAAATGGAAATAAATGGAAAAAAAGAGATGTATTAACAGCAATATTTACCAGAGAGCTACAGACTGTGTGTGATCTGTGAACTACTAAGTGTTTAATGAAAGATCATCCTAATTTCAGTGAATACAACCCTGTCACACAGGGCTCCTGCCTCCCCTGGAAGAGAGCTCTACAAATCAAAAGAAGATTGAAAACCATTGGAGCAACAACAGTGTATGAGAATATACAGAGTACAACAGAATTCTACAAGCATAAATCTTAATCTACAGACTAGCAACTGAGATTATGCAAGAACTAGCGATTCAAATAACAGCGGGTTTCTGGTTGTAACCGAGAAACCCGTTGCCTTAATAGGATGGAATGCTCTCCAATACAGCAACGGTTGTCACTAACACTTGTTGCCAGCAGCTGGCTTAGTGGAGCATTTGTAGTTTCTCCTTCAAAAATTCCTTCCTCTCTTGTGCCTTTATTACTTTTACATATATACATTTTATACATATACATATATGCCTTTTTATATTAAAAATGGCTTTATATCACTAATCTAGCATTTTCTTTAATGCAACTTAAAAGCCTTACATGTGAGCACTAGCAGAGGTAAGAACAAAAGATGGCACAGAGAAATAAAGGACTAGAAGAAGTGGTAAATGGAGAACGCTATGGAGCAGAAACTAAAAAAAGTTCAAAGCAGATTAAATTCTCCAGAAATGGAGGATATGGTTGGAGGACACTCAATCAAATAACAAATTTTTTCTTTAAAAAGGAGATAGGACTGATGAAAAGGAAGATGAATTAAGGTAACTCTCTGAGTACTGCAAGACCAGAAGCACCAGCTTGCAAATGAGAAATCCAGTGCTATAGAGATTTGAGAAAACATTGTGCTTTTGGAAAGACACGGCGGTTGTATAACTGAAACCAAAAAGGAAATCTTTCAAGATACTTATAATTTTTGAAAGTACTGTCAATTGTGTAATTTTCAAAATCAGATCTGAGATCAGAATACTATAGGGATCAAGAGATCAAAACCTCAGAAACAGGTTTCTAGAAGAACAGAGTTTTAGCTTAGTAAAGACTGTGAGAATTAACTTGGCTGAAGAACAGAGCTAGATCTGATTACAAGTTTTGAAAGGGAAGCCAGCTGATGCTACAGAACCATGTCACAAAATGAAGAAGCAGAATAGATCTGAAGATTCAGAGGTGAACTCTAAAAAAAAGCAATCAACCACAGCGAATTTTCAAGAAATAATGGAAGAGACTGACTGGAAGAAAATGCACAGCTATATTCATAAGAAACAAAAACATTTTGCAAAAGCTTCCCTTCAGTGACTACAAGTGTCTTTAAAAGGAATATTCTACATGGGGGGTGGTTCTTTGTGGGAACTATTCAAATGATGGTTACGTTTCAGATGGCATTTGTCTCCTCTGACTACTGTAGATTATGATATAGGTCTCTACTTCTGCCTGGGGAAGAATCCCATTTTTGTCAACGGAGTGCTAGTCAATGTAAGAACAGTTCAAGGTGTGATTCAACTGAGCAGATATAGGCACCTACGTCAGAATAAGAACAACTGCACCATATTGACTCATATTGACTAGCCCACTACTGTAAAAGTGACCTTGGGAGACACCTTCATTTTGTCAGAAAAAATCCAATCCCAGTACCTGAAATACAATCAATATGAGTTGGACATAATTTTGCAAGTAAAGTTTCAGTAACCACGGGGGGTTTTTTCAGTTATATACCTATCCAGCACAAGCAGGTAAAATTCATGTCATGCAGTGAACAAAATATTCTCACTGTGTGTAAAATGCAAGCCAAATGTAAAGGAAACAAACGTGAAAGAACAAAACTTTGTCTTACCTCCCATTGGGAGAGCTGAAACTATGGAAGACCAGGAGTCCATGAAGATAAAATTAAAAAAGTGTGCACAGGAAAGCTGAATTACATGAAAATATAGCAAAATAAGAACAGAATTTCTAATAAATAGTCCAGGCCAGAAAGCAAGTGCTAAGATGATAAAAGGTGAGTGCTGTTAACAACATAACAAGTGTCGGGATGGATACTAGCTCATGTCTAAACATACTCAAAGAAACTTTAGATCAACAAGTTAAGAGATGGCCCGGGTTTGCCTTTGATGCTGGAAAAATTACAGACTAAAAATAGATTACTTTTCTTGTTATTCTGCTCTAAGACTGTTAAAGAATATCACTGCTACACTGGTAGTCTTATGTCTAGTCCATAAAGACTGACATACGCATTACACCTGCTGTGGTAATTACAGAAAATGGATCATGATTTGATTATGATGTTAAATGTCTTGCAAAAATAGTACAACTGGAAACACTTCAAGGCCAAGGTATCTACAACATAATGGTTTTATGGAAAATGTTATCAAGATTGCCACAAGTCTGTCTACAAAACTCTCAAGAGTGAAACACACTATTATTTCACTTTACCCTGAAAGCAGACTATCAGTTACTGAAAGTTTAAGGGGGATAGCTTAAAATTCATTATGTAGTTGGTAGTATGAAATACAAAGACACTGCAAATTCTTACTAGCCCCATTAAGACAAAAAGAAAGGGGAAAGTGCACATGAGAAAAAAATCACAAAAGTGAAAGCCCTTGCAGCCACAGGGCTCTGTAGTTCTTACATGATGTAAACCACAGGGGAAGCCCTTCCAGATATTCCACATGGAGTTTCTCCTTATTTGTTCAAGCAATTACTGAACAAAGACAATTCTTAGGAGAAACACAGGTCATCTTCTGCTTTTTCCAGAACAGAGAGAGCTTCTGCACCTCTTAGAATCTGAAACAGAGCAGGATTTTGAGGAGTAGGAGAGCAGCAATGAAGAGAACTGTGTGAAGAAAAGCAGATGCTGAAGTATACCAGATACTGAGAGAGATCTGTGAAACAGAGGAGCCAGCTGAGAGACAGAGAATTTATTTGTGTTGTATTACATATCATTTTCTTCTGAATGATTCAAATGAGAGGGCTATTTGAAAGATGAAATTTCCTGGCTTCAGCCAGATGTGGCCATCAACTGCTAGGGAGAGGACAATTGGGATATTGAGATCACTGTATTTCCCTCACAAATTCTTTCCTTCCTAATATTATTTTAAATTAATCCTGGTAATACACATGATTAAAAAACATCATTTGACTGTTACGCAAAAGTCATAGGCAACCATTGTTGTAGTAGGCTTGAGGGCTTCCTAACCGAGAGGGCAGTGAAACAGTGTGAAAAGGAAGAAAAGAAAGTTCCAGCAAAGCAGGTCTTGATCTTGAGGCCTCATTTGTTTGTGAGATATCGAATATTATACGATCAGTGAAAGAAACCTGAAGGTCCCAATTATGGTATCCATCATTTCAGGCTGGAAGACTGTGCGAGAAGCTTATTGGGGTATACATGACATGGACAGTAAGGTAAACAAGTCTCTGAAAAGAGACTTGTTAAGAGAAGAGTGTTCTCTCTTCAAAATTGCGCCCAACGGTCAATATGATTCTGACAAGATGATGCTGGTTTGGAAAGTAATAAGCCCTTTTGCTTTTCTGATATTGCCTGCCAGGGAAAAGCAAAGCTCATGCTCTGGCCTTGGAGTTTGTTTTGTATTAGTCCAATAGGATCTTTAAAAGAAATCAGCCTCATATAAGGATTCCCTGTCCCAAAGGTAACAAAATTTTCACACAACATAGCCATACCTGGAAATCATTAATTGCAGTTAACCCCAAAGTTTTGAAATGAGCAAAACTGCTTTTCCCGTCAAGCACAGATTGCAAAACTTATTAAGCTGTAAAAGAAACGCTTTGTTTCTACCGCCTGAGTAAGCGCAGGCTTTAGTTCTGTACCTCACAGCCCGTGAAAACAGTCTGCTAGGAGATGTCTCTCTCGTGCTGATGCCAGGGAGGCTAATGACCCAACGCTTGTTCAGTCCGACTGATGCTTTACGCTAACCCAGAAGAGGACTGCTGTGCCACTTGTACCAATGACCCCTAGAACAACCCGCAGCCTTCAGCGCTACTGGGCAGGAGCTCTGAACTGGTACCAGGCTCTTTACTTAGAGCAAAGGAGGGGCTCCATTCTACCAACAGAGCTGTCTGCAGAGGCTGCGTTAGACAGCTTTTTTTCCTCTTTCTTATTTCCTCTGACCTAGGCTAATTGTTTCTTTCATCTACACAGAGATACTCTGACTCCAGAGAACATCAGTCAGTGTTTTTGTTGGGTTTTCGCTCACTCTGTCATTGAGGAACGTAGCCTAAAAGGAGCGGTTCTTCTCCTGCCACTTGGATCTTGTTATCCAGTGACCTCAGGACGAGTGGCATCAGCTTATTGATCTGATGGGAAATGAATTATTTGACAGGATTTGTGATTTATCACAGATCAGCAAACTGATCTAATTCACCGTGGGCTGTGATATTGGAAGAGGCAAGAAAACCTGATGTTTAGGGATGGGGCAAAAAGGAACCCATTGTTCGGAAGCAGGTCCCTCATGAGAATGTGTAATTTAAAACTGTCACACCAGCAATGGGCTTTTCTTGCGATGTTAAGCGTTATATCGTCTTGATAGTTAAACAGCATAAAAAATGTAAAGTCACAGACTCCATGAAATAACCGCATCCAGTTTCATTCATATAGACAGAATACACAGAATCGACCCTGACAAACACAATTCTGTGAAGAGGTTTTAGGTGGAGCGTCGGGACTGCAGTCCACTCCCGGCTTTGTCAGATGACATGCTTAGACGTAGTCCTTTTTTCCTTGGCTCATCATATGTTCATTGTCACCTCATACCTGTTGGGAGAGGTGTGGGTGGATTTCTCTGAGTCTTATTCAATGAATGTTCTCCCAATGCTGGTTTTTAATTAATCCCATTTAAAAGGATTCATTGTTTTGTGGGCAGGGCTCTTTTGCCTCAGGAATTTTAAATATTTTGATTATGAATACATTATTGAGCCAAAATATTTTTTTTTTAAACATCAATAAACTTACTGCTCCCTTAGTACTCCCTGACCCTGAGGGAGTTGCTAGAAAAGCTACTGTCACGGGGAGGTGAAAGAGGAAGGAAAAAAGATGAGGTCAGAATGGAGAACCGCAGGAAAAAGTGCAGTGGAGCCCGGTTTTTACTTTATCCCAAGCTCCCAGTGATGGGTGGCCAATATTCTGGTGGGAGGGCTCTGCCTCACGCGCAGATCAACAAATTGCTCCACATCCTCTATCCACTTCCCATCAGTGACAGGAGCAGCAGATAGATCAGGCCATAGATGCAGAAAGCAGAGAACAGTTGTATCAGTGGTGGTCACCACTTCAACAATTCGTCTTCAGCTCCTCTGGGAAAAAAAAGTGTTGGCCAGGTGGAAGCATCCTGATGGGTTTCTCTTGAGTCTTATAAATCAGATCACCCAATTTCACATTTGGAATCATTAGCTCATTTTTTACAGTAAAAAATAATGGTGTGAAAGGTACAATATGTAGTACCTTAAATTATGCATGAAGTTGTTACGGTGATATAAACTGCTTTTAAAAGAGATTTTTACTCCTGTTAGTGATGTGGCTTTTTTAAAATTATTATTCCTGAGCCCCTCTTTTAAAAGCAGTCAAGCACTTACCCAACTGTAGAAAAGATGCACTTCTAGTGAACTTTGTGAAAACTTGATGTGTAATTTGTTTTTAGCAAACTTTTACCCTAAGATTGAAGCAAAAGTTTTAACTATGGAACCAACAGCAGCCTTCAGAAAGAAAAACTGCCAGCACCAGCCTGCACAAATGATGCAGGTGTGGTTTCCCTCATACTCTTTGGAGTTCATGAGCTCCATTCCACGAAATGGTAAAACTCTGCGCTCCCAGAAATTACCGTGAGCTCCTGGTGCGTGGCACCTTGCAGGATTAGTTCCTGCAAATGCAGCCATAATGTGCCTTCCATGTGTTCCAGAACTAATACCAAATTTTATCTGATGACTGTTTAACATAAAATACACGAGTCCCTGAACAATGGAGTAGAACCAACATCTTCCATCACTCCCTGGATAAGCTTCCTATTCATGAGACCAGCGAGTCATGTCACCACCCTATATCCCAGTAATTATATTTGCAAAATAATGTCACTTCAAAGGGGGAGGAGGAGCACCTTCAGTATACTCATAGAATAGTCTCAGCTTCAGAATAGCTTACAGCTTGGAGCAAAAGCATTTTCCTGGGAAGAGAGACACGGTTTTAAATGCCCTTCATCCTTCAGGCTGAAGAGGTTTTCTGTAGTGTTCGTGATCACGACTCTGCCACCAACCTGTCTGCTCTGAGTTATACAGAAACTAATCTTGTAAGTCTTAGGTGTGGCCTGAATGTGGCTGATTTACCAGGTCTCCGCTGCACTTGGAGGAAAGTCTTGCCTGAGAATTCAGCCAGGCTCTGACATATTTTAGGTACTGTGCTCTTGGTTTTACCATGATGGCGGCAATCCTAAACACATGCAAAGCAGAAAGAAGGCTGCAAGGCAAGGTACTGGCAAAATTTAGTTGCCCAAGGAAGGTATTTGGCAAAGTACATGCTAGGATTAGGCAGGATTTAGGCACCTGAATCCTACCTAAATACCTAACTTACAGATCTTGCTCAATCTAAATCCAGCTGTGCTGCATGTCCTCCTTTGCTGGAGAAGAAATTTGAATCTGCATGGTGAAAGGTATCTCGTGTTCTGGAGATCAAGAGCACTTGCTCTTTGCTTTAGTTAGGCTGTGCGAGGCAGTATCAGGGTATGACCACTACCACCTCAGGAGCCCAAAAGGCATGTGATTTCCCCCGTGCTGTTGCCAGGCAGCTTTCCATAGCCTTTCAGAGGAAGAGTCATTATTCACTTTTACTTATCATCCAAGGGCTCTTGCTCTTAGGAGAGAAGGGAACTGTTTATACAGTAACTTGCGTTTTCTCCAGTGTCTCTTTTTTCTGGCAGTCTATAAATCTCAGATGCTGTCAGTGTTGAGTGGAAATGAAGGCTATTGTTGGACAGGGAGGAATTCTTTTCTTACATCCAGTTACTTTAAGATAACTGAATATCTGCTCACATGCTCGCTGCTCTTCAAGTCCAGAGTATCTCGTGTGAGGCAACTGGGTTTTAAGGCTTTGACCACACGGCATGGTGGGGACGAAACCACACAGCAACTTGTTCCGTCAGACTTTATTTTTCCTAAGGTGTTCAGGATGGGAGAGAGGACAAAGCTGCTCTGCAGAACACGGTCAGCTGTGCATTTCAAATGGTTTTGTGGAGGCAGGAATACCATCAGACTTCCCAGCTTTACAAAACCACTTTCTGAATGAGGAGTAAGGCAAGATTCTCTTAGAAATATCACGGCCACAACACGGTTTCAGTAGTTTACATTTGTCATTTATAAGTTAAATCAAAGGTGCACATAGCTATGTGTAAATGCACGCGCTATCAAATTATTCACATGAATAAAAGTATACACGCACACTTTAATTTTCGCAGTTGGGGATTTTGCCCGGATTGCTACCACCTCCCGAAACACTGAAAACATGTACACGCGTTGTACCCTAGAACTCCTCGGGAGGACAGGCACCCTAGATCTCCTCGGGAGGACAGGCACACAGTTCGGACACGGTTGTTCACCTGAAGAAAAAATATGGCACCTCTTGCTTCTGAAGGCCACACCTTTACACGAGAAATTTTAAAGAAAAGAAGCTTGAAGTTGAGGGTATGAGAAGGGAGCATACACCCCTGGAGGAAATTCGACAAAAAGTTTTAATTTCCCGTAGGAATGGGTGCCTTTAAAGCCCCGGTGAGAGATGACCAGCCGTGGTGCCTCTGTAGCTGAAGCCGGCGGGCTGCGCGGTGTCCCGGGGCGGGGGGGGTGAGCCGGGCCCCGGCTGGTGCAGAAACCAGCCCCGCGCAAGGAGCGCGGGACTCCCCCCCCCCCCCCCGCAGCGACACGAAACGCCTCGTACGTGGCTCAGCCCTGCATCTGCGACACGGGACCGCCTCGGCCCCCGCCATCCTCAGACCGCTACCGGACTGTGCCCGCCCGCGCCGTCCGGGGCCAGGCCCCCTCCCGCTGCACGACCGTTGCCAGCCCGACTCGCACACCCGGGCCCCGGCCCCC
>VXBL01001384.1:301313-491006 GCA_013400195.1 Aramus guarauna | reverse complement strand
AGGGCTCCCGCTGTCCGCCTCGGCCCCCCCCCGGCGGGCTCAGCCTGCGGCCCCTTCCCCCTCCGCGGGCGCGGACAGCGCTTCTGGCTTCGCCCCGTTGCCCCCAAGCCGCCCGATCCTAGAAGGCACCTCGGTGCGACCGCCGCCACCCGAGACAACTCCTCGCCCCGCTTTCCGCGCTCCCCGCACTTCTCGCAGTTGCTTGCCCCCGGGTCGAGCAAGAACGACATTACAGTGCAGCCTTGCGTGCCCAGCTTGCCATCGCTGTGCTTCTCAGCTTCTTCTTAAAAGGTTTTCCTTCGCACCCGTGTTTTCCCTCCGTGTCTGTAATTTCCTCTTCTTTGCTCTCTTTCTGTTTGTTGCCTTGTATCACCCACATAATACTGTATAGTTACCATTAGAGACTGCTTTATTCCTCTCATGCTTCTTACAGGCTACCCCGGTTATTCACCTGCATAGATAGCATCCTTTCTCAGTTTAGCATTAAACCACTTATCTTATTTCTGTTCCCAGCAGTACCTAGATATAACCACGATAGGTAGACTACAAATGTAGAGGCTGATTCCACTAAACGTAGTCACCTAGAAACCCCTTTCCTCCCTTCACTTCCATCTAGGCTGAGAGTGTGGGTGGTTTCTAAGTGACTGAGAGAGGTGGAATAGGTAGGAGGAAAAGGGTCTGAAACATTAGGAATAACTTGGAGGAAGGAGGGTGGAATCGGTCGTCTTTGCTACTGCTGTTTGTTCCACTCTGGAGAAGTAGCAGCAGGAGGTGCTGGAGGAGGAGGATTTACAGCAGACACTCTGGAGACCCAGAGCCAAACTCTGAGTGCTGGAATTGCACACAGGCTACGTATGCCACTGGGAGGTGGTGGAGTGTAGTAATAAGTGCAGTTGTTTTTATCCATGTAATCACTTGGATAATCACAGGAAAATCTGCAAGTGGATTGGACTATATCAGGTTATTTGCTTTTTATGTTTGGTTAATACTTAGGCATTAAGAAATCAGAAACAGCCTTTTAGAAAGCTGTGGGCAGCCTGTTGTTTTGGGTTGGTTTTTTTTCCTGAGTTGGGAATAGTTTAAAAAGCACAGGTTTCTGGCTATTAGAACTCTGCAGTTTGATCTGCAATGAAGGGCTGCTGTGTGTAAGAAGTCATTTAATACCGGGAAATAGAACTACTGATTACTATCAGACTCCTCTTTTCCCTGCTTTCACTACTCAGATTAATTGAAGAAACTGGCCTTCATCTACAGCAATATGCTTGGGGGAAAATGTATGTGAAGTGCTTTCCTTGTTGGACACTAACATTAGCTCAGTATTAATTCTTTTTCTAAACTATTACCAGTGTCTGTTGACTGATGGTGATTTCCCAGTAATTTTCCAAGTGTCTCATTTGTTTCTGCCATTAAGTGCCTTCTAAAGGAAATGCAGTTTGCTTTTGAGGTCAGAGTATTGTATGTAACGTAGCAGAGTTAGTATCAGGTAAATTAAACTTGGTTCTGAACACAAGAGTGAGGCATGACCTTGGATTTACCAACCGTGATTTATCAGTCAGATACTGAAGTGTCTGCGAAACAAACCTGTTTCTATAGTTTTCCTCATTCATGTGTATGTTAATGAATCTCTCCATACATAGATACAATCAAACAGATTAATTCTGGGGTTTATACACTGGTTTGCCCTGACCATTGTTTTGGAAGCTAGTCAAAATATGTTCAAAATATGTCTCCTCTTAAGGAACAATTTTTGAATGAATAACACTTCTTTTGCAAGCGTATATTATTGCAAAGCTCCTTATTAAATAATACTGTGAGATATCTGCTAGATGATGAGGAAAGCTTTGTCCTCCATTATGAATTGAAGTGCTTTTTATTCCTTGAGATACTCAGCACTGGAAAGGTATCTTTTGCAAAGTTCTTAGAGCAGCCATAAATACTTCTGCTAGAGAGACTTCCTGTTTGTTGTACTTTGTGTTGTTCTGTTATTGAAAGACACCTTGATTTTTTGTTTGTTTGTTTTGTTTTGTTGTTGTTGTTCTGGAGAAGACAGGAATGAAGGAAAAACCAGCCAGAGCAAATAAGTAAACTGGGGGGGGATCACATGATGCAGACTGAATGCTTTTTCTTTTCATTAGGAAATACATTCTTGCTTTTGTAATTCAATGAGCAAGTCTTACATATCAATTATGTTTTTTATTAACCAAGGCAAACTTTTAAGGGTAATGATGCATCTAGAGTTGCATAGAGGTGCCCAGCATCTTCAGAGCTGCCATTACATCAGGAAGCTGTTACTTGAAAAAAAAGTGACCATTAGTGGTGGTTTGTTTGTTTTTTTATATGTGGGCTTCTGAGTCTTAAGAACAATAATAGAGAAGGAAAAGATGTACCTACTTCCTCTGCTAGATTTGAAAATTATTTTCATGTAAAATTGAATAGAGTTGTAAAGACTGCAGGAACACTTGTTAGTCACAACACCGGTGGAATTATGCTAATATAATGCTAATGTTCTGTGGTATAGTTGATATCATGCCTGTTAAGATGCTTGTGACTTGCATGTAACACAAACTCAGTAAACTGATTTTTGTTTAGATCTCTGCCTGTCAGGTAACTGGATGCTACTGAAGTTCAAAGCAGAAAGATCTTCTAGTTAATGGTCAGAGGAATGAAACACTGTATAATAAGGACACACTTAAACCCTTGCTGTTATTATTTGAGAATGAGAAATCCAAATCATATTTTCACACATGTAGCTTCTTTTGGATTGCAGAATTTCAGCTGAGACAGCATTGTGAGTCAATTCTAAATATTTATTTATAGGACTAAAGCTTTCAACAGGTGGAATCAGACATGCAGTATTTTAACTACCTTAGGTTTAGGGAGTAGGCCAGTATGGCTAGCATCATTTCAAAAGTTAATTGGAATGTTTTGCTACTTGTTTTCCAGACTTACCCACAGGCTGGGAGGAAGCTTATACTTTTGAAGGTGCAAGATACTATGTAAAGTAAGTTGCATGTTTATCTGTCACAATACTATGATTTTCCATTAGTTTGTCTAAATGTTGCTGTAATCTTGAATGTATTCCAAACTAAATGTAAATATTATGCTATAAATCTAAAAGGAGTATTCCAGCTTGTCATAGTGTATGTAGTCCTTTGTTTACTGAATTCTGTACAGCTGAAACAATTTCTTGAGGTTTTGTGTTAATACTTTTAATTAAAGCTGCTTAAGGATGCAGATTCAAATGAAATTTCTGCTGTGAGTGTGACCATCTAGCAACAAATGGCCTTGTCAAGAATACCTTGAGTTTGTCTGTTTGACACTTGTGTATATATGCTGTCATGCCATAAAAGCTTTCAGAAAGGAAAGATCTTGCTTTGTCACTGGGAGAAGAGTCTTGATTCAGCCCTATTCTCTAGTAATTAAGTTGTTTAAAGCCACTCTGGAGGTTTAATGTGGCTGTTTTCTTTGCAGACCTCCTGTTTCTACTTCTACCATTGATTTTTCATTATTTTCTTATTCAAGTTTTAGTATGTTTGAGGAGTGTATCCACTGTGGTAGACTTGCTGTATTGTCTTTTTGAATGAGAGCCACGGAAATTGAGCTCTTATGTACCAGTCCAGAGGTCATGTTGATCAGATCTGTGCAAACCTCTTAAAAGCTTTTCCTCTCCAGATAGGCAGACCATCCTTATCTGGAAAATGTTTAAGCGGCGCCTATGTATGTTTGTCCAGTTAATATGCTTCTTTTTCTGTTATTTAACAATTTGCAGACTTTTCTGGATTCATTCAGGAGTTTTTACTCACTGCTCTGTGTATTTGGTTTGCCATCTTTAAATGAATAGTGCTGTCAGTGAGGTAACTTGTATGAGTGGAGGTTGCTAGTAGTCGTAGAGGTTAGAGGCTACAGGTAGGTTTTTCAGTGTCTTAGAATTGAGCAAAAGGTAGATTCTCTGTGTAAGTGGCAGGGTAGGCATTCTGAGATGGGTGTTATGTATGTGTTGCATGGTTTATTTTATATACCAATAGGAACATATTTGATTTGATCCTAAATAATATTTTTAAACAAATACTGAAGGATAATGCTCCAAAAATCTGGTCAGAACTGGTGCTGGGCTCTCTGGAAGCGGTTGCCTTCTCAATAGGTGACATGTTTGTTTTACTGTTCTATTCTGCCTTCTTGTAATTTACATTACACAGTGGTGTATAGCAACTGGCAAGAATTACACCAGACTGAGGACAAGAATGTACTAAGGATTTAACCTCTGGTGTTCTGTTCAGATTATTAAATGAAGATGAGTGAAAGTTAAAGAAAGCTGTATTTGTGTATATATAACATTAAGGGAAATTCCTCTATGCTTTCAGGTGGAACTTGTTCTCATAGAATAAATCTATCAACAATGTGTTAGCTATAGTAACTGGAAAATAGCAACTTGAGTTTTCTTGGAATAAAAAAAAGTGTGCGGACAGCTATTGTAGAGTGACTGATGCTCTTATGCACAAACTTACCAAGCGGTAGGTTGTTTGTGTACTCTTGTCCATGTAAGATCTTGTGTTCAAGGTGGTGTCATAACTGTTAGGATGTACATTAAGCTGATTGTTTTGCTGATAGTCAGCACTAAATATCTCTGTTTATATTTAAAAGTTGTGCGGCATCTTTGAAAACATGTTGCACAAACAACACTTCTCTGTGATTTGATAGATGTAGGAGGATAGCGTGGATAGTGCTGTCAAGCCTGCTGAAAGGTTCGCGTGATACGACCAGTTTGGCATCCTTAGTTAAATAGGTGTTTGTTGCGTAGCCTCTCAGGCTGAATTTACGCTTCTGCCTGATGATAGCTTCTCCTTTTAAAGCTGTCTAGCATTCAGTCCTACCGGCGCTAGAGAAGATGTGAGAGCTAACATAGAGTGACAACGTTATAATCACTCTTGTAATCCTCGGCAGTGTAACTCTGGGTGATGCGTTGGTGATGACTCTAAACTACTGCGGTGCTCCCACATGAGTGGAAAACAGTGCAGGTTGTTGGGACCACGTGCTACACAAGCATCCTGACGTGGATTTTTTAACTGTAACCTGCTCTTTTGAGTGTACCGATTTGCTAAATATTAATGTTTATTACGTTGATTACAGCATAATAAAACTATGTTTAAAAATGTTGAGAGCTTGTTCCTGGTCGGGTCTGAAAGAAGTATGTTTTATATTCCGGTATGAGTTAGAGTTACAAGGGAATGAACCTTAATGGCAGGCTATTGATGCACTCAGCCATGTGAAACTTGGCTGTTGGATTTCTGTAATGTGTCCAATAAGAGTTAGACAAGAAGGATAGTCAAGTTTCCTGATCACGTAAATAATTTCACCTAACTTCTGAGGCACAGCTTCAAATATGTGGGTTGAATAAAAATATTTAACAACCTTGCTTTATGGCAAGATCTTACACTAGGCTGTGTTTGAAAATAAAAACCTTTTGAAAATTATTCTTATGGTTCTTTAATAATAGCTCTTAGCTGTTCCAAGTGGGTGTGTCTCTGAATCTATTACTGTGCTTTTTCTGGCTTTGAAGTAGTAAACACTGTATAATCAAATTGGGATAATGTTGAGGAGATAATCGTCAGCCGAACATTCCTTGGACTGCCATTTCAAACAAATGACTTGGGATACAGACTGCATTGAAATGTGATTATTTTTAAAGGACACTGTATTTTTCTTGAGATGCGTATGTTTGTTTTTAGAATAAGTAAATACCAAATGGTGACTATTTTACACATATTTTTTTAATGACATTGAATTTGTTCTAGCTTTAGAAAGGAAAGATATTCTGAATCAGGGATAGATATGGAGTTGTTCCCATTACATAATGTGGTTTTGTTTATGTATGGGATTGTATTAGTAAGTTCGTGCTAGCTAGGACTTTGAGCTTTTTTGCAGTATTTTTGGATTAGTTGAAGAATTCTAATACTTGGTAATGACAGAATCCTTCCCTCACATCCTCCCCATCCCTTGTAAATGCAGATGACAAAAGATGTTGTTGGTTATTTGGAGTAAAAAAAAATATGCAATGCCATAATATATTATATATGTTCTCATGAGATGTGGTTACATTGTTAAAGTGTTTTGTCTCTTCCGGACTGAGAAAGTTTTGTTTACTTCATGTTAGAAATGTGCACAATTATCCCTCTCTCATCACTTCATGGGAACTCTATCAGTAAACTTTTCTGAACTAATGCTTGGTTTGGGTGTAGTCTTTATTTATACAATAACTAAACTTTTACCTGGAATATAGATCTGTATGGCTAGAATCAACACATTCAAATATAACCTTTAGTAATTAGTTTACTATCAGCTAACTGTTGAATCTTCTGTGTTATGAAGTAAAACAAGATATGGGAAAACTCCTCAGTTTGAAACTGCTGACATAGTATGCTGAAAAACTTGACATTTTCTTTTGTTCTGCTTAGAATACTTCACTGGCCTAGTTATTTATGCTTAGCATATTGAGCACTCATGGGGCTCTGAAAAGTTATGGGCTTTATCCTCAAAACAGATTTAAGCAGGATAGTAGCATGGGAAACTTAAGTTACTTACATTATTTATAAGTGCATAGGGAAATGGACCCATGTGACAATCCCAATATGATACTTGTCAATAGAGAAGACATACCTGGTCACAGGCTTCAGACTCCTCAGCTATTAACATCAATGAGAATTTTCAACTTGATGTTTTTAGTACCTTGTGATGACTACGTAGCCATTATGCACCAAGGTACTGGTTTTGAGAGCTATAAAACTACATAAATATATCTTTTTTTTTTTCCTTCTCTTTGTGTATTCATTCATACACATGTTTTTAAGAAACCTTTATTGCTGGTTAAAACCACCTGACTATCTAAACTCAGGCATTTGCTTCGTTTTCTTGCCTTTCCTTTTTCATTTTAGTAGTTCTGAGCATATGTTAGGATTTTTGTATTGATTTTTTTAAACCATGTTTATACTATTTAGGTTATTAATTTACCAAATAAAATTGATTTAAAAATAAATCCAAGGATGATATTTGAGGAATTTTGCATCAGTCTAACTAGTTTGGCTTCTACAGAAGTACTCTTAAATAAGCTGTTTGGGTATTAGAATTTGGTATTTCTTAACTCTGCTGTAGGACTGATACTTTTTAGGCAGCTGAGTGAAAAAGTACTTAAAAACTTGAAGAATTAAGAAGGTTGAAGTTTCATTTTTAGGGTTTTGTGTTGAAGTTTACCTTTTTCCTGTATCTATTAAAAAAAATTTTGCCTGTTGCTTACTGAAGCAAGGCATTGGCAAACCCAGGCCAAAGCCAAGGCGAGTTCACTGTTGCATCAAATAGAGGTTTTGTTGCTTTTCATAGAGATTTTTATCAATGCAGGTTTGCTTATTGTAGGCATGTAGTTTGAAAATTGGGAAGGTAAGAAAAATGTATAGAGTGATTAAAAGGGATAAGATCTTTTTCAGCCTTGAGTTTCTGTTGTTTACTAAAACAACCTGTGCTCATTGAGAATTCAGCTTTTGTTTGAACCTTTGTCTCTTATGTGCATTGTAAAGATCCTCTCCCATTTACCTGAGACTTTCTCCAGAAAATCAAAGAACAACTAGCCACGATTGCAGAGGCCCCTCCTTGAAAGGAAAAATGGAATTTGAAAAAAAAAAAAAACAAAAAACAACCGATCAGACTGTTTTCCTCCTACAGTAAGAATCACAGTGTTCCTCCCAGAAATTTAGTTCTTTTCTTGTTACCTCTAACCTTCATTTTACTATAATTAAGGAAAGATTAAAGTTTATTCGTGGCCTTCATTCTGTTCATTCTCAAATGGTAAGACCCCTATGTCAAATATTGGAATATGGCTAGATGGATGAACTGGGACTTCATAGGACAGCAAACTTACCTGTGCCTTTTACCTTTGTAGTGAGCAAAGCTGTTCAACACAGAATGTTTTAGGAATGCCTGAAAATTTATTATCTATTTTAACACTTGCCTCTTTATTCATTGAAATATTTCAAGAACCAAAAATACTGCAATACCAAAGCTGGATGTGGAGGTGGAAGGATTCTAGACTCAGGAAGAAATGGGTGTGGGTCAGGGGAGGAGAGGTAGGATTGCATCCAAAAAGCAGCTTGTGGTGGGGATGCAGTGGGAAGAGGATGGAGGTAGCAGAGTACTGAAGGAGAAGGCTGAAAAGGTGGGAGTAGTTGCAGGAGGGGAAGAAGTGGAGTCTAAACCCAGCAGAAAGGAGCGGTGGCAGTGGGAAGTTAGTAAAAGGAGTAGAAGTGGGAGCTGATTTCCTAGGAGAACACTGAATGGAATTTCTCCCAGAGGGAAGGGTGGCAAAAGTTCACCCTATGAAAACATGTTGTCTGACTCGTGTGCAGGTCTGGCAGGGCCTATTACCCCTGGCTTATGAACCTGTTTCAAAGTTAGGCTGGCAGGTAGAATATCAGATGTGAACATTAGGGATTACTGTGCTTGTAAAGTCTCTTTTTGAATGTGATGTCTTGTGGTTGATACTTGGAGCTCTTTCTTTCCTGAAGTGTATTTCTAAATTGGGTAATACCTTGAATACTGTAGTTTTAGTAAGATAGACTTGAAACCATGAGGGACCCTATTGTTTTTTTTTTAACCAAGTTTTCAAAACACTTGTAAGAATCAATGGATAATTATTTAAAAATACAAAAAACCCTATATGTAAATTGTTACATGAAATGTTGAAATCCATGAGAAAGACATTGAAGACACTCAAGCTTTTTGATATCTATTAACAAATTAATAAGTTAACTTCCCTAGTTTTAGATCCTTGTTTTGGAAGTGGTAATACTTGTTCCCTGACTTTGGTCTCAATTGATACTTGAGTAATAATAGCAGATAAAGGTAATATATACTTTTAAGATGTTATTACAGTGAAGTGAATTCTTCTGCGGTCTTTCATTTTTTGGTATCTACAATGTGTGAAGGATGGTAAAAAGAAAAGGAAATGCTGATCAATCATAACTTATGTAGATAGTTGCTGTGTTATTTTATAAATATAGCGATGCATTTTTTTTTTTCCCTAGCTCTCCCCGATTTGCAAAAAAAGATAACTGATACGCCCTCTTAAGAATTATTTTGAGGCCCCGTACCAGTATTTTGTCTTCCTGGTGTGTCAGAGTGTTGCACAAGTTCTTTTCCTCATCTCGGTACCCATGTCCTGCAGTGCCTGGAATTGAAATGCTTTCCAAAAACACCTGAACTGGCAAGCAAGTATCTTGTCAATTTTGCCAACGGAGAAGTCTAACTGCTGTAGCCACTATTTGGTAGAACTTTAATGGGTCTGAATTTTACCTGGTGCACATTATGTTCTGCTTTTACTTTAAAGGAATCACGTCTACTTTTTCTCTGTGGTTTTCAAGTGTTTTGTTGTACTGGATCAAAACTAGTGTCTGTTGTGGTGCTGCGCTAAGCCTGTTTTTCCTGCATATGTTTATGTTACACTGGCTTATATTGTAATGAATTACACTTTCATTAAACCTGAAGATACACTTCAGTTGGCAGTTCAGAGTGATCTTCAGTACGCTTCTGTGTGCGTATGAGAGAGGGAGAAAACTCCTGTGAAACTGGAGGCAAATGCTGGCTGGAAGCAAAGCTCCACAGCCCTGACTGGTGGGATTTCTGCCAACGTGATGCCTGTATGTGTGTTTTTCTGTGTTTCAGTAAGTAAATACCTAAGTTTAAACACTTTCCCCTTCTCTCTCCTTCCCTTGCCTTCTTTCTTTTGAATGTGGAAGGTAGTTGTTTCTCTCTGTTCACTTCATTTGCTCTTGCATTTGGTTGAAGGGAAGGTATTCTCTGACAGCGATGCTGGCGAGGAAGAAGTTGCATCAGTAGCCACCTTCACAAATAGAAGTTTGGGAATGGGAACTTGATAGCACAGGCACTCCAGTAAAACTTTTTGAGAAAGAGTCCTGCTTACCAGTACTGCTTAAATAGTTGGTTGCGAATTTGCATCTTTCTGCTCCAGACCTATAAAACTCGAGTTGAATATTGTTTGAAATCTGTGAAGTGGAAAAAAAGGCTTTTAGACAGATTTTTGAATGCCTATGTGGCCTGTGATGGTCATAGAGCTTTATATAAACAATTAAAAAACACATGCATGTTCAGGAAGCTTCAGAAACTTAGTTCGTCATGGCTTTCTCCATGGTGACTTAGTAAGAACAATTATTTATAAGGAAAGGTATATTGCCAAGCAACTTACCCTTTAAAATTAGCTTCCTGTTTTTTTTTCTCTTCCAGAGTCTATTACAAATAATGTTTGTTTAGTCAAAACAAGTACTTAAAGAACTAATTTTGTGCTTTACTAACTGGAAACATTTCAGACCAGGTAAGAGGGGTCCTAGTAAACAAAGGTGTTTGAAAGGAGAATACCTGGTCAAAGTCTTGATTTAAAATGCCGTCTTTGCCATCTTTCAATGCCAGTGTTTCATGGAAACTTGTGTATTCTTTACTACTCACTGAGTAAGTAGGGCTACTGAAATTGTAGAAATCCTGCAAGAAATGCATCTTTTGATGCTTTTCTGAGTTATGCTACTAGCAAAATTCTGTCACGTTATTTTTTTTTATTCTTTGATTTGTTTTAAATTCTACAGATTACGCAGCTGCTGACCAATGTCTAACATGCATTGTTTTTGAGAACATCTTTTGGGATATGTAAATACAGGTGACATATCATCTTTCAACTTTTCCAGTGACCCTGGTTTATAAGAAGGACAGAAAACTCACTTCAAAATAAAATGTTGTAAGCTACAAGAATAAACAAGTGATGTTCCCAAATATCTGTGGGGAAGAAAAAAATCTTTTAATCAGAACGGATAACTTGGTTTCATGATGGAGAGAGTAAAGGTGTCTAAGATGACTGGGGATTTTGTTGGTTGGTTGGTTGTACATGTTGGCCATGCTATTTTGTAAGGCTACTTTCTTTTGTATTTTTCCACATACAAAGAAAATTCTCTAGATAAATTTAAAACTTCTCGGTTAAATTTTTGATAAAGTTTGATACAGAAGATTGAAAAAGAAACAAAATATAAGTTTGAGCTATAATGTCAAAACATCAAATGTTTATTTTAAGGATTTTAATTAGAACAATGATGCAAGTTAAACCTCACTAGAAATTCATATAATCTGTTCTGATCTTAAATCTCTTTTGTGGTACAATCTCTATTGTTTATACTGGATGTGGGGACCAGTTGCATACCTGGTCTGAAACACTGAGATGTTTTCAGTAAATAAAGCACACAAATGTTACTAAATATTTTTTTTAATTAATAAAATTTTAGCTTTTACTAATTGATCCATCATCTTTATTTATCTGAAGAGTTAAAAGTATTTGACTTTTGAACCAATAAATTTTTAGTTGGCTGAATTGAACACCTAAGAAAAAGATCTCTAATATAGTGAATTTTATGAGTGTAGGTCAATAAAGTTATCTTTGATCAGGCAGGAGGTAGTTATTAGAATTGTTCTACATGGAATTTGAAGAGTTTGGGAGCCTAAATACTTATGGTCATCACTGGGAGTCTTGGGCCATCTGTCTGTAGTTGGTGGTCAGTAGAAAATACTGACTTTGAGTTTCTTATCTCTTACATGAGCACACCTAGGGACTACACCAGGCTGATAAACCTTGAGACGCTAGTATCTTCTGATCTCTGGCATACAGTCTGTCTCCTGCTTCTCTCCCTCCTTTTGCTCAAATTCAGATAAAAACAAACTGACAGTCGGCAAGGCCACTTAGTAAACCTTGCCTTGAAGTAGTGTGGAGATGAGACTAGAAGGAAGCGGAGTGTGAGTTGTGGTAACAATGCTGGAAAAGGCGGTTTGACTTTTATATCATTTTGTACTGAGCCTTGCAATTCTTTTTCTACAGCTCCTGTCTGATAATTCAGTTACTAAATTAAAGGTATTTTTTTTTCTGGAAATTGAATTAAAAACTTTCCCAAGGTAAAACTTTCCCTGGCACAACTAGTGTTTAAGAAAAGTTTTGTTCTCAAAAACAGATAGTCTGACAACAAAAGCATTAAATCTGTGTAATTTTCTAGCTGAGAGCAATGCATAGTGCATAGTAAACAGCATAAAAGGTGAAGTCTTGGAATTATTTAGATGAGTGATACCTAGTATTATGGATAAAGTGACTTCTGTTTAAATATAAATTAAATGAAATAGTATCCTTTTGTCCCTCTCACTGCCAGTAGTGGGTTTTTATTTTTAAATATGTGTGTATAATACATATGACACATTTTTCTCTGTGCCTCTTTCAAGGACACCCCAACTCCAGATTTCTTACATGAAACACTTGCATTTTGCCTCACTTTCAAAATAAAAAAAAAAAGATTTCTAGACATCAGGAAAAATCTGATTTTTTCCTAAAGTGCTCTTTATTCTTGTATCCTAAGCTAAACATAAAAGAGATTTCACAATGCTCTTCGGAATAGAGCTCACTGTGTTGTGGTTTTTTCAACTTCAGGTGAGAGTGCCAAACCTGTATAACAAGAAATTCGGGATTTCTGTGCCTCCGATTGCTCACTCTGTGGTTTAAAACAACAAAAAGTGCTATCAAATTCCTCAGTCAATTCAAACGTCGGTGCTTTGTCCTCTTCATTATAGTCTTTTGTTTGGGTGCCTGCTGCTTCGAAACATTTTTGAACTCAGATGTGTAAGTTATATCAAAATCTTTAAATTTTATAGATGGAGAAGAGCTATGAAGTGAGCCATAAGTAGAAAAAAATCTGATAAAAGCAGTGATGTCCTATTAGCTTGTAAGCGGGGTTGATTGTGTTTCACAACCTTGAATGATTTGAGTTTGACTGCAGCAGGCTGAGGAATTATTAGCATTTTGGTTTTAAATAAGAGAAGAGGGTCTTTTGCAGTCTTTGTTCAGTAATTGGGTTGGTTTTTCTTTTCAACTTCTAGTGATGCTGTTTGTAAGTTGTTAAAGCAGGCAGAAGAGCGCTCTCATGTACTCAAACCTTTAAGGTTTAAGGATTGAAGGTACTGTAATTGTAGACAGGTATTGCAATCAACGCTAACTTGTACAAGAACTCTTGCATTTCAGTTATTACTTTGTTTAAAAATTGCCTTGTGCAATTGGGAATAGGGATTTCAAAGAAATTAAGGTAACTTAAGGTTTTTATTTCAAGGAGGTGAAAAAATTAATGTGGAGTTGGTTCAAAACTTGTCTCTTGTACGGTTTCATCAGGCCTGGTATGTAGGAGATTATGTATCTGGCAGAGTGAATCTGTAAAGAACAGACATAATTTTTCACTTGTTTAAAGGTGGGATAAGCACTTCTAGGAAAAATGGGAGTAGGATTTACTGCCTAGCTCTTGTATTCCTATCTAATTTCTTTGCAGCAATAGAGACCTAAATTGTAATGAATGGATGTGAATGGGTTTGGATTTAATTTAACTACTGGATTCAACAGGTGTCTCTATTACAACTGTAGCGGGAATGGTCAAAAGCAGAGCTTATGGGGGAGTTTTATGGTTTTGGGGTTTTTCTGTCCAAATTTGACACAGGTATGGCTACCACAACAAGAAATCAAATGCAATGCAGGCAAAGCTGTAGTTGGCACCTGTTAATTTGTTTTGAGCAGAGACAAATATTTCAAGTCTTCTGATTAGTTTATTTGCCTTGAGATGATGTAATTTGCTGTTTACTAGTTGAAAAGCCTGTCTGCAATACTAGTTTGAAAAACAAATTACTTATATCAGAAAAACAACTGTCTCCAACTCTTGTCTCTTCAATTCTTCTTTTCTTCTGCTATTTGACCTTCTCTTTCTCTTCTTCCTTTTTATTTTATTTCTGTATATGTGCCCTTATTGTTCACCCTACTCTTTTAACTGTTATTCTGCTTGCTTCTAGCACTGGTAGCTCAAGTAGTGTTAGACGTGATCTTCCTCGGTTGGACTGCATGCCAAATTTTTCTAAGGGAAATGTAAATACTGTGAGGTCAGTTCAGTACCAAATGCCTGCAGCCTGAAATGAACCCTGCAGGATCTTCTGCTATTCAGTCAAAATTGAGACCTGCTCGGGATACCGTGGTAAATATTGAGAAGTCAAGACTTACATGTTATGCTTTACAGATTCTTTTTTTTTAATTTTTTTTCTTTTCTTTCATTAAGCTTACTTTTTTTTTCCCCTAAACTAAAAGCAAAGGAGTGAACACTAGGGACAATTCACTATAATTGTGGTACTTAACAGCTATGTTGAAAAACCTCTCTCTGTATATAATGATGGATTACTTGATGTATTTCTTTAAGATTGTAAGCTGGAGGGAGTGGTATATGTGTGTGCATGCTCACCTGCAACATATCTAAAACAGGGATACTTAAGCATTGAACTAATGTGCTTTTCATGGCAATTAAAATCTTCAGCCCATCTATTCCTCCATGTTTTCCCCCACCTCCTTCCCTCCTCTCTTTTCTCCCAGAATAGAATGGTGGGAAGAGAGGTCTGTGGTAAACACTTAGCAGAGCAAAACCAAATAGCTTTTTATTACTTTCTCCTGTACTTCATGTAAACCTGGTAGTCATTCTTTTGATGGAGAAATGCTCAGTGTGTTTCGTTTAGATCAGTGATGCTCTTTAATTGGCCATACGGTAGTTTGAATTACTTGCATCTACGTGCTGTGAGGACTTGATGTAGCACTTCTTGTTTTACAAGGGGTGAAAGTATAGATTAACAATTGCACTTGAGTTTTTTTGCTTTGTAGTGCTGTCAGTAGATTGGCCTAGATTTAGGCATATTTGTCTTTTGAACTGTTGTCTGTGAAAGATTGTCTCCTATTAGTTTTGGCAAAGGAATCCATTTATTTGATGAAACTAGAAAATAACCTCTGAATGTTAATGGACAAGTCAGGGGTTGAAGTGTTCTTTGGTGTATTCTGTTAGCCACACTGTAACAAGACTGATTCATTCTCCGTTTTATCTCCAGGCCTCTAAGAGGTCATGATAATGTCCAAGTGAAAAGACAACAGAAAAATATGATCTGTGGTTGGGGAATTTTTGCTTTCTTTTTATCAAAGGTGTTTTATTTTTATGAGGAGATGAATAGCATTGTGGTCATTAGATAAGTCTAAATTGCCTTACAGTGCTTTTGTAATGTTCCGGTAAAGTTTTACCAGCACACCTGTGGTTTTGTATGGGAGACTTTCATGATACTCAGATGAAGAAATATTTGATTATGGAATGCTACACTTTGATTTTCTTAGTGAATTAAAGTGGATACTGAAATTAACTGGCAGAGGTATTGATGAAAATGCACAGTGCTGAACTGAGAATAAAACAGATTTTAAAATGGAAAGCATTTATAGCTGTCTTGTAAGTAAAGTAATGTTAGGTTCAAATTAATACATTATGAAATGTATGCTAATTCTGAAGCAAGGATAAATCTGTGATGGAGTGTAAAGCCATCTTTGAAGAATGGTACTCAAATTTATTGAATGGTTTTATTAATACTTAGTTTTGTGTCATTGAACAGCATTTTTTTACCATACTTGAAATTATTTATTTGGAGATCAACTTTACATACCATTTCTCTCTAAAAATGAAAACCATAAACACCTGTGTGCTGGTAGGACAATGCTTAGAATATTCAACTAAAGTTCAGGTTAATGGCTGTGAAGTAGTAGGAACAGCTAATCTACTAGTTCTGTGCTTTCTTTTAAAATAAAATAAAAGTCTATTTTTCTTACTTAATCAAAAGAATTTGAGTTTTTTTTGTTGACCGTTATGAAATGATGTAATAGTGATTTCAAATTTCCATTTGAAAATGATGGGAATTTCATCAGCTGGATTACAAGAAGTCTGGTATATGACTGGCTGTGTAGGATTTGTGATGTTTGTTTGTTTTTGTTGTTTTATAACACTTTGCAACAGCGCTGTTGAATTTCTAGGGCCTTAAAGTCAGGGAATAAGGATATTGTAAATAGTAATACATGCCTAACTTTACCATATGGGTTGATCCTGTTTTGGCTTCTGGAGCTGCCAGAGTGAATGACACAATGTCCATTCAACTCATCGCTGCATCAGTGCTTTTCTTGGTCTAATTCTGTAACCCCAGGATTTATTTTGGGAAAGGTCCAGTACTGTTGGCTGAGAAGTCTACAAGGGAATGTCGGGGGTTTTTTTCTGTAAAATAGAATATTGGTCTTTTTTAAAAGCTTCTTTTGAAGTATTTAATGAATCTTCCTCATGAGGTGTGATGATTAAACATAGTTCCCTGTGCATCATTAAAACTTGAAAAGAAAGTGCTGATATTTATTTTTCATTTCAGTAGGAAATGAAAGGATGCGAGTCTATTCTCTCAAATTTGGTTGCGTTTGCTCTCTTTTGTACAGCTACATTCCCTCTAAAACACTGTTTCTTACCATTGCTGAATGAAAAATAACTGTTGAAGGGCTCTAAGGACAACTGTATTTTCCTCTGCATCTGAACTGTGTGTCCCTCAAGTGTACTCTGGGACTGACATTAGACGTTGGAGTGTAGCCTCTCTGCAAACCACAGTCAGCTATCTGTATTTAAGCAATTTGGCTATGCCCCCTTTTACGTAGATGAAATATCACTCTTCCTAGTCAGTGAAGATGGATTCCTGGAGTTCGAAAAATAACTTCCATTGCAATACTGAGAAGAGGACGGCTGCAACGCCTGTACTCCAGGTGCACTTGCAATTTGTGTCTGTTTGGTTTTGTCAATTTAAATAATTCAAAGCTGGAGGCATTTGTTAACATCCTTAAAAATATGTGGAACTTATTGTCAAATTCTCTTTCTTTGTATACAGGGTTTTTTTTATAACAAATGAGTAAAACTAATGTTTTTTTAATGGAGGGTACGGGATTAAACTGAAAACAGCTAATTGTTTCAAATCCTGATCATACTGTAGACAGTAAAATGTTGTATCTGAGCAACTACTGGAGTATCATCATGTAAAAATGAAAGTTACAGGAAATTATATTGCTGTGGAAAAATTAGTTTGCTTTATTCCCACAAGCACTAATTATCATTGTTCTAAACTGAAACATGTACTTTTCTGCAAAGGATCCTTGTAAGGAAAACATAATCAAGAGCCACTAAACTCTCTGGTCTTATTTTTAGAGATAAATTGTGCTATTTCATTGATTGCATTCCAAGTTATGTATTGAAATGGTAAAAACAAGAAAAGTCGCTTGACTTAATTTCATATAATGGTACATACTTAGCACTCATCACTCAAATAAGAGATGGGAAGAAAGAAGAATATGATTTCATAATGCATTTCCATCACTTAGCAACTTGGGTTTCAACCATGTGTTTAAATACTTGTTTGTTTGTTGTTTGGTTTTTTTTTAATTTGCATCCAAAACCACTGTTCTTTTTTCTTCATTTTTCAAAGAAGCTCAGCTTTTCATGCTTTTAGACCATGTTTTGTACTGCACAAAATATCATGGAAATGCTTGTTCTAGAGTTCTCTGGTGATTGTGCTTTGAGCTATTTCTGTGTATGTTCAGTTCTTTCTTCTTTGGTTTTCCGATCGTTCTTTGGGCTACCAGAAATTATGCAAGACCATTACTAGTCTGTAAGCTATACTTAGATATTTAATAAATTAATATATCTTTATTTGCTCCAGGTGTAATAAAGAAGAGTATATAAATATTGTGTGTGAAACAATCTTTGAAGTTGTGATTTTATTTTCAGTAATTAGCTATACTCATCTTCCAGTGTTATTACTCTATACTTTTATGATTCACCTGGTAGCATAGTAATGGCCAGGATAATAACTTGGTAAAAACTGACTCACAGAAAGCTGAGGAGATACGAGTCCCGAGCAAGATAATGGTATCAGGATATTAGTTAATGTGCATCCAGTAACTGTAAGTGACCTATTGAGTGGTAGAAATACTTTGTGAATGACACCAGTAAATAGGCAGGGAGCTGAGTGGGGAGAGGCAGCATGTTTCTGAATTTTCTGCACATTTCTTCAGAATAAAAACTTTTCGTAGAAAAAAAAGAAATCTACAAGGAATATTGCTTTGTACTTCTACAAAGTCTCGGGAATAGGATTTGTATATAGTCCCAGCAGCTGAGGAGAGAATGATTAATACCCTACATGATGTTAGGACAGGAATTTACATATTATTACTGTTCTTTCAAGCTTAAGGGAAACAGATATGTTTTCAAGATATGACCTGTCTGGGCAGTAGATGAACTGAATAGAGTGAATTCATCAAAAGTTTATGTGTCTTTATAACCTGTTTTGAGGCAACTGAAGTGGTTCATGTCAAATATTTTACATGGCGCAGCTTTCCCTTTCCAAGAATTATTTTTTTATCTAACCAAAGTTAACCATCTGCTTGTAGGAAATCTTTTTTGCTACAAAAACAGATTAAAGATTTTCATTATGGTACCAGATTAATAGATGGAAGAATACGAAGTTAGAGGCCAGTTAAAATAGTCATGTTTACTCTGTATAAGTAGTTCAGCATTTAAAAATAAATAAATAAATAATGAGGTCTGTAATGACATTCTATGGAGAAATTATTTCAGTGAATGTTTTTTCCTCTTTCTATACTTGCTAATTAAGACTACTGAATTGACTTTCCTCTTTTTTTTTTTTTTTTTTTGGCTGAGGAGAGGGACTTTCCCCAAAGTAAAATAATAACAACAACAACAAAAAGGCAGATCTGTGTAGTGTTAATACTGACTCAAGAGAGGTTTTAGCTGATTTGTAGTGTTCGTTCTTTAGGTAGCAACTTGAAAATTGACATCCTTTTCTTTGAAGATTCTACCGCTGGTTTCTTAAGAGGAAAAAAAAAAAAGTGTAACAATCTGCTTCTTATTAAGGTAACTAGGAAGACAATTGCTCTCTTACTCTAAGTGTGCCATGTTGAGTACTGAATTCAGTAGTAACATGCAGTACAGAGGAGAGTATAAGCTCCGTGTTCTTTCAGGCTGTCTTTCAAAGATTTCTATATAAATCCCAATTGTTGTGAATAGTAGTACAGATTTTGTGAAGTGGGCACTAAAGTTAAGCTATGGGTCTTATTTCCCAGCAGAAGTTAAATAATGGCATGTTTTGTTCTGTGATGTGATTTGGACATCTACACAGGCAATCTGCAGATGATAGATGCTATTTTATCACTTCAGTCTATGGAGCCACTGGGTCCTAAATTTTAGTGATGTCTTTCTAAAGCTGTCTAAGGCAGGGTTTTTTGCGTATGTGGTTTCTTTTCTTCTTTATATCTCCTTTTAAGCCAATATCTTAATTGAATCTTTTCTTCCCCTTTGTTAAAATAAACTTAGAGCAAATGTCTGTTCATAGAATGATTATTCTTGCAGTTTTAGCAAGGAAGCTCTACGTGCGTTTAAAAAAAAAACTTTGCATGCAACTATTTCAATTTGTTGTCTTACTAGTATTTCCAGAAAGTGGTGGGAACTTATCAATAAATGATCAGCATTCCCACTGCCATAGCAGGCGAGTGGAAATAAAGCATCTATACACAACTAGCATTTTGTTGTCATGAGCTGTATGGCCAGTGTTGTCCAGACATATGCAATAATAGCTTGTTTATTGGAGAGAAGCAGGGGTTGTTTCTACTTTTTAACACTTGCTGCAATCTCCTGGCAGTGCTGAGAGAATCCTAAACCTTTCAGGAAAACATTTGTTTAAATAATTTCATTTGGAAAGTAAAAAGGGGATACTTAGGTGTGCTACTTTTGTCATGATGCCACTGCTTTTGCAATAATGCAAGGATTTCTGCCTCTTTTTAACAAGATTTCCTATTTGAAAGGCAGCGCTACTTTCTAAAATTTGACATCTTTATGATGTTAGGCTTATTAACTGACAGAATTGTGTGCCCTCGGGATATAAAAAATATAATCTATTGATATTCAGATTATATTTTATCACTTTCATTTAGGGACAAAATGGAAGCTGTGGCCTTGAGCCAGTGTAGAGAAAACAGACTTCTTAAAATCAAACTCCAGTTGAAAAAGCCACGACTGTAAACTTTTCACATCTGAAATAACATTTTTTCCAGTGAAGTGTGTCTAGAAATGTGAGCATAGTTTTATGCTAAAGTAGTACTGGTTTAACAGGAAAATGATATAGTAGAACTAGAGAAGATAGAGAAGTTTGACAAGGGTGATCAAAGATGGAAGCTCTTCATTTGAGGAATGCCTATAACAACTTCACTGGGGGCTGATGTGGAGAATGTAAGTCTATAAAACTATAAATAGTAGAAAGGAGAGTAGCGAATGCATTTGCTGTATATTCCAATAGAAGAACTAGCAGGAGTTCCAGAAGAATTGACCCTTGTGGCTAACTTCAAAAGGTCTGAAAGAAATGCATATATAGTGAAGGAAAGTGACTGAAAACATCTAGAAAGGATGCTCAGGATGCTGTGGGCTGTAAGTCTGCATTTGTGGAAGAAGAATACGTGGTCACATCTTCCATTTAAATTCCCACCTCTGAGGCTTTTAGTTGTCAAAGCAAGGTATTGCTGTGTGTGTCTCCTGGTCTGATGGGCTCCCCAAGACTTTTGCTGCTAATCATGGCTGGGAACAGGGCACTGCATTATGTGGACTTTTGATCTGACCTAGTTCAGCTGCTCTTAAGAGCAACACTAATCATGAAGTCATAAATATTCATTTACTAGTAGTACATGAGAGGAATGTTGTTTTAATTATGGTTATGTGGATTCTTAGGAATGGTCTTGCAGAGTAACTCTGGTATCTTATCACTAAAGCTTTGATGGATGCTGTGTGTGCACAAAACATTGCTGTATGGGAAGACTTAATACTTTCCCTGTAGTAATGCATTGGTCTTAACTTGTTTTGAAAATAAACTATGTAAACATGACAATGCTACTGATCTTCCTACTTAAGCTTTACTACACACAGATTTAATGAAAGGAATGTAGAACTTAGATACTGTCTATTAGTTGAGTTTGCTTTAGACTGATGTAACTGACTTAACTTTTTGCACGAAGAGGTCTGTGTGAGTGAGATGGTACCTGGCAAAGAGATTTTGAAGCTGAGTTGTTTTTCAGGTTGTAAATGGAATTGAAGTTTTAAACTTTACCTGCTTTCAGAAATCCTATGAGATCATTTTAGAGATAGTTGGAGATAAACTTAGATGATACAAGCTTAGGGAAGGTAGGGAGAGATATTTTCAACAGTCTAAATGACAGACTGATTACTTGGAGGGAAAAAAAAAAAAAGAAAAAAGAAGTATTCTCCTCTTTTCTCCCTTCCCAAAAGACACATCTGTTCAATCTAGAGCACATGGGCGTTTGAAGAATGATTTTACTTTAACTCTAAATCAGTACTTGGATTATTAGGAAATAACTATCCTGTCTATGTTATTCTTTCAAGAGATAAATTCTTTGGAAAATATAACAAGTGGGATACAAATATAGTAGGGCTTAAATCATAATTTATATAACTTTTTTCTCTATAAATCTGATATTTATTTTTTTTTTTTCACGAGTGAAACTGCAAGAATTTATTTGAGCAATGAATCTGGAAGCTTTCTTACATACAGATCTCAATGTTGGTCAACTCCGAAATTAAATTTTGTTTTCCTGCATGTAGCCCATAATTGATGTCAGAATTTAGAGTTGCAAAGTAACAGGCATCTTCATAGAAGACAATAATTTACATTGCTCTGCTAATACAAAATCACTGTAGGCTGCGTACGCAAAACTCAAAAAGACTTTGGAGTACAGGACCTCTCTATTAGAAGATTCTGTGAAAGGTTTAGTTTTTTGGAATCAGTATTATCTTGTGTTCCTTTTCAGATATTTTGAGCAGTAGAAATACAGACTTCCTGGCTGACAAAAATGCTGGATTTTGCTGTTAAACTACATTTGCGGGAACAGATGTGTAAACTGTCTCAATAGATAGGAACTGATTCCTAAATTTGCTGGATGTGCCTCTGAAATATCTTTAAAATCTAAAGAGAATTCTATAGAGAGAATTTAGCTGGTGAAAGCTGCTTAGTGTAGCACCACCTGAATTTCTAGTCCAGGATTTATTTACATTTAGTTATTTCTCATTTGGGTTGGGAGCAACAAGATTAGGAATAAATATATAATAATACTAGAAACCTGGCTTCTCATTTTGTCTAGTAAACAAATAAGACAACTGAGTAACAAGAATATTGGAAACTGGTAATTTATAAATCGCATTTGTTGAGTTAAGCTACTCATCACCAGGAATAAGGTTGTGAAGCGTTCTACCAACACTGCCTAAATTTAATCCTACCAGGAATTCAGCCAAGCTTTTAAAGGCATTTGATCACTTTTTTGCATGGCTTATCCATTTCTGAAGAGAGAATAAGAAAATAACAAACCTGAAGAGTAACTGAGTGAGTTTCCAAATGTTGGTAAAGATCTTGTCATGCTTTCCCGATTTTCAGGCTCTTCAATTTGGACTATTTTGTGACTACCACTTTTCCCAAAAAGGTGTCAGTTTAAATCCTGAAAAACAATAGAAGAACTGTTTGGCAGATAAGTCAGCAACTAGTGTCTTGGCACTCTCTTCAGCTTTTTAAGCCAGGTTGCTGACAGCAAAAGCATGAACAGAACTTTGCGGGGGGGGAGGGGGGGGAAATCTCCAGTGTTCCAAAAGTAAGTCTAAATGGAAAATGGACTTCACTTTAGAGAGACTACGTATTTCTGTGCGATTAGTTTAAAATTTTTCTGCATGAAATAATAATACTTGAAAAATATTTTTACCTGAAAATAGTTTCTGTTTTCTTTACTGGTTAATTAGCTCTTGTAATTACTTATGCCTGCGTTTTAATCCATGTGATGGCACTTCCACATCAAAAATCATAAATTATTGGGGAGCAGCAACACTTATTTCTGATTTTCATTCCCTACAGAAAACTCCTAAGACCTAATTCTGTAGAACTCTTTGTAATAGATGAAGGAATTGGAATACAGGAAATAACACGGGAAATTATCTTAGAAGTTACGTCAAAGGCTGTCACAGTTGCATTTGCTCTCTGCCACTGATGCCTACTTTTTGAGTGGGCTTGAAGCAATGATGAATTGAGGCCGCTTTAAGTGCTGACAATATAAAGTATGTAAACAAACACAAAAAAAAATCCCAGACAAGTGAATTCTGTAACAAAAATCTCTGTACATGGAATTGTCAGTGGAAGTTGCCATTTGTTAATCAGGACCATTTTAAGGGAATGGTAGCGCTGTGTAAAACAATTATTTCATACTTTGTTCATTCTCTCTGAAGCACCCATAAAGTCAGTTACTCTTTCATAGCTGTGGTCAAAAAATTATATGGTATGAATGTAGGTTTGCCAAGTCCAAAGTTAATGACTCGCTTAAAGGAGAAAGGATTTTTTATTTATTTATTTATTTATTTATTTATTTATTAGTGTACCTTTGGAACACTTCCCCAGGATAGGTACATCTTTAGCGTAAATTGATTTGAAACTATCTAGAAAAAAATCAGTCCCACAGATTCCTTTCCCTCTAGTCATGTAGTCCTTCCTCTCTTACAATGGCTTTTGCCGTCATGCAGTTGTAGGGCAAGTCAAATCAAACTGAAAATTTGTCTATTGTAGGAATAGTTTTCAGTCAGAACTGTGAGCTGACTTGAACGTGGATCACTTTCAAGAAGTACTTCTGCAAATACCAGTTCATTGGGCAGTATCAGTTATTCAGAGAAAAGACTTTTCTGTTGGCATAGCTCCATCTGTCATAAGCACGTTTGTGAATGCTTAAATGTTTCTCACTGAATAGCATGCTGCATGGTACTGCTATATGGGGGAAAATTCGCTATGTAGATTTGCTTATAGCTTTTATGTGATGTTCTTATGTGCATACTTAAGTAATGCCAGCTCAGTATTTCCCTGCAACTCACTCGTGTTTCTATTTATACTTACAGTATACTACTTTGATTGGCTAAAACAGTAAGTAGGTGCTATTTCTAGCATAGAAGGCAAATTGAAATAGCGATGCAAAAATATTCTTTGAAGTCTGCATTTATGGTGCCTCTAAAACCAGCAGAAGCTTTAGAATCCAGCAAAATTGTTGTCACTATTTATTGAATTGAATAACTTGCCTGTCTGCTCACAGAAATTTGAAAAAGAATGCTGTAGTATATAGCTGAAGTGGTAGAGGAGTCGAGTTTAAGTGTAACTGTACTAACAGGAATTGATTAAAATAGTAGAATTAACTGTTCTGGTTTATCAGTGTGTGTTGAGATCTTTAATAACTGTAACTATTTGAGATGAGTTTAAACCTTTGATTACACTTGCAGGTCCAAGTCTTACCTTTTAGGAACTTCTAAAAGTAACTTGGGATGGGGGAAAGCTACTTCCCCCTCATGTTTTTTCCTGATTTATCATGTATGTGTGTGCGTGTGTGTTTACAGATGAAACAAGGCTTGAGATTTATATAATTTTCTGCTAGTTTGTATGTTAAAAATTCAAGTCTTCTCTTAGTCTTCTGGATGACAGCTAGAGGACTATTGAAGTTGACATAAGAAAATGAATGTCAAGCTGAGTGAGCAGGTAAAGATTTTTTTTTCAATCTCCAGGTTAATAATTTTATTTTAATCATCAGTCCCTAATGAATAACGATGAGAAAAGGTAGAGGTGTATTTAGTTAAAATGATTCATGTTTGAGATCTCTCAAATTCCAGCAAAACCAGAAAAGAATTGACTTAAGTTTGCTAATGTTTCTGTGGTAAAGCAGGCAATGAAGGTAGAGTAGAGGCAGGGGAGGGAAGCACCAAATATAAAATAATGTCATAAGAAGTGTTTACCTTGGCTACAAATTCCTGGAGGAATTTGAATCCTTATGCTGTCTTTGTGCTCATTACTATAATGTAAAAGACAAAACAAACCAAAAACAACCCACAAAAAAAACCCTAAGCAACAGTAGTAGTTGACTTAAGGAGTGCAAGTTATTGATAACATTCATAAAATAAAGGAAAAGACCATTCATTTATATGACTTGTTTGTAAACACTGTTTTCTCCACAGATTATTTAATGTGTCTGTCGGTTTTAATGGCAGAGAACATATGCCATTTTTGCTTCACCTGTTATCACAGCATAGCATTAAAAACAATGAACCTATAAGCCTGGAAATACAGGAACTATGTCTGACTGAATACCAGGAGTTTTGTCAGTTTGGGCAAGATGACTTAAAGAAGCATTTCTGCCTTGAAAAACATTGCCAAAAACAAGTTTTCAGTGCAGAAACTCTGTTACAGGGAATAGACAGCTGCTGCTGCTGGTAACTTTTTCAGTGTTACTTCATCTAGCAGTATCATTTTGTCAGAAATGGTAGGGGGTTTTGCTGGCACTTGATGATAAGAAAATGTAAATATCCTTGAGGAATGCATAATCTGTGATTGACCTCATCTCGGTTCTTGCCCAGAGAGGCTGTAGGGTCTCTGTCTTTGGAGGTTTCAAAAAACTGCCTGTACAAGGCTCTAATTAACCTGAACTGGGTTTGAAGCTGGCCCTGGTTGGAGCCGGAGGTTGGGCTAAATGAGATCCAGAGGTAGTTCTCAGCCTTAATAATTGATTATTTTTTATTTTTTTTTTAAAGAATGAAAATTAGTGGATATTCACTATATTATTCATTATAATATGATAATATTATAGTAGCTTTCTCTCCATGGGCATCTGCTTTTGGCTGAAATGTGGAAGGAGGAATACTAAGCAAAAATGTAACTATATAATGAAAGATACACGGATTTCTTTTCTGAGAAGTACTGGATATCAGATTGAGTGGAGATTGGTCTTTTGCTGTTTTTGTGTTTATCAATACAGTTGTAGCTTACAGAGAGTTGTAAATGTCTCTGAAATTGTCCAATTTATTCAGTAACGATGCAAACTGGGCACTTCCATGGATCCCAGTGCCAAGGAGAGGTGAATTTTCAGGTTAGTCCTCCTGAGCTAAAAAATCAAGACAGACTTTGAATGTAGAAATTAAAAGTTTTGTCTGGGTCTACCAGGAATGGAACTGAATCTTAAACTGAGGTGGTTGGCTCAAACTTAGTTCAGAGCAGACTGATGTGATGCAGTCTGGATTGAGGTGAGTACTGTAAGTAAGCACCATCCCCATGCTTCCAGTAAAAAGCTGTAGTTTGAGTTTATTTGCAGTATTGGATATTTGTATTATGTTGAGAGAGTACTTAAAATCTGTTTTGGGGGAGAAAACCCCTTCTTATCTGAGTGGATATGATGAAAGGTCGATGAATACTAGTTGAAATATAGATTAAAAGTTAATGAGATGGATTAGGGCACCAATTCATCTTGAACGTGGTGAGCTGAGGGGGAGAAATTTAGGGTGATTTTTTTTTTTCTTTGTGTAGTATTTTTAGTATTTCTAATATGTTCACAGATTATGGTTTTGGGGGTGTTTTGGAAGGCAGGGCTTGTTTCTACTTCATATTAGTTTCTGTAGTTTATTTGGAAACTTTAATTGCTACAGTAAATACTAATAAAAATCCTCTCCATACTATATTGAATTTGGAACTTAGAACGTCTAAACTTATAAAAACCTTGTTGAAAAAAGTCTTAATAATCAAGATTGTCTCTCCTTTTAGGACTCAGACCTGTCTCGGACAAGGCATTTTTCCTGGTCTCGTGCTTGAACTAACAACTCAGGAGTAAATAGAACAGCAGAGGGAGCCTGATAGTGTTAGCATCTTTAAATGCATCATTGAAAATCACCATCAGCCAAACAAAAAAATCCAATGCTTTGCTTACCTTCTTGAGAGTTCTGTGGTGCACTTCGAAATAGAAACAGAAACAGAAAATAGTGAAGCTGCAGAGCAGTATTGACAGTTGCCTCATTTCTGGTTTGGTCCTATAAACTATTAGTAGGGACAAGAGAGGTGCATGGGCAGGAAAATCTGTTGCTTTTTCAACATTTTCACATTAAACATTTTCAATACCATTGGTGGTGGTGGTGATGATGATATAGTGTTTCTCACTTTGGTTCATATTGGTGTTTTATTATGTGAATGGATAGCAGAAGTACTCAAATGTTAAAATTTGTGATTTTATGAAAATTTTCGATATTTTTAATCTATTTTCATGCTTTTATATATGCATGCGTGTCCATGAAGCATTTGATTCTAAATAATTGAAAGTGGAATTGGAGAAGGATTGAGTGTGACAGCTTTTCTAGATGTTACCAGACAAAATAAGGTTTGTTTTGTGGTGTGTATGGTTTTTATTTGTTTGGGGTTTTTTTTGTTTGGAGTTTTTGTTGGGGTTTCTTTCCCCAACAGTAGTTGAATATTTGCTTACAAGTATAAGCATAGACATTTCTGGTTTGCTATGTACTATGTATTCTCTAAAATGTTGTTATTCTATTACATAAACACAGAAGGCAGGAATGATAAATAATGCTGTATTTCTTTTTTCAACGTAGGTAGCTAATAATACAGCTGGTTTGAAAGTCTCAATATACATGAAATAAGTTGTATTAAACAATGCTAAATAAGAGTAGTGCTCCAAGTATGTGTTAACAGTGCAGATGTAAGCTACCATTATGTATTTATTAAGTTGACTATTTGTTGACACAATGCATTCAACCACACTGTATGTTATGAAGTCTCAGGAGTATGTAGGTTTTTTAGGTACTAAACATCTCTCTCCATAACATTATTGTATTATATGTATTTATTGATGTGATAAGAGGTACTTTAATGTTTTTTCTTTTTGCTCTTTAGAAACATTTTTTCAAACATTTGTACTGACATGGAAGTAGGCTGGAAATCAGTGCAATCTTATGTATTTCCTTTAGCTTTTATTTATATAGTGTAGCTGTAAATATGACCTTTAAATATGGTAAGAAGAGTCAGAACTTCATTAAATTTGGGGATCCAGTTGTTACAATTTGCGCTATGTTAATTTTTTTGGTGGTTTGTCTGCTGCAATGCTTGTTACAAGTAAACCTAGTTTAAATTATATTTCAAGTATAATTTAAAAATTAAACAGTTCCCTCTGTTGTATTGGAGTATAAAGTTGGAAGAAAGGAACGTGGACTTTGTAGAAAATATGTGTACCCTTCTTTATTATTTTGTTTATTATAGGGGATCTTTTATAGAAGTTTAATATATGCCCTTATTTTGGGGAGTTTAATTTTTTCCATTTTGACTTTTTTTTTTTTTAATAACTACTGCCTTTTCATGTCAATAGATTAATTTCCTAATCTTATTTCATAGGTATGTTTTTCTTGAAGAAATAAATTGGGAGGAGAAGGTCTGGAATTGTAACTGTGGTCCCACTGATGTACACACAGACTTGTAACTCAGCTGAGATTGTTTTTTCTGAGTCGACTGGCTTTTATGCTCTCTACAGACTTCAATTAGCGTAACTTTCCTGTGGCAAATGCAGATCTCTTAATAGAAAAATAGCTTTGCCTCTTTCTGTGCGAGAAAGGCAACTAGTATAGGCCCAGCTGCCCTCTGACAGCTCTATTGCCCATTCTGTTTTCTCTCGCCGTCTTCTTCACATGCACGTCCCCCTCGCCCGTGTATATATGGCCTTACTTTGTCTTACAGCTATTGCCACCGGGGCAAGGCCATCTGTGTCAGCCTGAGTGCACTGTGAGACTGTCACTGAAGGACTTGAGGTACAGGACTATTGACTCACATGTTGTCGTCTATTTTGATTGTCAACCAAAGGAAAGCCAGGCTAAAAGACTAATAAGGGGCAAATGACCATGGACAGATGAATTGACGTGTGTCTCTAATTCTCATTTAATGACGCTTGACTACAGTAAGTGATTTCAGATATGCCTGGTGTAGGTTAGAGCTCAAAGATGATTATTTCCTACAAAGTTTTGTGAGAACGGGTAGAAGGATCTATTCTGTATAGGAAAAAAATTATGGAGAGCCTCAAAAATTAATTCCTGTGTTAGGTGTTAGAGAATCCACAAGTTAATCAAGAAGTCCTTCCTGAGTGAATTTTCTGGAGCCTAAAGAGAACATGTTTGTTTGTTTGGGTTTTGTGTTGTTTGTTTTTAATCTCTGGCATACTTCTGTACTAGTTCCAGACCAAAGTTGTATTACTGCCTAGTTCTGTGTTGTGTGCTAGTATTTCCAGTTCGCTAGTTGTTAGATTTCCCGTGGGCTTTCACATCTTTAACATGTCCTGAAGTTCTTACCATTTGCTAGTAGAGCAGAGTGCAGGCTGTCTGACAGACATCTTCCAAAGTGTGGTGTTCACCAGCATTCAGAAAATAGAGCAAGCATGAACTTTTGGGGACCTCTTAGAGGCAATCTGTGTTGGTGAGGCCATCACTGCATCTAATTTTAGTTCATGCTTCTGGAAAAAATTTGGAAGCATAGATGAAGTAGCACAATGAATAATAGACAGGAGGAAATTCTAAGTAATCTTTAGAGATTCATGGACTGAAGTTTGACATTTTGGTGCAAGCAATCCCAGCTGCCTATACCATGGTAGCATTAGCTGCTCTGAATAGTGTAAGGGGGGAAATAAGTGAATTACCCCTTTCCTACCCCCAGCCTCCAAGGAAAAAGAAGTTGGAATGATTCACTTTGAATGGAATAGTTTCATATGAACAAGGCAAGCTATTTGTAAGAATAACAAAAATAATATAAGCATCTCATTTATGGAATAGTGTATTGAGAATCCTTTACCTGTTGAGTCTGCAACTTTTTCACTTGATCAAACCTGTTTCTGAATGTGAGTCATGACTGCGGTTCTGTCACTTTATATGAAAGTCTTTGATCTTTTATCTAACTCATGCTAATTTCTTTGATGCTGTTTTTTGAAGTAAAATCAGTGTACATGTGTTGTGGGGTTTTGGGGTGGGTATTTTTTGCAGTGGGTTATTTCTGAGTATTCAAATAGTGCTTTCCTATTAGAAATGTTGTTATTTAGGAAAAAAAAAAACCTGCAGGAGTTTAGCAGAGGGTAAGGATCTGCAAATCCTATAGTTAAAGGCTGCAAATATTACATGGCTATTGAGAAGGCTTAATGGGCCCAGGACATTACTTCTAGGCACAAAGGTTGTAAAATGAGATTACGCACACCTGTACCTGGTTGGGAGTGCGGTCCTTGTTCTGAAAGAGCATTCCAGTTCTGAATGTATTGTTTGGCATTTGTTTACCTAGAAATTAATCTTAACTTTGCAGCTTGATTGCTTAAGGAGGTCATAATTGCCAAGCTAGTAGTTCAGAAATCGGAGAAAGATTCATTTGAGAATTTGACACACAGATTTTTTTTTCTGACTAGTGGAAGCAGAAGAGAAGCAGAACTTAAGCTTCTTGTTGAAATGACCCAAATATTAAACTGTAGCCCTCACCTTTTCTCTCTTAAGGCACAACATAAGTTAGGATGAAGTGGAGTAAACACTTGTATTTTAGACTAATAATATGCTTCAAAGCATAAAGACTTGCTCATTTTCATCTGGGGGAAGAGTCCTGTTATTATTTCTGTTGTGGCAATGTGTGAAAGTGTCTATTTTACGAGCTTCAGAGAGCTATCTGGTAATATTTTCCTCTCTTTGATTTTAATACTTTTTTTTTTTTTGTATGACCGGAAAGGTATCTGGATGTTTAATCTGTTTTCCAAATTAAGAACAATTCCACCCAATGTTTCTCTTAAAGAACTACTAAATATTAGCTATCCCGTGTCCAAAACTTCGGTATCGTTCTCATTTCACATCATGAAATTACAAGTGCTTCTGAAACTTCTTCCATAGGTGCTTAGCTTCCCTTTTGATGAGTATTTGATCAAATACAAAAAACTCAGCTTTGGGAGCAAGTTTTCTTCTAGTCGGTTGCTTTTGTGTGTGATTCATTTTACCTGAACTCAGTTGGACAATGGAGGATATTCATCAGCAAAGTGAGATTTATTGCTTTAAGACCAACAACATTATAGCTATTATAAATTACGCAATGAAGCTGTGATGAATACAAGGTTTAGTGAGATTTGTTTTAAGATTATTAGTGTGTTGCACAATGCCATGTACATGTGATTGTAGCTTTCTTGGGCGGTGGTGCAGGTGATGAACGTACAGTTTACAGCGGTTTACAAGCAGTTCAGGACCTCGTCTTTCAAGTGTATAGCAATGTGTAGTTAAATAGGTAATAGCAATAAAATGCTAGCTTTGCTGTTTGTGTTGCTTTGATTCAGACAGTGTCTCCCAGCTTTTCACTGGCTTGTTCCACTTCTCACTTGAAACACATGACTAATGCTGGGATGGAGGAGTCTTGGCAATGAATTATCTTACCTCAATCTATAAATGGGCAAGGACTAGCACAGAAGGAAAAAGTAAACATCCTTTTTGTATACCACTGCTTAATTGGAGTGTATTCTTCCTTGCTAAACTATGGACTTCATGGTTGGTGTGGTCAATGGGGAAAAACTTGTTTTAGGCCTCAGGGCAAGTACCTGATGACTGTTGTGAAGCTCTTGTGGTGTTTTCTTTTTTGTTTTCTTTTTTGTTTTTCCTCTCTTCTTAAATCATTTGGGATTATACAAACTTTAATGCTGGTGTTGATTTTTCTGCTTTCTTGAGAAAGAATGCATTATGCCAGTGTGAAAGAAGGAAAGAGTAAAAAATGTATGACTTAATAAACACAGCTTTGTATAAATGCAATTTATAACTTTTCAGACCAAAATATTTAAATAAATTTGGTTTAGTGAGATTAAAGTTTAATCTTTTTGGAAGAAGATACAAGAAAAATCCCTCAAGGCAGGAAGTAGTTTCATGAATGTAAGTGTGTTTGGATTTTTAACATGGAAAATGTTATATCATATTGGTACCTACAAGAAAAATTAGGAAAATTTGAATTTATAACATGACAACTCATAAGTTAAAGTAAATAAAACCAGCAACAACAAAATGTAAAACCAAATAACCAAAAAAAAAAGCAAATGCAGAAGGGAATATTTATATTGTGCTTTTAAATATTAATGTTTAATATTGTGCTTAGAAAAGTTATTCAGCTTTAAGAATTTTGAGATTTTTGGATTCTTTGTCTGGGTGAGGGGGAAGAGTCAAGCATTTTCAAAGCAGGAAGATGTATGTTTTGCGTTGGTTTGCACTTTGTAGCTGGATGCGTATGTTAGTAAAAAAGTCGGTGATGCAATGCTTTCTCTTCCAGCGCTACCCCAAAGGCTAGGTTGTATGTATCAGTCTGATTTAGCTCTTTCAAAGTCTAGATGTATACATGTTAAACCATTCCTAAAAGAAACCAAAACAAAAAACCCAATCCACACCCCCCTTCAAAAAACCTCAAACCTCTCATATCCAGAGGTCCACTCCAGTCAAAATTATTCTGTGATTTAGGATTCTGCCTCCCCTGTTGCAGGTGTGGAAAATCCTAGGATTGAGGTGGGGCAGGCAGCTGTCTTTTAACCTGTCTTAGGTCTTGAATTGCCAGAGTGCATCTCTGACCTGCCAGGTCATAAATTTCTAGGTATCCTTTGGGGGAAGGGTTGGAGGAGGATGTATAGAAGTGTATGTGGAAGTCTTTTCATGACCTCAAGTAACCTAATGAAACTAATATTGCCATTTTTTCCAAGTACTACTTAAAAAATAAAAAAGTAGACAGACATCAATTGGGTATATAACATGTGAGGGGATTTTGCTCATTTGCATTTTATCTTTAACAGATATCAACTGGCATCTTAACTAATTAGTTACAGATCCTTATCAACTCTCAATGGTAGTAGCTCTTGCATGTGTAAATACTGAAGTGTCTTGCTTTCTCTTCTGAGAAATGTTAGGTATATAATTTTGCTCTGCAGTAATTTCAAGTGCTAGAAAATATATTTAAAATCCTGGTAATTTTAAGACTGGTAGCTGCAATAGGCATGTATGTTGTGGATATGACTAAAGGCCACTTTCTTATCTTTCAAGATATTCTCTTTAATGTAGATGGGAAATCTTCTGTCAGTCAAAAAGTAGTTTATAAATTAAACCAAAATACTGAAGTTGGCATCTGAGTTTTACTGCACCTTGGGGGCAAGGGGAAGAGCCCTTTCAATTTAAATCCACATCAAAGAATTCTTTCACAAATTGTCTGGAGTCAGGATGGTCCCTGCTTGACATTCACTCTTATGCCAATGAGTAGTTGTTATCAGGGTTTCTTACGCAATCATAGAAAAGAAGATGTAGTAATCGTCCTCCTTTTGGATTTTTAGTGGCTTTTGCACCAACAAATAATCAACTAAAGTTCGTTCCTTTTTTTTGTCTTGCAGTCATGGTTTACCCCTTAAGAATGCCTTTTAATAAAGACTATGTTGTCAGATCGCTGAGAGCGTGCATAAATTTGCAGTGTTGCCTTCCCTGCCCACTGGGTGATAAAGCTGCCCCATCTGATGCTCGGTTACTGGCCTGTAAGCAGACCTACTAATTGGAAAACATTACGGAATTAGAACTGTAGACCCTTGAAAAACGTTCACTGTCCTCCATACAGTTGGTTTGCTGGAACAAAACACAACGCTCTGCAGGGCTGTTTGAGACACTGCTAGAGCATGCCTTGTTGGTTTGTAGGCAACAACAGGAAAAGAGGGGATGTAGACAATAAAGAACTATCTTTTCAAATGTGGTCATCCTATTCGACTAAACTATCCCAAATAAAACTAAATGTCTGGCCACTTTCTTTCCTCAAAATCTTTTTTTGTAAAATAATGTGACGTTTCCCAATTTTTAAATAGCCTGACTGCTGACATGTTTAAAATCAGCTTCCTACAAACATGTGAATAAGTTATTCTGTGTGGTTGGTTTACTTAATTTTATTTTGAGAACAGTAAAACCACCATGCAAGCTCGGCCAGCTCCCTCTGTTGGAAACTTCTAAGATTCCTGTTCTGTGGTGGGCTGAGCGTCTCTGTAAGCTGGAGCACTATTTCCCTGATGTGTTTCCTCCAGGAAATGTAGACCTTCAGCTCCACGCTTTGTCAACCAGGATGGACTGTTGAAGGAAGTAGTTAGTTGCTTAAAATTTCCTTCTCCTGGTACTCTGTATCAGATGTTTAATTTATGGAACTAATCTGTAGCTACTGTGAAGTATCTGAGAACCTAACCAAACTGAAATGTGTAGTGTTTACATCAAGTTCTTGGCACCAAAGGTTTTTACTTTAACAGTAACTGATTACAGTAGCAAGTAGAGGAATCAAAAAGGAGCAGATCTTTAAAGGTGCATGTTTTTCTCTTTGTATTTCACACAAGATTTTAAAATATCCTTGTTCTTATCAGCAAGAAATATACAGTGGTTGAAATAAAATTAGTTTCTGGTATATTTCCCTGCTTATTTTCCTCTCTATTCAAAAGTTTTTTGTGGACTGAGACTGTTCAGGATTTTAAAAGTTTTGTGAAGTTCTGTGCCTTTTTTTAACTAGTGAATCTTTATAATTTAGCATACCTTTCAGCTAATTTGGATTTCTTTCCTTTTACAAAAAACTGCTAGTCTTAGGTCTCGTAAGACTTTGAGAGTTTTCATTATGCCCTTTTTGTGATCCTTTGCTGCTGCTTTCTGTTTGGAAATCTCCTGGTTTTGAAATGTCAGTGCCAATTAAGGCAGCGAAGTAATAATTCTTAATTTGTTAAACATTTTAACTTGTTGACTGTTAAGAATTTTCATGAAGGCCTGCTTTTTTCTCTTCCCCACTTCTGCTTAGGGGATGCTAGAGGCCTTTTCAGCAAAGAGGGTTACACAGGATGTATTACAGTTACACAAGTATTTTATATTAAGCACATACTATCCAGAATCTGTAAATTTTGCACAGCCTGTAACTGGATGTACATGCTTTGTTTTGAATACTTGACATAGAAATGGAAAAGTAATCCATTATCTTAATATGCTTTAGTGCGTAAAGACTGCCAACACGAGTTTTAACTATAGCTTTTTCAGCAAAAGTAACTATTGTAGCACACTCAGCTGTAAAAACACAGAACAAAAATATGAAATATGTAGTATTTTTCTTTGTGCCATTATAGAACAAATTGCTGAAATATGTCATGTTTTAAATATGAACTGTTTTCATAAAACAAGCTGACTTTTTATTAAAGAACTTACTTCAAACAAAGGAGTTGCATTTAAACAGAGATGCAAACACAAACTCTGGCAACTCGGTTCCTTAAAAGATTATAATCTGGGCCCCAGAGTACTATGTACTAGCAGAAAGGATTTAGCTGAATTATCGTAAAGAAAAAGGGGTCCCTTCAGGTATGAAATGGGCCCCTAACATAAGTTATAGCTGTCACACAGTTAGGTATTGATGTGAGTTTCCAATATCTGCTTTATGCTAGAGTAAGTAGAATCACTGAACTGAAATACGTTTTGGACCCTGGACACAGACTCCTTGGCCAGTTACGTGTTACTGGGAGACTGTTACATGCAGGAACAACACACAGTTGCATCTTGCAGCAAACACATGAAACGTCTGTTCCACAGTAGAACATATTTTAGTGTGTAAAGTAACTATTCTGATATGACAACAGTATAGTATTTCATTCTCATCAGAAGTCTAAAACATATATGAAAGCTTAAAAATAAACAGGTGTATTTAAAAAGAAATCTGTTTTGCTAAAATTTTGTTTAGGTACGTAATCACAAGAACTGAATCTAAACTGCAGGGTTAACTGGGCACATTTGTCTTTAGTTTTTTCTGCACAGGAATTAGAGTAGGTCTTAAACTGCTTCAGGGTGAAGAGTTTGTTAGGATATGTACTCACACAGATCTCTTAAATAACTGTTTCTTGCCTAAAACATGCAAAGTACTTTGAAAATCCACCACTATGGATTCTATAAATGCTATAAATGTACACTTTTCCTGAAAAGTTGTTCCTTTAAAAAATAAAAGCTTTAGTTTCTACTTCTCATCATACTTTTAAGATGTAGTACGCTTGTGCAGATTTTAACATTTTATACTTGGAAGACATTTGTAAATGGAGATGTAAAGACATTCTGCAAACAGTTGTAGAAAACTTTTTTTTTTTTTTCCTTAAAATCCTTTGGATATTTCTGCTAGGTGTTCATCTACACTTCATATCCTTAGTTATCTTACTATGGTGTCCCATTCATGTTCTAAGCTTTTCTGACATTTCCTTTCCTCATGTGAGCACACTAGTTCCTCTGTGGCCCCCTGTGTTTCCATATGAAAAGGCTGGCATGAATGTTAATAGTTGTTATGGCAATAGGCAATTTATGAGGGACACCCCCCCACCCCCAGTATTTCAATATTTATTCTTGCCAATAAAAACAAGTCTTAACTTTTTTCTTGTTTTGATTGTTGACTGATGGAGAATCACACTTGAAATTATCATTGTTTGAAGAGCTGGACTATCAATGTGTTCAGGTGTTAAAGAAACAACTCTGGTTTGTTATAAATGGCAATTCAGAAGAAGTGATAAAATGCATAGCAACTTCTAGTTGCCATGGTGCTTCAACTTGAAGTCATTTTCTTCAATATTAAAATGCTTCTTGGGTGTCGTCTTTGCTTTCAAGTAGTCACTATTTAAGAAGGAAATGGCTCTGGGGAGAAGTAATAAGAAACTATTTTGGAATATCTAATGTGACAACCAATGAAGAAGTGTCAAGAAAATTCCATAGTATTCATGAATCTCTTTGGGGCTTGTTTATTTTGGCAATATAGGCTTTTATGCCACAACTTCAAAACACTAAAGAATGGTGGGTTACTGCAGGCTGCCCCCCAGCCCTGTGTAATGAGTCAGTTCTTCAAGAAACGTACAAAGTTGAGTTTGTCAAAACACTGAGTCAGTAGACTGGATCAGTCTCCACTTTATCCTGTCCATGTGTGTCTGTCAGGTACTCTGGTTCAGGCGTGCTTCCTCTTCTCCTCCCCAGTTCTGGACTGACGCTCCTTTTGTCAGTTATGGGAATGTACCCGTAATTCTTACTAATACAATAATCAAAAATATTCTTTATGTGACTGGACATAACCACTTCAGAAAGATTTTAAACTTCTTCCAGAGCTTTGTTATCTTGTCTTAATAATTTTCGGTGTCAGAGCTGTTAAGTGTTAGACTTGGGTCCCCCATGTGGAATTGAGCTGCACTACGGCTCCCTGCTTCCCCAGCCAAACTGCTGTTGTTTAGTCTTTTTCTGCTAGTTTTCTTTGCTCTCTTTGTTTTAAATGAGCTCCTTCCATATGTTCTTCTTGAATAAGACCTTTGATTTTTAACAAAATAAAAATAATAATAAAGAATACTATCAGTTACTAACCGTTTTATCTTGTTCTTGGAAATAACGAGGGTTTGCAAAAGCCTCTGAACTTTGATACATAAGTAGCAGTAACTACAAAATGGTAGTCTAGAAGCTGTCTATAAATGAATTTATATTCAATTTCATTTATAGTGTTTTAATACTGAGCATTTCTCTCGGACACTTTAGCTGCATGACATACAAAAATTGTCAAAAAGTGTCTCAATAAATAGCTTCAAGTTGTTTTTTTCTTCATAAAATACTTTCTATTTTAAAGCGATAACGTTTAATTTTGAAAAACTTGAGTTAAAATCTGCTCCTTTACTATAGTCACGGAAAGATTGCAGCTGGTGGAGTCATTTTGTATAGTGAACCATCTAATTAACACCAGTTGCGTAATATAAACTTCAGATTGCAGCAGTGGCTTCTTTAAAGAGCTTGCATCATGGTTATTGAAATGATCAATACTGTGTGAACCAAACATGTCAGTTAAATCAAAATGACCAGGTTTTAGAGTTAATTTGTACCTCCCTATTTTGACTGCTACCATGTAGCTGCTGAAACTCAAGGTATCTGTGCAGAAGAAATACTGCAGCTTGTAGCTTAAAAGTCTTACCCCTGTGTTCAGTTAGAGTTAGCGTTCACTCCAATTATTGGCAAACCATCAGCAGAGAAGTAAAAATACTAATATTTCTAGGAGTAAAAAATAAGTTGCCTCAGGTGTTTTTTTTTTTTGGTCTCGGAAGCAACGATCATCTTTCTTTTCTACTTGGTTACTGAAAACAACAATCTACTACTAAATATAGCATATAGATGTTTTGAATGCCATTATTTCAGGCTTCAGGCTAAGGCATAACAGACAGCGATGGTGTTAACACTAAAAGATGACCTCTTCAAAGCAGTGTCCTGCAACTCTTCAAAGTTACCTAATGGGCAAAGCTGAAATTAAATTGCAGCTTTATCCTTACTTCCAAGTACAGTAAAGCAATAAGTGGTTATTTATTCTTGCTAGAAAGCTCTATGCAATCCAGCAAGGTTTTCCACAATTTCCTCTCAAAAACTCCAGGAGACCACTCGCGTAGCTGGAATGCTATAGGCTGTATCCCACTGTCTGGGTGAACGTCTCTTATTAGGTGAAAACATGGCAATAAAAGTTTGCATGTTTGTCACCTCCATGTTGGGTTATTTAGCTGGGAAATGGTTTGGGAAACAATCAGAAAAACAGTAGTGAAAACTACCTTCTAAAGGATGCTTTTCTGATCCTGTCACATTGCTGCAGTCGGTTGTGATGAGAACCAGAATGTTTATGTTCTGGTTCTCAGGTTATTGCTCTACCAGCCAAGGAGCTCTGTCCTCATTTCAGAGCCAAGAATAAATCACATCACCTCAGACAGCAGGTGAGATTTTTCTGAAATGTGCCTACAGATTAGTCTTTGTGTCTGTCAGCAGTCAGTACAACTTAAGTTTCTTTTTACTCAAAGTGACGTAACTGAGCAGTACGGTGGACGTAGCTGAGCAGTACGTTAAACTTGAGATGGTTTGCCTGCCAGCAAATTCTGCTGGAACCTCCACATCAACAGCAGTCGAGTTGTTACTGTAAGTGGGATAGTGTTTTGAGTTGGAATTCCTAAGGGATTTAATCTTGTAGTTTCAGGCACCTCAAAAACTATTTCAGAAGGGATGCCCGTGCTGACGTACACACACTGTAGTGTAGAGGCTGGCTTTTAAAGAGTTAGTTTACACACCAAAAGCAGTTAAGCCATGGCGAAAGATAGAAATAGAAATGTTTTTGAAGTTTTCTTCACAGTGCCTCAGCTCTGCTTGCACCTTAAAACTCCCTTTGCAGTCCCTCACTAGTAATTCCTATGTTTTCATAGTTTCACCTGTGTTACCTCAAGTACCTTCTATTGTGCCAGCTTTCCAAAAGGACATGTGTGGCTCTTCTGTGCTGCTGGTATTATGGCGAAGCTCATCATTTCAAGCACATTTGGCAGCTCCTTCGTTAACAACCTATAACTGTGTATTACTTCTGGCTCAATTTTAAATTTTTCTATTTTTTTTTTTTAACAAGATTGCTTTGTGTTTTGCAAAGTAGAACTGTAAATTAGATCATCTCATTCATGTAGTTTCTCTAGTTTAATACCAGATGCTTCTAAAAGGTGCTGTCACTCAAGGAACTTATTGTGATGAGAATTTCTCAGTTTCTCTCTTCTTCCTGCTCAGCAGCAGGTATCAGTGATGAGAAGCATAACCTAAAAGTGTAAGACTTTCAGCTGCTACCAGCGTGATACCATCTTAGGCAGTACATTTAATTAAATAAAAGTCAGCTAGGATGTTAAGTCCCTTGAGTTCACTATAGCAGCTGTCTAGAAACTGTAGATCTCATTGTCTTAACAGCTGAGTGTGTAATACCCTCATTAGATTGAGTATTCTTTACTAAACTGATTTGCAGTGTTAAGTGCAGAGTGTGATTGTGTTGCTACTTTAAAAATACACTGAACCGTTCAGTCCACGAGGTGAGGAATCTCCTCACATCAGCATCAGAATCACCATCAGCTTCAGGCTTCTGTTTGCTGTTTGGATCCCTGTGGCTCTCTTGTGTAACTTTGTATAAACAAAAGCCTGTTTCCACATCCCCTAAATGTGTTCAAGCTGGCTTTTGAAATAAAAATGATGCCTTGAAGAAATTGGTACTTGTGCCTTTAGGCTGTGATCTTGGATTCATTCCATATGAAGAAAGACCTTGTAACTAACTTTAAGGTTGGGTGTTGGATTTTTTTATTTGTTTGTTTTTGAGGTCCCACAAAAAAAGATGCCAAAGCTTCTGTAATGTCAGAAAAGAGGTCGGGGATGATGTTTACGAGGGGAATTAGAATTTATTTCTAAAGTCAGTAGTAATCATGATCTCTGAAGTAGTGTATGAAGATTAATAGTCTTAATCTGTGTGAAATAAGAGACAGCTTTGGATGTACTCCGAGAAAGAAGCTACCTTTAAAATGCATTATTTCATTCTAATCTTTATTTTCATTGCAAGAAACCTGTAGAGATTGTCTGGTTTCTTAATTTTCAGTATTAGGGTGGTATCAAGAGATCTGAACCTGCTATAAAAGGAAGTAAAATAAGAAGAGGCAAATTGAAGCAAGAGGCAAGTCTGACACAGAAAGGGATGTCTTAAGTTGAGAAGTTAAGACAGTTGTAGATATGTGAAATGTAAAGTGAGAAGTCAGCATATAAGAAGAGAGTGTGGAGAGAAGCAGAAGGGAAATAGGAATACACATTCTTTTGTTGAGGTGACTGTTGCAGGATATATATAAAAAATATCTTATATCCAATGTCATATTGGAAGGGGAAATCTGGAAAAGGGAGTCTAGCAGTCTGGGAAAGGTCTTTGAAGAACGAAATAATTGGTTAGTTTGCCTAGAGTAGCCCCAAAGTGTTTCAATAGTCTACTGAAGGCTGAACTAATTGGCAGCTTATGAGCTTGATTTTTGTTCCAGAGTTTCTATTTAGCTTTGTAACCTTGAGCTAGAGGATTAACTGCAATGGTTTGAGAGGAAGGACTGGCATTGGCTGAATTTTCTTCTGTGCCTATATGGTTGTTGAGGGTTTTTTTATGTTCAGTTTATTCAGATACTGAATCATTTCTTACATGTCTTCATACTTGATAATTTCCTCCTTTGATCTCTGTGCATTCTCATTATGAGATTTGATCCCTCAACTTGGAATTAATCATAGAATCATTTTGGTTGGAAAAGACCTTTAAGATCAAGTCCAACCGTTGACCTAGCATTGCCAAGTTCAAACACTAAACCATGGCCCTAAGCACCACATCTGTGCATGTTTTAAATACCTCCAGGGATGGTGAATCAACCACTTCCCTGGGCAGCCTGTTCCAGTGCTGGACAACCCTTTTGGTGAAGAAATTTTTCCTAATATCCAAGAATAATCTAAATCTCCTCTGGCGCAACTTGAGGCCATTTCCTCCTGTCCTATTGCAAAGCCAAGCTTGCCACTGGTGCGGTCTTGCACTCAGCTTGTCCGTCTCCTCTTATATTTGTTTTATTCTCTTCTTGCTCTTACTCCATCACATCTTAGGCAGAAGGGTAATAACGACTGCAGATGTAATGGATTGCTTAAATTTCGGTAAGGCCATACTGTTGTCATTTTGGGAGACTACTGAGTCTTCTTCCTTGCTGAAGCCACTCCTCTTGTTGTTAGGAGCATCCTGAAGATTGACCTCTCCGGTTGACCTCCATTACTGTAGAAGTTGATATCTAGTCAACTGATGCTCAAGGCCCATTAAAACCAATCCTCTCTGAAGTGCGTTTGGCAGGAAAGGCTCTCTGAATGCTTCAGAGGTCGTTACTGCCAGTAAGATTTCCATGTCTACTTTTGTCCTATTTTCTGGAATGGTGGAGCATTCATGTAAAAATGCAAGTATACATAGGTAACTTCTAAAGTATTATAATAAACAGGAAATAACTTTTCATTTAAGGAAATTGCAATCTTTTGTTAATAGTAATTTGTATGTTAATGTATAAATTGATCCTGGAATAGCGTGTTCTCCGTGGACAAACTATTCTCTTCCTTTTTGTTCCACAATTTTTTTTTTTTTTCTTTTTCAGTACTGATGTATTGGTAAAATGGACTAGTGGGATTGCTACCACTGATGCCCCTTTGGAAAAATGTTGTACCTTAAAATTAAATCTTGAAAAAACTTGATTTATTTGGTACTCGTTAGAGTTACTTAGTTACAGGGCAGGAGTTGTTTGGTATTTAAATAAAATATTTAATCAAAATAAGCTCTTAGTAAGAAAATATACAGGATGAGTCAAGAGATACATATTGTTAGATATTATATCCGATGATGTTTTGTGATGCATATAGTTATGAAGCAATATTCTGTCTAGAAGTTAAAAGCATGTTTGTAGGCCATTCCCAGCCCATCATGCCCATTATCATCATGGTGGTTTGTTTGAGGTTCTCCTACCGCTGTTGGCAGCTTCGTTCTCAGAAAACAGCAAGGAAGGAACCTCAAAAACCCCTCTGCCTCTTTCAGGGAAAAATTAGAGCAATTACATAAGCGGTGCAGATCAAGAAAATGTTTTTAATGTTCATACAATGATCGTTGCTTTGGAAAGAAACTCTGAAGCAGATTTTTGAGGCTTGTAGGATAGACTAAACATTTCTCCACAAAAGGGAAGTTTATTGACAAGTTGTATATATTTTAGTGACAAGCTTACTTTGGTTTAAAAGAAAGTGTTGATGTTATTCCAAGACCAACAGGTTATCCCTCCATATATACTGTCCAGTAAGCTTTCCTTGTTACAAGATCATTTTCAAGCCTATCTGTAACTAATTGATTTTCAAAAGTGTCTTGATTTCCTTGTCAGCAGTGCAGTAGTTTTGTAATAATAATTTGCTAATTCTTGTGTCCTTGCTGGAGGACAACCTTGTTGGTATTCTTTCTTGTCAGGAATTGATCATCCTGGAGAGACTTGTAACTGAATCTTAGAGGCTGCAGTACAATTGATTTGTCTTACTGTGAGAGCTCTGCATAGGTGCCTCCTCAGCTGTAGAGTCTTTTGTTGGAGATGATCTAAAAATAGAGCAGAATTCCTTTGCATTTAGTAATGTGTGGTGGAAGTTTCCACTATGAGATTGTTGGTTGAAGTACGTAGTAGGTCCTGAGTTACATAGCTAATCCTGAGGGCTAGTCAGCTTCTCTTTCCAGAATTTATTAGATATCTGTGTTTGTACGTGTGCCTGTGATTGTATGTCACTTGTGTAATATCTGAGGGTCGTGACTGTTTAAATCTTGACTGGCTTATAAAATTCTTTAAGATTTGTTTTTGAAGTAACTTTTTAACTGGGGGGTAGGGAGTGGGCATGGAAAAAACTCTCTAGTTTTAAAAATGTGGAGTGTACCTGTTGAGGATGAGATATGCTGGTGATCTCATAAGTGGACGGTGAAAGCCTGTTGTCCCCAATCCAGTTTATTAGAGCGGGAGCCTGCGTAACATGATCAGAGTCAATTAGACCCTTGTTAAAGGCGGTAGTGGATTTCAGAATATGCAAATTTCTACTTTCTTCAGCAGTCACTTCAAACGTACTGTAGAAAATAGTGAAATGATTGTAAGTTCATGTGCATACTATATTTAAAGAAGAATAATCAGGTGCACATGTGAAATCACGTCCAGTGAGCGCAGACTTTCTGAGATTCCCTAACCGACTCTCCAATTGGCTTGCCCTGGTTTTGGTAACCCAACCTGTAAGGAGACGTTATTTAGGCTACAGAAGAGAAAGCTGAAAGTGAACATAGGTCCAGAAATACGTTAACAGCTACAGCAAAGTGAAAGGGAGCAATTGGTTTTCTATGTCTTTGGTAGTTAAGACAAGAAATATTGGTCTTAAGCTGAAGAAAAACAGTTTAAAAGGAAGTGTCCCCCTGATAGTTTCATAAGCTTTGATGGGACAGACTACAATGACAATTTGTATTTGTATACATTTATGATGCTAACATACCTGCAAATTATTTTCTTGTTTATTAAACATGTGATGGAAGCATTAAAATACCAAGCTATAGCCTAGATTTCTTGGCTAAGAATACACTGCATAGGCATCATTGCTCCCACTGTCAAATTAATGTGACTTCAGACGTGTTAAACTTTCTAAATCATTGTTTGTTGAACTGATTTTTGCTTGTTTTTTATGTTGCTCCCTGCATTTCTAAAGACTTTATAAATGCGTATTACTTTCAGGAGGGATTTTTATTTGTTTTTTGTTTGCTTTGCTTAAGTAAATTCATCAGTTGCATTCTGTTGCATATTGTCTGCTCTTTTGGTCTGTTTTTCCTTTCTTTACCTGAATGTAATCTCTTTGAAGTAAGAGGTTTTACTCTGTGCTTATATGTAAGGTAAAGTGCTAGTCCTTGACTAAGAGCCTTTGTTTTCCTGTGTCATATGTAGTGTACCACTCAAAATAGAGGTCTTCTAAGTAAAAACTGTCATGCAGTTGGTAGCCGGCATACGTTTGTAATGATACCTGGGTATCAAAGCAGCGGTGTTATGTGCTATCTAGTCAGTGGTTATTAAAGACTGGAACTAGTACAATGTAACTTACTGTCTGGCATGTTTAGAAATCAGCTTTGCTTTGCATGCTGGAGCGAGTGTTTTCAGCATTCTTTGGGGAGCTGAATTTCTGCTTTTCCTTTGTTCATCTGATTACACAGTTTTTATATGTAAATGCTCCTTCTGCCGGGAAATTAATTTTTGTCATTTGGGAATTAATGCTGTTTTTCTTATGCGTAGCAATGACGGAGTAGACTGCCTATGAAGCAAGTAAAGAGTCTTCCAGTGCTCTTTTCTACCCACATGTTGCTTTCTGTGATTGTCGTTGGCAAAATTCTCGATGGGAAGCAGAGTCAGGTCACCTGAATTACAGTATTGACCTTGCTGTGATGTAACATAGGGATAGAAGTCCATGCAGTTTTAAAGCATATTCTGTAGGATGCATCACAACTTTTGCCTTTTTTGGAAGTTTGGTTTGAAGTCTGAAGTGCCTCTAGTAATTAAGCTTTGTGATAAGACATGGAAATATTCCTATTGGGAATAATAGAAATCTATTTTGTTTGTTAACAAACTAGTGAATTGGGAGTACAGGTTCTATGCTATGACATGAATATTGATTTAACATATTTTTTTAATAGGTGAAGGGGAGAAAAGCCCCACAAGCATCTGTTTGCTCTCATAAAGAATTATACTAGTTTAAAACCAATGCTAGTGCATTCCCTAAATGCATATTTGGGGTAGGATTTTATTGTAATCTTAAATGTTCTATTTTACTATTATATTGATACCCATGTTCCAATGGTGGAAAAAACATTAAGGCTGCCTTAGGGATGTTTGGTCCACGTGGTGTTATTTTATGGCTCAATCTTAATTGTCTAGTAAATTGAGGAGCGGTTGTTTGGTTTTGTTTTGTTTTTTAATCAGTGGTCATCTAGAGTATAACTTCAAAATGACTGCACTAGGGAGACCAAAGAGATCTGTGTGTGATGACAGATAACTATGAAGAGTGTGGGTGCAAAAAAACCCCATACTGCACCAAAGTGTGTTGTCGTATTTGTTAGTACTTTATTCTGCATATGTGTGTGGGTTCTTTCTCTGTAGAGTACTTTGTGATGAGGAGATCCAGGATTTTTTAAAGTTCCATTTGTGTTTTGTTAAACAAAACTTGCTTTTCAGTAGTTACTGTTAATGTAACCACTTCTTACATCTTGAGAAATGAGGAATGTGTCTTGTGTGCAAGTAATTTTCAGTATCACTTCTCAGTATTGTTTGTGAATTCAGCTTTCTGGTGTATCTGCACCACTTTACATGTGTGTCTTCTCCCTGCTCTCTAAGCTCAGTTCCTGCTCGGTTGAGCCTCGGCTCTTTTAGACTGTTCCACGTGTCTGTGCCATATGGAGTCCATCGGTACACGTTGGCAGTTGAGGGGCAAGGCTGAATGTCCACGGCCCATAGAGTTCCGTGGCGACATGGTTGTTTCCTGTTCTCGTTCCTCTAATGTGTTGGCCTTTGCCACTGAGCTGACACTTGCTGAAACCAGCAAGTAGATCTCCAGACCTTTTCTGAGAGGTGGCACCTAATTCAAGCTTTATCTTTGTCTTGGTGCTTCTCTTTCCTGTAAGAATCTCTTTGCAATTAGTCTGCTCGGTTTCAATTGCTATCTTGTATCTCAGACACCGGCTATTATGGGTTTTCTCAGCAACTCTCTTCAATCTAATTTTGCTTGTCCTGAATAATTTTGTATCAATTGCAAATTATTCTTATGCTATTCACTTGCTTTTTCAGATAGCTTATGAATATCTTGAATATAATGGGGTTTTGTAATTTTGCATCTTCCTGCCCGTACATACAGAGGACTCTGTTTTGTTTCATTGCAATTAGGCTTCTTTAAAAGGTGTGAATGAAGGACTTGGTAAAAAAAAAGGAATTTTTTTTTGAGATGAGCATATGGATCTGATTAGTATGATTGTATTGGAGTAAATGTGCAAGGTAAGGCTTTCCCCTATAGAGGTGATGTTGACTCTTTCATAGTATACTGTGTATATTCAAATATCTGCTAATTATGTTCTTCATTTTAATACCTGAGAACTCACCCAATACAGAAGCTAAACTTGAAAAAAATGGACCGCTTTATAGCACATAGGATCCCAGTTTGACATCTTCATTCTTCAGATACAAAAGTCAGTTTATATGAGAGGTATGTTATGTCACACTTCTCATTTTTTTCCTTACTCACTTAGAAATATTTAATAAATGCTAATTTGACCTGCTGGTTTTATTGCAGTTCACTTATATCAGCTCCATAAAATAACTCTCTTGTACAGGCATTGCTTTGAGACAGTTTATAAAATTCTCTTGCCTATAAAGAAACACTTTGGCACTTTTAAGGGGAACATGGCTTCCCCAATGAGAAAAATGTGGCTAGCTCTTTTGCTGCGGTTTTGTCTGTATTGAGTGCTCCTTTTACACCTTCAGATCAAATCACTTCTTCAGATTCTGGAAGATTTTTGTCTGTTTGGAGAAAGTGTCTGATTTGTGCCACGTGCCAGAGGTGATTTTCCTTGGCTGAGTTGCCAGGCTTTACATTTCTGCTTTCTGTACTTGGACACGAGTTCCACTTTTTTAAAGGTCTTTTTTCTTGTGGGTTTTATTTAGTGGCTTTTCTGTTTTAAAGATTACAACTGGATAAGACTTAGGCTGCCGTGTTTACCCAGCAGCTTCTCCGCCTCCTCCCCACTTCCCTGCTTGCTTGCTGCTAGCCAAAATGGAAAATTCTCGATTTTCTGGTAGAGGGCAGCATTTACTGCCTGTTCTCCTGCCCATCCCAGTGCTTTGCTGGAGGAGCTGGATGACTAGCTTCAGTTAATACACGTTCGTATAGGAGTAACACGTTGAAGCAAGGGGGAAGTGGGGAGGAAATTTTTGTCAGCTTTCTCTTGAACTCAGAGCGAGCTCTTCCAAGGGTGTGATGCTGACTGTGCGATGTGCCTTTCTGTTTTCGGAAGCATTAACGTCGCTTACTCTGAGCACCTTGGCTGAGGAGTGATTTTTCCTTTTTTGTATCCTGGTTTGTGTGGTAGCTCTTGGAGGAGACTGAGTAGCTCAACTTCTGAGTAAAAGGTGATGCTAGTCTGCTGCACAAGTCTAAGTACTGACCACAGTAGCATATACTGTAAATACAGTATATATAAATACTGTATGTTTAAGATTAATTAAACTCAAGCAAGGCTTTGAATTTGAACATAAGGACTAGGGTTCTTCTAGAAAGAAATCTGTCATTAGTATTGCCTTGCTTTAATAGCAGAGATTATCTAGACTGCTTAAAGCGGGTGGTATTTTCAGCCTTTATTTCAGGCTCTCAGGATTTTTTCTCTTTGCAAACCTGTTATAAGAACACAGTCAGTGTTCAGCCTAATATTTTACTTTAGCATAAGCTTAGAAGTAGACTATGAGAATAAAAAATAATGTGGGAGTATGATGTGGGTAACATTTAATGGGGCACAAATGGGGATGGCATGGGAAAAGTAGGTATGTCGGGGTGAAGAGAATTGCAATGTTTAGTATTTTCATCCTTCCTGAAAAAAATGAGCATGCTTGGCTTCATTTGCTAGCTGTGCTTTAAACCAGTTAGTATATCTGAGGCAGGGGGAAGTGGCAAAATATTTTTGGCTGTTGCTTTTTATGGCCTTGAAATGATTGAATGTTAGGAGAGGGAATGAAAATAGTTCATTGCATCGTGGAAGTGCTGACTTTTGTCTCCAAATCACTTCAAGGAACATAATGAAAATACCATTAAAATATGCTCGTTATGTTCGTCCTGTTAACAAAAACATTTGATTTTTTTTTTCCAATTATATCAAAGACACTTTAACATCATAAGAACATATATGGAAAATCAAATGTCAGGTTGGCTCCTAAAATTACTCTTTTAATTAGCAGTGATCTGTCATTTTAGAAGATGTGAACTTGTTTTATTCATGACCTATCATTTAGTTTGACAATTGATTATTGCCAGTAAGTTGTCTCTGTGTTCTGTAATATTATCACTGGATAAATAATTTTGGGTTGAATTTTGGTGCTAACCAAAGCATGCGGTGCTTGTTTTTCCTTCTTAACATCTTTGAAATTGTTCTCAACAAAATGGCATGAATGAGCTATACGCCCTTGTTCCACATCTGAAAATTGCCAGAGATGAGCCAGAATCCGCCAGAGGGTAGAAGAATAATGGTGTGTGGTTTGGGGTTTTTTTGTGGTGTGGTTTGGGGGTTTTTTTTGTTTGTTTTTTTAACTATCACCTGAGAGATCTGGATAGTTTATTATGGCTCTAGACACAGAGTAAAACATTCAGAAGTAATTATTAAACTTTCTCTCTAAGAAGGTAAGGTAGGACCAGCAAGAAGCACATGGTAATGGGAAAATTCATTGCAGCTCTGTTAGTCTAGACAAATCACGCTATTTTACTTGGATTTGAATCATCGTGTTCCCATTCCTGTTGCAAAACAGAATTTATTAATAAGAAACTTGGAGTCTATTTTATAATTTATGGCTAATGATGGAGTTTGTTTCAAATTGGCAATGGCAGCAGCAATATTTCTTACATAAGCTTCTTAACTGACATATGGAAAGAATTCCTAGCTTTTAATTCCTTTTCAAAAGCAATGTCAAGGAATTAACAGCAATAGGTATTGATCTTTTATAAACGTGACATGCATGATTAGACACTAATGTTAATTGGTTAAATTAAACAACTGTCTTCTTGCCAGAAGTGTTTTACTTCCTGACACACACATCCCCCTTAGTTGCTGAGCTTTTTAGAAGGCTGCTTTTATTTGTTAGAGCAGTGTTTGACTATTTATAGTAGTGGACCCATATGTCAAGATTTGAGAAACCCAGAAATTAGGAATGACTAAATGCTTAGAGACTGACTTTTTTTTGTTGTTACTTTTGTGTTTGGGGTTGGTTTTTTTGTTTTTTTTTAATTTGTGGAGCTTTTGGGGTTTGGGGTTGGTTGTTTGTTTTTTTTTTTGACAGTATTTAATTCTCTAATCTGGAAAGTTCATGGTATATTATTTTGCATCATGTGTGCAGTTGCAATAATAGATATAGGTATGTTTGAGCTATGTGGAAGTGCAGACTGCAGTCTTAAAACAAAAATTTTCATGTCATTGTTTTGCTTAACTAAAAGGCTAGGTCTAGTGAGCGTGTGAACAGGAACTGAAGGGATACCAAATGAGGGGGCAGGGTAGGGAGGCAGCTAGAATGAGGGCTTAAACTCTGCAGCTTCTCCCTAAAATCTCCTGAAGAATTTATAATTCACTGACTGGTAAAACCATTAGCCTTTATGGAAGAACTTTATAATACCTGTACTGCAAATGTTAAATTGTGTATCGCTTTCCTAATGAACATCTCTAATGTGTTGCACTTTCTTTGAGCTATAAACTGGAACTGGCCAAATCTTTACGTGTCTTGAAGGCCAAGGTCACTGGTGGTTTAGGAGTATCTCTGTGGGAATCAATCAAATCATTGATGAGAAAAGGAAGGAGAATGAGTTGCAATGGTAAAGATTCAATATGTAGAGTAATTCTGTTATTGCTAGGAATAGATATTTGTGACTCTGTTTAATCCATTCTTGCCCTCGATCTCCTTCTCCCTCACCTCTGTCCCAACCTTGAGTAGATAGCCCAGAGGAAAGAAAGTATTTTTTCCCAGGAAACTTACTCTCTTTTTCCACACTCTAAAGGCAAATTCTGTTCTTTGTATAAATATTTATGTAGATCCTTTTCCAGTGTCTTTGAAACTTTAGATAAAGTCATGGACAAACAAACGTGAAAATATTTTTTTTTTTCTGAATAAATTTACCTTGTGTCCATTCCACTACTTATGATGCATGTGGCTAGGGTAAGAGCTATCTCTGTGGCAACCTTCCTGCTCTTGCTGTTCAACCCAGGAAGAACATCTAAGGCTTATCTTAATAAATGCAGACTGTCTTATATTATGAGCTTTGTCAGTGCAAGCTAAATGTTTGGATGGGATTTACTTTTTGTTTGGGTTTTTTTTGTTTGGTTGTTTTTGGGTAGGTTTTTTTTAGTTGCATTTATACATTAATTTACACTGCAGATCAAGTTGCTTCTTTCAGATAATTCTGTGAATAAGTTATGTATGTTCCACATGAAAATATTAATGGAGGGCGTATTTGACGCCTTGGCACAGGACTAAGGTTTTCCAGGTGAAGTGACTTGAGGTTGCAAAAGCCATGCCAAATACTGCAGTGCCAAAGAGAAAGACTAGGTTATGCATAATTATTTTCAAATGTACTTCCCACAATTAATTATTGCATCACACCATCATGAATAAACTTGTAAACAGTCAGTTTTTCTAACTCTTTAGGTTATGCTTATATGAATCTCTTCAGTATGAATTGTTCTGGCATACTGGTTAAGGATTCTGGGGAAGGAAGTTGACACCTGAGTAGAATTTCTTGATGATTTCAAGAGCAAAGAGGAACTGAGAGGTGTGTTTTAGGTTTTTGGGACCTATTGCCACACTAACCTACATTCATACATGAAGAGGCACAAATGATCTGTGCATAGCTTGAAAGCAGAAAGTTGCCAGGAAGAGAAACCAGTGTAGTAGTCTGTTCAGCTTTCTAAAGTTGCTCCTAAACTTTAAAACTTGGGTAAAATATTTGAGGGTTAATGCTGCTTTTGTACTAATAAAATTGAAAGCTTTGGAGTAAATGCACATTACATGCAAAAATAAATGCTGACATTTTACTTTTGAGTATCTCTTACCAAGGCTTAAAAGAGCAGAAATGCTGTATGTTGTCTTTAAAATGAATATCTAGCTTTTAAAATTCATATCCAGAAGGAATAAATTTGGTAATCATAAAAGGTAACATATCTTCAGACTCAACAGGAAATTCAAATGCCTGTCAGTCAACTTACACAAGTCACTTCTCAAGCATACAAAAGTCTGGAACAGTTTGTCAAAAGAGATTAAAAAGGAAGGAAAAAAGTAATATGCCACAAAGCGACATGAAAGAATCAAAATGCCCCTGTATCTAAGAAAAACAAGTTTATCTTGATGTTCTTTAGTGTGTCATGTTTGAAATGTGAAGTGGTGATTGTAACTTTGAATGATGGTACAATAATGACACTATAATACCTGTACGCATGTAATTCAGATATTTGTATTTCTAACAAGTTTTTATAGCATTTCTTTTTTCTGTATGTGCTCTCTGGATGGTTCTTATTTACATTGGTTGGAGGTGGAATACTAGATTATTGCTTAGGGAGATTGATTTTTACCTCCTATTATAAAACCTAAAGGAAATAGCAATTCTAGAATCTATGAGCAGATGGGTGAAGCATTTCTCTGAATATTAGCCTTATAGAAAGCTATGTAAAAACCAAACAAACCCTGTGTTCATGTCCTGTGTTTTGTTAACAGCAAGTTTTTAGTAATAAAACAAATAGTCATGCAGTAATACTCACTGTAACACAAACTTAATTTTCAAGAATCAGTAGTATGTGTGTTTGTCTTAAAAAAATTTGGTTTGAAGTTCATTTATTTAGAACTCATGGCAGAATTAACTTATTTAATACTGCTCATATATTTTGATGTTTCAGTCTGATAGGAACCCTGGGAGTGTCTTCTCTAGGCTAATTTAGATTTTTTTTAAAAAACAAACAACACAAGTCTGAACACACCTTGCCTCAGAGGGAGGGAAGGACAGGATTGCCAACAAAGATTAGGATTTTAGCGTGTGAGCACATAAATTTAAAGTTACTTTTGAAAAGCACTTTCTTCTTTGTCTATCAAACTTCTAGTTCTAAACAAGTGACTGAATTTCAGACCCTGTTTTTTGAGCAGGGAGTATTTGGGTGTGGGGGGTTTTGAATGCGGATTGTGTTTTGTTTGTTTTAACAGTGAAATAATTATTCAAAATGGGGGAAAGATGACACTGAATCTTGTTCAGGCACTGCTGTGCAATCGTGTGTATCCCAGCACTTCTTGCTGGGCTGTGGTGAGACTTCCAGTGAGACGGAAGCTGCAAGTATGTGCCTCAGGAGCTGCCCTCCTGTAGGTGGAAAAATTAAAAGGCCATTAATACTTGATTAATAACTCCTAGTTAATATTTGGGGTTTATTTCACACTGTTATCTCATTAGTCCTTGCAGGTACAAGATATTGCTAGAAGTAAACACCTGTAATACACCCTTTGCTAAGGAAATAAATCAAAGGAGTTGTTTTTTTCGCCAGTGGCAGAATACTGCCGACCTAGTGCAGTGCAGCTGGCATCACTCTTCAATCGAGAGCGCAGTAATGCATTTTAGTGATGCTGTCATATCTAAGTGTTATACTCTTAGCAACTAAGGATTTCCTAATAAAGACTATTAATCCATAATTAATGTTGTTTCATAATTATTGTAACAATACTACATTTGTATATACAGAGTAAATTAGATCATTGTTTCAAGGGTTTTCAAACATAATATAATTTGAAGTGCAGCATAGGATATTCGTGGAAATATGTAGTTGTACATAAATTATTTTTAAAGCACTTCCGACCACGAGGTTTTTTAGATGGAGGAATTTGTGTGATGTAATTGTTAAACTTCTGTTTGTCTGCAGTTGGTTTCCTGACAATTCTGTAGCTGTACGCGATGTAGGACTGGTCTGGTAGGGTTTGCTCTGTGCATGGTTGAGTTCTGCATGTCAAATGAATGTTGTGAGTTTTGCCTACAAACCCACTTATTGTAAAACTGCACATTGCAGTGATAAGCTTCTCTGTGTATAAGACATCGTAGTAGACAGAGCTGCTATTGGGAAGAGAAACTTGTAGACAAATTGAAATAAAGACTGTTTCAGGTTTTGTCCATTTGTGCTGTTTGCACACTGGTTGTGTGCCTAGACTCATACTATACTGCACCAAGATTCTGTTTTTCAGACATTACATTAATAGAAGTAATTCAGTCTTTTTTTGCATTTTTCTCTTTCTTCATTTTGAGTTAAGACCAACAACAGTTTGTCATCTCTTTTTTCTTTTTTATTTATTTGAACTTATGCAATTGTTTGAGAAGTTTGCTTTGAAATCTTGAGTCACAAGTGGCTTAAAAGGTGCAAAATCAGCAGGCTTTAAACAAGCAAATTTCTACTTGTTCTTCTCATCTCCTCAATAGTAGATTAAAGTAATAATGTTCTCATGTAATCAGTGGAGAATGAAGCATTTAACCTTTCTTTTAATTTTCCGGTTTTCAAGTAGGATGTCAAACCAATTTTTTTTTTCCATTTTCACGTTCAATACTGCTTTGTGACTGTGTATCTCTGTGTGTGTGTAAATATATATATGTAAGTAATACCTTAGCCTTAAAAAAGAAAAAACCTGTCAGAGGCTACTTGAAAGACCAGTTTTAAGTGAAGCTGTGAATGAATTTCCTCTGGCTTGCATTGAAGCCACACGTATTGGCTATCTTGCTCATTGATTTTTTTCTTTGTCCTTTTTGGACTAATGAGGTTTTTGGGGTTTGATTTCAGCATGTAATGTACCACACGCTTTATCACTCAAATGTCCTGTGATGAATTTTTTTTTTTTTAAATGCTTTAGATGAGAATAAGTCTTTTGCTTATAGGAAGAAAAATCTGCAGTGTTTACCTTCCTATTCTTAAAGATGCTGTAAATACACGTTATTCCCATGTCAGTTTGAGTACATCTTTAAAATTAAGATGGGTATTTTAAGATATGAATAGCTTGCAAAATGTTCTTGATGTTTGCTATCTTAACTAAAATCTCTTCAATTTTGAATCCTTCAGTCAGATTTTTATTAGTCATATAAGTCCAATTTAATTTGTTGATTTCTTATGTTTTGGTTTTTAGCTGATTTCCTGTGAATCATGTTTGAATGGTATCCTGAGTAAAAACTCTATACTTTTTTAAGGACTTGAAATATTGAAGTAATAATGAAACTTTATCCCTGGGCTGTTGGCCTGAGAACAAAAGTCAATTAAAAAAGCATTTAAAGTGTTGCTCCCTCTGGTTTTTTTTTATTGAAGCATGTAGGCTTTTTCATATTGAGGCATATAAAGCTCATTAGATCAGTTAAATTGACTTTAACAAAAGGGAAAGCCATAATATGATGATTTTCATCTGTGCTGGTTTTATTTTAACTGTCTCTTTGATTCGATTTGCTTTCAGCAGGTTTAAGTGGTTGGTGTCTGACAGTAGGAGTTCTTGGTGAGGATAGCTCTGCTGCATTGGTGGCAGCTTATACAAAAGGAAAGTCTGTGATATTAAGGGCTAATCCGGCACCGTGCTGGATCTGGTGATTCAATTGAGAACAAAATTAATCAGCCACACACTAGCTTGTGAATTTGTTGTCCAAGTATATTAAATGGTATCCCTGTTTTAGGAATATATCTGTGGGAACGCCCTACCAAGGACTCTTATCGCAAGTATCTGATTGAAAATTACAATTACACACCTATGTTGTGTTGTAAGGTTCAACTGCAAATTAGCTGTGGATCATTCAGAGTTTAATTATCCTGTTCACTGGTTTAATAATATTTCAATGTCTGTGGCTTCAGAATTAGTCTCCTCTCACTTCCACAATCCATGCTACATTTATATTGATTTCCAGGGAAATAGGGAACAGTCCGTAAGCTCTGGCTTGCTGGAGGAAGATGTTCATATTTGGCAAGCTAGCGTAGTTTGAAGTGAAAGTCAACTCCACGCCACAAGTTGGTGGATTCTTCCTGATCTTGTTGAAGAGGATGTTGGAGAAGCCAAGGAAATCGGAAAAAATGTTTGAAGAAATTTGCAAGTTTGGAAAAAAAAACACCTAAAACCAAACCACCACCTAGATTTGTAATAAACTGATACTATTATACCACTTCTACTGAGCTTTAGAGTAGCTGAGAAAAGCAGCCAAATATAGGAGAAACTCTCTGTAGTAGTTTGATACGTCATGTCTTCTCGGTCTCTAACAAAATGTGTTTGCAGTTTTTGCAGCAGTTGCCAGAAACTGAGATAGCCAGAGGTTAGGATTTTTGGTTTGGGTTTTTTTGAGAACCTACACAAGAATTCCCAGCCAACAGCAGTCTGTGGTTCAGTGACTTCCACAGGCAGAGGGGATATCTTTGTATTTAACTGCACGGGATAGGTTTCTGTATTCATTCCTGAACCCAGGCAAACTCTCCATGAGTTGTTTTGGAGGCTGAATGGAGCTCCGTGCTGCAACTGCATGTGTGAAGGACTATCACCTTCTTAGTTTTGAGTTGCTACCATCTAGTTTGATTTTTGTGTAGGTACAGTGGGTGCATTGTTTACCATAAAAGACTCTTTATCACATTTCCAGTCTGAAGCCTGTCAATCTATTTTTGTTCCTTACATGTGGAAAGTGTTCTGCACCCTTTAGTCATCTTTGTTGCCATTTTTTGGAGCTTTTGTGGGGTTTTTTTTTGTGTGTGGGTAAGGATTAATCTACACACAAAATTTACTGTGGATTCTCTTTGAGATGACCAGTCTATGAAAAAGTATCAGTTACAATACTAAGGTTTTGTTCCGTAGTAGAAATGGTCAGCTCAGAGCCTGTTACTGAATAGGTAAAATACAGGCGTTTTCATTTACATCATGTTATCACTATTACATATCACTTGCTGTTTTACTGCTTGCATTCCTAATCTTCCATAGTTCCTCTGCAGTTCTTCAGCTGGGCCCTCATTTTTGTTATTCTGAATAGCATCCTTGATATGAGATATTTTCTGCTAATGTTTTACTTCTTTATTCATCCTCTATTTGAAATCAGGATGAAGATCATATGTGAGCTCTATTTTAGGAAAGCTAGGGTCTCTGTGAACTGAAAGGACTGTTTGCCTTTTTCTTTTTTTGTTTGTTTTTTTGTTTGCTTGGGGCTTTTTGTTGTTGTTGTCAGCTTGTTTGTTTACTACTAAATCTGATAGATCTCTGAGATATGGCTTTCCTTTTCAAAAGCTGTGGTCACTCCTCCCTGCTGCAACAGGTTTCATACCTGTTAATTCAGTTATTTAAAATAGTTCTTACTGTTTTGCCTGCTACAAACCATAGGGCTTACCTGGTCTATAGCCCTCTAGCTGACCCTAGAAGCTCTGTAAAACTTTATATAAGAGTCAGGGACCTTCCAGTTCTGTGGAACTGAGGCAATTTGGATACGTTGGATGATAGATAAGCTCTGTGGTTACAGAACACCATCTGGCTGCTTCTCCCTATTCAACCAATATTTGAATTTGTTGGACAATCTGCTTTGAGTCAATAAGATGAACAAGGGTGCCATAGAGGCTTCCCCAACTGTGAAAACAAATACAGAAAAATAATGTAGCTGAGCTTCCTGCAGTGACCTTACCTTCTCTCAGCTCTCTTGTTTTGTTTGGTTTTTATTATTTATTTTTTTTACATTTCTTTTTTGGTTGGAAGGCTTCCTGATTGTGAAGTTTGAAAGAGGAGCTATATTAGGCTGAAGATACAGGGTACGTCTCTCCCCCTTTCACTCTACATATTTGCAAGTGGTTCCTCAGAGCCTGCAATGTATTTACTTTTTGACTTGCCTGTTTGTGAGTTTTCATTGAACCCAGTATTCATTTTCCTATTTAAACACTTTGAGAATTTTTCTTTCTTTCAGTAAACTTCTCTTGCCTTGCTATTTAGTGATGCCAATCTGTCTTTTGCTTTAAATAATTTTGAAATAAGTGATACACGTTTTCTTTGCAATATATTACATTTTCTGTAATGCAGAAGCGTTTGTGCTCCTCTCTTTCACTGCAGGTATTTCATTAACTTAATTTTTGCATATTGAGAAACTTGGGAGATGAGTCAGAGATCTTAGTGCTTGTTTGAATTAGTTCAGCCAGTGCTCATGTCTGTAATTCTGTATTGGGTACGCAGTAAGTTGTCAGAGTAGCATGTTTTTCTAAATAGTAAATTTTAAATTCATTAAATTATGGTATTTGCTTTATAAATATTAAATTATAACTCTACAAAAGGATATTTTTATTTTAGAATTCATTTTCTTAATATAAAGAAGCTTAATGGGCTCATGTGTAACTGCAATTCAGAATGAGTTTAAGAACCTTGCAAAGAGCTTTGGCTGGCTAGTAAGTTAGAGAGGAGAATTCAGATATTTTCTGGAGGGGATCTCAGCAGTTTTAACTGTGCCTTTATCAGGTAATAAAAGGGATTCATACTATGTGACAGTTATTGAATAAGGATTTGAAAATTACTGTGGTTCCTGCAGCACAAAAGGGCTGCTGAGCTTCAAAGTTTCTTACACAGAAGAATTTGTATTTGATGGGTGTGTTTCCCTTGTGTTCTATGTGCATGCAAAACTGAAAAATATTTTATGCTGCTTTTGTTGATGCTAAATAGAATTGAAGGATGTGCTATCAGCAAACTAGGTCTGTAGTGATGTTGCCTAGAAATAATTCTTGGACAACTTGCAGAAAAATCAGTTGTATTGGACATTGGGAGGTTGGAACTAGATGATCTTTGACATCCCTTCCAACCCAAACCCTTCTATGATTCTATTAAGAATAAGTATTCAGATTGGATTCCTGAGACTGTTGGTTTTGAGCAGAAGTAAACATTAATATATGGAATCACTTGCTAGATTTGTTTTAATAGCAATTCTGGGAATAGACATAGAATAAAAAGGAATGACACTAATGGGTTGAATTTTAGAAAGTCAAGAATTTGCCGTATCAAGTACAATTCCATTGGCTGTTGTTCTCTTGCCCATCTTGAATGTGTTTCTAAAGCTAATGACTATTTTTAAAATAAAAGCAAATTTGTTCAGAGAATAATGGGTGAGGGGGAATGCTGTCTACTCTGAGGATAGGCAGTGGGTTGTCTGTCTTCGTGTAGCTAGAGCGTGCCACTGCGATAGGCACATACATAGCTTCTATTTATGAAAGGTGGTTGGTTCAGACCTGGTCTCAGACACCCTGTAATATAAATATACACACACACACACACTTGGAAAACAACAGTAACAATCTGGGCAGCAGTGACAGTTTTACATGTTCTGGCATATTGTCTGATACAATTTTCCAGATGAATCATCTATGGTCATGTATTAAAGATCAGCACGCAGTCTGCTTTTATAAGCTGTGAACAGCACGTATAAACCTTATTTTTCCTTTATACGTATTCAAGAGCATGAGCACAAACTAATGTATCTGTAACATTTAGTATACCTATATTTAGGAAGGAAATGACAATATAAATAGTAATGCACAAACTCACAGTTGACTATCCAATCTGGTTGTGGGCATATGAAGAGTGAAAGCCTATGAAGACAGACTTACAAGGGGCTTGCAATAACTTAGTAAGGAGTAGAATACAGGTCTCTTCTCAGCTGATGTAATAAATATATTTTGTGGATCCTTTGATGCCTCATTTGCCCTTTCATGCCATGTCATGCAATTGTCAAGTCCTCCATCATGAAGCCCTCAAATGAAGAGATGAGGTGAGAAAGACATCCTTTGGAGAAGATTCTGTGAGTCAGTAATAGTAGTGGCCTTTTGGTGTGTTGTGCAAGCCCCGCAAGATAGTTGAAGACTATCTGTTCTTTTTAGGCTTGCTGCAGGTGCACTGAGAGTGCTAAACTTGGATGGAGTAAGAGACATTACTTCTCTGAATGTCTGGAGTTAAGTTCTCAGATAAACTGTGAAAACATAGATAGTGACAGAAGTAAAACAAACACTGCCAATAATAAAAGCTATCTTTCTATGGTGTTTTTATGACCTAGTCCTGATTTTGGTATTAATCAGTTCCTGATGCCTTTAGCCATGTGATATGTACATTAATAAATGTTCAGAAGATTTGCGTGTTCCTTTTTCTCAATTATTTTTGTTCCTGATTGCTCAAAGTTACTATTCATTAGTAACATTCAACATCTATTTAATTTGCTTTCAGTATTAAAGGCACTGGGATATGGGTTAACAACAGGGGAAAAAAATAAAAGAAGAAAGTTGAAGAAAGCAAAAATAATACATGGGATAGAAAGGAAAGCTGTAAACCAAGACAGTATTTTCAAATGAGATGAAGGAATAACTGCAAAAGGAAAAAAAAACAAAACCAGAGAAATGTACTTGTGAGTATAAGAAGACTTAGATATTACACAATAGGTACACTGGAAATACGTGGCACAGTCAAAACTATGAATAGAAACAAGAACGTAAATGATATTATGTAAATAACAGGAAAATAACTCATCTTTTGAACTTAGCATATGTAGGTTTTTCTCTTGTGGTTGTCTAGACCCAGATATATGCTTTTTCTTGATTTCTGTTTGAAAAGTGCTCTTTCCACTTGAATAGGTCAGCTGGTAGTTAAGATGTAAAAACATAATGGCAAACAGATTTAAACTGCTACACATTTCTGGATACTATACCTTTAAACTATATGGGAAAGGAAGAAATTTTAGGTATCTGTGATGTAGTATTTGGGAGAGGTATTTTGAGGCATTACTTATAGTAGACCAAATTTAGGAAAGCTGCTTGTGTGATCGTGCCCAAACTGAGAAGAGAGCTGAAAGAGCACGTATATGAGAGGCATGATTGTGGAATTGTTTTTAGGATGCCAGAAAGTCTTGTGAAGCTCAGCTGTATATAATTTACTGAAGAATTTATCATATTTAGTTAAAAACATCAGTTGCATAAGTCAAAACTTTTAATAAAATCCATCTAAATTCTAGTTATAAGCTTAAAAGTGAATAATATTTCATTCTGAAATAGTGATGAGTTTGATATTGAGACTTAAAATGAACCTAAATATAATGCAAAACACCAATCTTATTAAAATGAGCTGCTCTTCTGTCAGTTCAGGTGATCAAAGGTGTTCATCTCTGAACTGTTGCTAAGAAGCTGTTAGAAGGGAGCAAAGATATCTTAAGTATTCACTGCCTGATTGATAAATATATTAAAAGAAGAATAAAGAACCACCACGACCTCAGTCATTAAACATTTTCTATCATGTTTTCTAACTGTGTGCTTAGTTTACTGAAATGAATCTTATTCCTACAATACTCTACCAGGGCTCACTGAGCTCAGTCTTTACAGCAACACACAGAAGTCTGGCTAGTTTTAGCATGCTGTGCAGTAACAAGGCTTTGGTGTGGGTATCCATGCAGAAACTGGAGAAAAATGTTGCAGCTTCCAGGTCTGATGTTTGATTTTAATCTAGCGCCAGGTTTGTCAGCTTCAGAAGAATAATTATTGTCTGGAAATCTTATGTACAGGGTATGTTTTCCTACTTTTCTATTAATTTCATTTTTTTTCTTTCAAGAGATGTTTATTAGATTGCAAGTTGGCAAATTTATACTCACTCACTTTAAAACTTTCTTATCAGATGTACAGATCTTGAAACTCTATGTCCTTGCGAGGGAACTCTTCCAAATTTAGTGAGAGACTTCTTTGCAAGTAGCTTTTGCATTAGTTGTGGAATCAAAGTATTTTGGTTTTATGTTCTATTTATAGGCCTTTTGCATTTCATTGTTGTACCTACAATTTTGTAGGTCATTAAGAGAATAAAATACAGATTCATCAAAAGAAGGAACAAAAACTGTCCTGAAACTTATTAAGCTCCTCGAAGAAGTTGGGCAGATCTCCAAGAAATGTAGAGGGGATTTTTTTCCATGCAAATTAGTCTTTTGGGGGAGAATATACCCACAGAAATTTAACTTTGGAGCAGAGCTTTTGAACTTGTAAATTGTCTAGCTCAAAGAAAATTCTCATAATTTGTGCTCAGCTTGATAGGATTTTGGGAAGTAAATGAGAATAAACCTGAAGCAGAGAACAGTGTTTACTTCAATTTTAATGGATTTTATTAGCAACTCTTTTCTTCTTCATCTTCTATATATGGAAACTACCAACTACTGATTAGGTGTAGGTATAGATTTGTACAATTAAATTTTTTTTTTTAATTTTTTTTTTAAAGCATGAAGCTAGATCAAACCTGCCTGGATGAAAACATTCCTCACACAGGAGGCAACTCTTATGTTAATGACATCTTACATTTTAAAAATATGTTGGTTTTCACCAGTCTGAATCTCTGCAGAAGTTCAGAGAGCAATAATAGAGCAAATGATGAAAAGTTAGGTGATGAGAGAAGATAAGCTTAGATGAAAATATGAGATGTTATTTAATACTCATTTCCTTTTTCTTTAAAGAGTTCTTTAGCTGGCAAGGAAATACTGAAATTCTTACCAAGAAATAGACTTTTCATTGCCTAATGGTAGACTGTAGAATTAATTTGAGTTTTGCAACCTGGACAGATCTTGTAGAAAGGGTTGGGTTTTGTATGTATTGATGTAAGAAAGTTAAGTACCAAGGTATTACGCAATTAAAAATTGAATGAATGAATTTAGTGTTATGTGATTGTAAATAAACTTCTTTTTACAGCCATGTAGTATTATCTGTGGAATATGAAATGAGGTGTTTCAGTTTGTTCATGCAAATCAGTTTTATCTGTGCCATAGCTCTATTACGCGTTTTGACTTCTGGGTTTATGTCTGGAAGGAATTTCTGAAGTAAAAGTACTTCCTATCATTTTGTATGAGTTCAAAGGCAGAGGCCAAGGATGAAGGTTAAAGTAATTACCTTAGTAAATATTTTGTTCTCGTGCCAAGAGGATTTTCGAAGCATAAGAGTGCAGTGTGTGAGTCTTAGTCTTCAGATCACTATGACTGAAGCTGCAGGTTCTCGTACTAAATACAAGAATTTTTGCATAGATACAGAAACCTCAATTTTAAGTTAGTTGTAGACATGAGTGAAGCTTAAGAGTAATGTATTCCTTCTCATTATATTAACCTTTATCCACCATATTAAAAGCAGAGGATTTGATACATATATTCCAAGTAGTAGAGTTTATTCCAAATTCAGTTAAGTATTTCTATGTCCAGCTATGGTAGAGACCAGGAGGTGGGCTGTCTGGTTTTCATATAGCATCTTTTAAAATATATCATCTATAAAGTAGCCTGCCTGGCTTTGCTTTCAGCTTGAATGATAAGCAGAAAAGCATTTAAAAAAAACCCAGAAGTGCCTAGGGCATAGCTTTTGTCTTCCCACAAGTAGGGAAAGACTAGTGTATTCATTTGAAAAAAAAAAAAAAAGTATACAATAAATATGGAAAGAGACCTGTGAGACAGAGAAAACCAAAACAGAGAAGATCTCTATACCATTTGTGTCTGGATGAATTAAAAGATGTTAATATCTAAAGGGAAAGGGTTTGAAAATCTGTTTTCTTTGACATAGGATTTTTGCATGCAAATATCCTGACTTTTGATATCGAAGTAGTTTCATTAAGAAGCTAAATGGTTTCTTTATGTATTAAGAGAATTTTAAGTGGAGGTAAACTGCTTTGCAGCATAGATCACTTGTTAGACAGTTGTCTAGCCTTCCTTCGTGGGCCCCCCCCCCAAAAAAAAAAAAGCTGCTCAGAAATCACCAGGTAGGATAATTCTTAAATTGATCTAGCGAATATTTAGCAGATTTGTTGTCTTCATCTGATTTATGAATTGTGCTGCTCAGTGTTCAAATCATATGCTATCCTGAAAAGGTTTTCAGTCTATTACAGTGGCATCATGTAATTACATTGAAGCACATGATGATAGTGTTTAAGCCTTAGGATGCCTTGGAGGGAAGTAATGCAAATAATTATCTGTGCATCAGTGAAGATTTAAAAAATAAAAAAAAAAAAAAAATCAATACTGCTTGGTGGCTGAGTTTTGCATATTTCAATTAATGATTTTAGATTTGACTTAAAGTTCTGAAATTGTTTGGAAGTAGGCCATCTCATGCTGAGATGAAGCATCAGGCCATTTTTAAATTAGATACCGAGCATGCTCATATCAAGTACCCACTCTTTTAGATTTTGCAGTGTGTGTCTCGATTCCCTGTTAGTAGAGCTGTCATTCAGCTGAAGTAGAGGAGAGCACAGCATGCCCTTTTGTCGTCTTTCTATCACTGCACATATGATTTCTCTTGGAACTGGAAACTTGAGATGTGAGGCAAGCCTTGCTGTTCGATCACCAGTGGTTTTGGTGAGTTGATATTCATCTCTTTCCTTTCTCATGCCTTTAGAGATCTCGGATAAAACTCAGCTTCATACTTGTCTCTATTCTCTAATAATGGTATCTATTTGAAATGTCTCTGCCGTTGCTCACTTCAGTAAAATAATTCTGGTATGTATGTATTAATTTCTTTACTGAAAAAGAATTGCTTTTTTAACAGGAATTCTAGGCTATTTCACTCAGAATTCCAAAGAATGGGCTTATATCTTTTTTCTTCTAACTTCAAATTAGCTATCTGTTCTAAATATAGCAACAGTTCTTCAACCATCTTTTTAAATTTTCATTATGTTCTTAGCAAATGGATTTAAAACCTAGATTGTTTTGTGTATCTAATATTTTAGAGAGAGTTTGAGTAGTCTTGCAAATGAGAATTTTATTTATGTAAGACAAAGCTGAAGGATATTTACAGTACTTGGTTTCAACACAAATTGCTAAACAGGCTAAGTTAACTGTTGTCATCTGTTAGTTTTGCTGATAGATATGTATGTATTTCCTCCTTTAACCAGTTAAGAAATAGAAAAAGGCATCTCCTAGTTCTTTGTTATGACTGAGATTTTGCACTTTGGTAATATATAGGAATTTCTGAACAAATGTATAGTCTTTATAGTAGCTGAAGTGGATGTTTGATACAGCTTAACATTTAATTAACTTTTAATTAACTGTGGGAAGGCAAGATTTCTGATTCAAAGTATTATCAAAGCTTAATTCTTGCACTTAATTAAAAAAAAAAAAAAATTCCTCCAAGAGCATCTGCAAAATATGACTTTTAAATTATTTAATGAAATGCATTTGACTTGTAGCAAAAAGTCAGTTGACAGTATATTTTTAAAACATTTAAACTTGAGGCATAAAAAGCAGTGAGTGAATTGATAAACTGACACCACTCACCCCCCACAAAGAAAAGTTGGTTCCTAATTGCACTTTTCACCCAATGAATAAGGATGATTTAAGGTCATGACTGAACTTATGTGTGCTTTACAGTTTCAGTTGTGGCATACTAGAGCTACCTCCTAAAATACAGTTCATCACTGGGTTGAAGTTGGAGGCCTTAAATATAAAACACTCACATATATTTTTGGGTTTGGGAGGGTTGTTTGTTTTTATGAGCAGATTCTCTTATATCCTGTGGTGATTGTGTGTATATACTTTAAATAGACTTCTGGATAAAAGATTTGAAGTACTGTGGGAACAGCTGCCTATCAGTGAATTCACTGAGCCTAACAAAAGAGATTCTTGCTAAATGTAACCCTGTTATGATTCCGATTGACCTGATTCATAGGAGTAAAATCAATAAATCCGTAAGCTTCATTGTCGCCTTGATAGTCCCAGCTGGAAGGGAGAGAGGACGGAGAGTGATGTGTGTGTGAATCTTGAGTACTTGAAGGTTAGTTTGCTTGACCCCCTGATACAGGGTTCTCGGGGAAATGATCTAAATGGGTGTAATAGTTAAGATTTTTGTTGAAGGATGAGGATAATGCATTTGAGGTCTTGCTGTGGTAAAGGACTGTCATAACCCACCTGCACTTTGGCCACCAAAACAAGATTCTAGCATGCAGCTCTGACAAATGATGAGACACAGACAGCGAGGGGTAACTGTAAACCTGTGTTGTGCAAAATACATTTCCATGCTGACTTATCTTCCAAGCATGTTATTTCTAATACTAAGTATTTGCTCTTACAACTAGAATATGTCATTTCATAATGGTGGTGTCTTCAGGTGCCATGAGCTGTATGTCTCGGAGATCTGGAAAATGCAACGAAGCCATACAGATTTACCATAGGACAGCTTCTGGATGAAGAGCAAACCTAGAATCCTTAAGACATTATAGGAAGGGAACAAAGAGATGAGGAAAGTAAAGACTTGCCTTAGTGGCTGCAGAGCAAGTGATGGGAATGGCAACGTAAGAGGAACAGAGTTACAGAAGGTAAACACGTGCAAAGAAAGTAGCATTTAGCTGTTCTGGAAGTGTTCCTTTAACACTGAGCATGTAAAAATGTGGGATTTCTAGTTTGAATTGCTGAAGAAATTTGAACTTAGTATGATTCTACTGAGATATCCCTTTGAAATAACTAAGATTAAAAGTATAAAAGGACGTATTTTATAGATTTTGTCAGGGAACGATTGTTAGTCTCAAGGAAAGCAGAAATTTGCAAGTGTTAAACAGCTCCAGTTGTTTTTATAACTGTGATCTCATCTATTTTACTCTTCAGAATAATGTTTCTCCTTTCCTTTGAAGTAAGTGCTGACTCTGGTTAGTTTTCCAAAAAGAGGAATTCTTATATTATAATATAGTTAAGAGAGGTTAACATAAGTTTTACAGGCAAGATATTGTCTACTGTGCAGTGCTACTCTTGTCTCTACCCATTTCATTTAGCATATAAGTTCACTTTTGGTTTTGGGTAGTACGCAGAAAAATTTGCTTTGTGTTTATGATCTTTAAGGTGATTGCACATAAATAGGTGAATTTAAGATCTCAGGGAACCTAACACCCCTATGTTACCTAATGTTTTGCTGTCATTTTACTCTTTGTTAGTCTTGTTAATTTATTTATATCTCTGTGTGTGTATACATACATGTACAAAATATGGAGAGAGGGTGAATGTGTGTAAGGGCTGCTGGTTGTACAAGCTTATTAAGAATGCACTTAAATTGCGCTGAATTGAGAGCTAAAATGAAAAAAGATAGTTTTAGTCAATTTCAAGGAATGTTATGATTCAGTCATTTTACACATGCCAGTCATCACTAGGATTTTATTTCATTGTGGATCAATATATTGTAATTTGCAGTTAAAAAAAAAAAAAAAAAAAGTGTAAGGTTTAAGTTCTTATAACTCTGCCTTGTAGACCTGTCTTTCAGATTGTCAAAAACTAGAGTTCACTGGAGGGATCTCTGAGGTGCTCATTCATGTGACTGGCAATGTAAGGCATGTAATTTCACCTGGCTCACTTGTTTTTTGAAGAGGATGAAAAAATTGATTCTGTTTTCCACATGAACGAAAAGTTACTGACTTGTGTGGCGTTTTTGTTAGGAGAGCAGTATAGCCTTAAGAAAGAGGTAGTGACTTTAGCCACTTTGAGGAGGCACCACTAGTGAAATAATGTTTAAATTAACTTTGTGCTGCTTGATTTTTTAAAATATAAATATTCATACAGAATGAAAGAGAAAAAAAAATCAGAAAAAGGTGTGGAAGTTAGGGATGTGGGGGGAAGGGGAACCTCTTGTATGTATATCACTTAAGCTGCCTGCCAGCTATTTTTTGAATGATCAAAATCTTTTGGTCAGTGAAGGCTCAGTCTGTTTCCATTCAGGTTGTCTTCTAAATGAAAGATTTTTACTACTGCTGACACTTGCACATACTCAGTTCATGTGCCAGATGGAAAAAGCCTGTGACAATTTTAGACCGAAGGTTGTGTCTAAAAACCTTGTCAGCATTCTGCATCAAATCTTGACCCACTTAAGACAGTACGCTATAATCTGATACTTTCGAGAGAACAATGCCATTTTTTAGTTAGTTACTTTTTTTATAGAGTGGAGGCAGGAGTGGAGCTGTGTTTCATTTGGAAAAGTAAATTTAGATCATGCTTGTGAAAAAGAAATTGCACACCAGTACTTGTTTAAAATAATGGGTTATATTGGCGGCATTGGTTCTGCAATTTTATGGAAATAATAAAGAAGGTGCTATTAGTTCTTTCTATATGTATGTAGTATAAGTTGAGAAACAGATTTCTTAAAGTGAAAACCTAAAATGTTTTAAATCTCTATGTTTTAGAAAATCTTTAGCTTGTCTGTACCAAGAGAGTGGAAATGGTAAGGAGTTGGCTAAGTCTTGGCTGAATGAGCTGAGAACTGGCTCTACTTTTCAGTACATTGAGGTTTTAAAAGGTTATTAGGTACAGTCCTGTGAATTTTGGCAGATTTTTAGCCATGGATATACTATATCATTGCATTTCAATAATGAATAGGTATTCAGTGGGAATGTCTATCAATAAAAATTTAGAAAATTATTTTGTATAAGAGTGTTGGGAGCTTTATGTTTTCTAAAAGACAACCAAGAGTAAAACATTCCCTTTTGTAGATTAGAATTTCCAGCTCTCCCAAAAAAGCACAGGCAAGAGAAAAGGAGGAAAACAAAAAGAAAAAAAAGTATGAGGATATTTCTCAAAATAGTATCTTTTAATTTTTTCCATGTTTTTGCAGCCCTGTACAAAATCTTTTGCCTTATGTACATGCATCTATATTTTTAAAGAGAATCTGGAATACTATTTTATGCTCCAGACAAGATCAACATTTGAAGTAATTTTAGGATATTCAGTCTAATGCACACTTCAGTACTGTGGTAGGGAGACAGTAGCTTTGTGTTTAAACATCCCAGTGGCTTTTAAGAAAACTAGAATTGCATTATGCATTCTTAAAACTAATCTGAATTTAATGGAAATATATGCTGTACAGTGACTTATTTGTTTCTAGGCCACTTACAAATTTGTTCTCTTCCAAAGCATAATGATCAAGAAAAAAGAATTGAAAGTTAATGTTTATATACCTCAGGCCATTTGATAGGGCTTGAACGCAATTCATACTTTGTGATACATTCTTGTTCAGAAACCTCAAACACTAAAAGGTTTCCATGTTTTATAGTTTCCTATTTATACAGAAATGATTAATCAGTATTTCGATATTTAAAGTTTATTCACAAATCTGTCTGTCTCTATTTATATTTCAGATGCTCCCTTTGCATGTTTTGCCTTTATATATAATAATGTGTGCAGGCTTTTTCCAGCAAATTACATAGGCATCATAACATAACCATGTTGGTTGATAATCTCTCATTTATATGAAAATCAACATATGGGCAATTAAATAAAGACATGATAAATTTAATCAGTGAAAACATGGTGTTTGGTGACAAAACTAAGTAACACCCTTAGTGGAATGACCTTCAAGGTTTTAATAGAACAATATTTGCTGTGGAATCTTTTTACAGAGGTCTTTTTTCTTTTTTCTTTTTTTTTTTTTTTTGTTTGGTTTGATTTGGTTTTTGGTAGACCAAATTAAGTATGACCCATGATTAAGTTAAAAACAAAAAAGTAAAATGGCTGTATTGCCCTATTTTAAATTGTGCCAGTTCTTTATGATGAGATGTATTCCACATATGATGAAGGTTTTTGAGGGGAAAATGTTCTGAAAATCAAGAAATGTGGAAAGATTTTCAAAACTGTCATTAAAAAACAAGAGATCAGTACAGTTTTGAACAATTTTACTAAATAGAAATTTGTCTGATATAAGACATTGTATCTTACCTGGGAAATCTAAAATAGACTTTTTTTATGTTTTTCACTGTTCTGAGAAATAGTATGAAACATTTCTTTTCTCTTTTTCAAAGAACAAAAAGACACGACTTAATGCCATTTTCTGTAATGCCATCTGTTTCATCCCACACTGCCCAGTACGTTCATTTTTTCTCTAAGCAAAGACAAGACAGATATCTTTAGTAGCCCTCACGTTGAGGCTGTCAAAATAAGTCTTTCAGTGCTGCCTTTCAAAGTATCTCAAAGTACAGCATGGTTCTAGCTGTAATGTGTTTCCTGCAGAGGCAGCTTCAGTTGCCTGTCTGGTAAAGTCTGGCTGCAGCTCCGTGGATCACAGTAATGCCAGCTGGAGGTCGGATTTACACAGAGGATGACGAACAGAGAAGGTGGCTTGAATCAAAGAAAATAATTATAAGAGTGATGGAATTTCACCAGATCCTTAAAATTATATCTAAAATGTATCTTACAGAAACATCTGTAAGATACTAACTGATTACAGATGGGCACTGTTCAAGAGGAAAAGGAAAACCAGCTAGTGAATGGCTTACTTGAGCCCTTTGGAGTACTCCTGATGCTAAGCAGCTGAGACCTTTCTAGGTCTGTTTTCTAGACCTAGTGAGTTTGATTTTTAAAACTGGTACTTGGTAGGTTTAGGTTGAATATAATGTCTAACTGCTTCAATGATCAGAATAGGTTGTGAACATTCCCCACAACTTTCTGTTACAGCATTAGTACCTCACAGTTTCAGTTGCACTTAGTTGCTTTAATGACGGCGAGTATTTTATATCATGATAGTACAAATTGGAAATAGAAACAGGGGCTTACTTAACTAAGGTCACATAGAAAGTCTAATGAAGCAGAAAGTGAAGCCAAAGGGCATATCCCTGATGCAATTAGCTTGATGTTGTGATCCCTGAATGACTGTCAGTGAAATACCTCAGGTACTGAAATGCATATCAGTGCAAAGCTGCACCTGGCCCTGTAGGAAGAAAAGCCAAATAGCCCCAGAGAAACTTTTGCTCTTGAGGATGGACTGGTTTTGAGATTTTAGCTACCAGCTTTGCATTATCCCATCTATAAATTCCAGATCACTCAGGGCCTGTTCTGGTACCTTAACATGGCACTGCCCTGTAACATGCTAAGTTTAAGGTCCTTACTTCATCGTCTTGAAACCCTGAGCACTAAGGTATCCTTCTCCTCATTGCATCTTGTAGTGATTCTCATTTGCAGGATATTTTCAGATTAATAATTTGATCCATTGGATGTGGTTTTTCATTTCATTAACATGTCTCAGTCTTGAACACAAGTAAGAACAGTTTAGATTTTGTTTAAACAGAGCTATTAAATATATTAATTAGTGTGGGACTTCAACAAAATTAGAGCTATTTCATTTCTTCTTTCTTTTGTTATAGTGACACATCTATTAGAGCGGTAATGTGTCATCTTCTGACAACTGTGTTGAAGTGATGTTGAGAGATTATGACTGCAGTCCCCTCCTCCATTTTCACACAAAAATTTCCGAAAACTTCTACTGCACCTATGTAAAGCTTAAAAGAAGTCTGAGAACTTTGTGAAAGAATAATAACAAGCAGTCAAGGGGCTAGAAGCTAAGAGATGTCCAAGTCACTGCAGTGTGAGTGCATGGGTGTGTGTACATATGTGTAAGTCTAGCCAGTACTTTACATTAACCACCACTACATTGCAGTTCTCTAACACTTCTAGACTTTCTGGTCTAGGAAGCACTTTAGCTTCAGTGACTGATTTTTTTTTTTTTTTTTTTTCCTCTCGTTACTTCCATAGTTTTATATAAAAGGTTGAATGAAAATCGTAGAGCCATTTCCCTGAAAGATATTACAATAAGAATATTCTTAATAGTTTTAAAATGGTTCTTGGTTCTCTGCAAAGCTCTGGTGTCCCTGTGGCATTGAAGAAAAGTTGACAATTTAGAAGATTGGACCCTATTTCAGTGAAAAACATTTCAGTCTGTCTGCCAATAGTATACACTTTTTAACGTGTGGAACCTCATGGCACACACCAATAGCATTCTTACTGCTAAGAACGTAGACATTGTGACTGGTGAATATACTTCCAGTTCTGTACAGCTTTCTCTTATGGAGCGAACATAGAAGTTCAATTGAGGAATTACAGTAACAAGTAATAATAATCAGTAAGACCCTGCTGATCTTGATCTAGAAAGTAAATTAGTTGAAGACAATAGATTCCCTTTGCTGATTCTGTTGACATCACAGTCGTTACTCTGGAGGCAGAAATTGTAATTTACAGATGTCATGGTTTAAAGTTACTGACAATAACTCTAACATATCATCTGTGTTAGAAACAGAACCCAAATACATAGAATAAACACGCTTATAACTTTTAACCAGATGGTCTTTCAGAGTGTGCCAAATCCTTTATGACTCTGGAGGTGGTTACCAGTAATTCTGTTTCTGTCAAAATTTTAATTCAGGTTTTCTGACAGGCAATATTCATTTGTGTAGCCAATAGATGTGGATCATCAGAATTTATTCTGCAAAGAGCTGAGCTGTTCGGAATGTGAATCTTCCTATAATTATTGGAAAAAAATGTGTCTTCTCAGTCTTAAGTACTGAATATTTGATATCTCAGTTATTTTTAAGATATCAAAATGACTGACCTAACAGTATTTTGTTTGATGTACCTCAGTGGAATGCTCTCCTGGAAACCATGAAGCTAAACAGGTGCTGTGCACTAGTATGAACTCTTTCAAAATCATTAAGAGAGTGGGAAAAAAATTTCTTACAAAGCTACTTCTCACACTGTCATCCTAATTCTCAAGGAAAGTCTGCAAAATGTGTTTGAAAGACAAGAATGGGAATTAAATTGAGAAATCTGTTAGACCTTAAAACTCATGAACTCAGTGGTTTTGTACCACAGTTTTGTCCACTTCTATTCCCACCATTTTAGCTCCTTGCTTTGCTGGCTTCAGGGCTGCTCACAGAATGCTAATATGAACATTTGACATGATTGCTCCATGCAGGTACCACTCATTTTACTGACAGAACTTATACCTTCTAGATGAGTTGGTCTTTAGCAGCTCATTGTTGTGTTCCTCAGAAAAATTGAGGGATGTGAAGGTTGGCTAGAGCCACTTGGTGACAGTCCAAGGGCTTTGACTTGGTAGCACATGAGAACCGCCAAGTCTGTGAAAACAATGAAGGATGTTATTTCTCTGTGTTAGAAGTAAAGAGGTGGTACAGGAATTCTTGGAAATAAGAGGAAAAGCTCCAACCCAGAAGTTCTTTAGATTTAGTTTAAACCGTATTTATTGTAACATCCTTTGGGGCTACTCTAACCTATTAGATAGTTTTGTGTTTGCATAAACATTGTACACTTAAGAATATTATATTTAAAACAAGCGAAGCATATAGTTTGTTTTCAATACCTATGTTATCTAATTTTTTGCTGGATTGCTTAAAACCACTAGTAAATTTAAAAATTAAGTTTTAAGTTAACTGTCTTAAGCTGTACTTACCTACAAGAGGTTCAGTTTGGACCAGGGAGATTGATAACTGATTTTCTTAAATACAGTGTTTAAAGTCATGTGTTAATCTTTTGAATCTTCTAATGTGGGTTCAGTACCTCACCTCATTCAGTGCATGAAAGAAAAAGCTCTGGGGTTCTTTTTGATTGTTCCTTAAGGTTACGGAAGGTGACTGGTAACTAATCACAGGATCATTCAGTTTGGGAGTGAGTGACACAGGAGGTCTCTGATCTCACGTCCTGCTCAAAGCAGGGTCAGCTCTGAGCTCAGCCCAGGCTGCTAAGGCCTTTATTCAGTTGGGTTTTGAGAGCCCCCAGGGGCGGAGACTGCGCAGCCTCTCTGGGCAACCTGCCCCACCACCTGGCTGTCCCGCGGGAAGACATTTCTCCTACATCCAGTCTGAACTTCTCCATCTCAAGACAAGCCGTTGTCTCGCTTCATCCCATCATGCGATGTTACGAAGAGCCTGGCTCTGCTGTCTCGATACGCTCCCCGCAGGGCTGAGCAGGCTGACCACAGGACCCCCGAAGCCATCTCCTCCTCTCCAGGCCAAACCAGCCCAGCTCCCTCAGCCTCTCCTCACAGGGCAGGTGCTCCAGCCCCCGACCACCTTGGTGGCCCTCTGCTGAACTTGTGACCCTTTATCAGTCTCCTCCTTCTATCCGGGGGCAGCAAAACCAAAAACAGTCTTCCACAGACGGTCTGACAAGCGCTGAGCAGAGGGACGGTCCCTCTCTTCCCACGAGCCACTGGCCGTGTCCCCGTCGGTACGGCCCGCAGGCCGCTGGCCACCTCTGCTGCCAGGGCCCCGCTGGCTCGTGCCCAGCTCGCTGCCCACCAGCCCCTTTGGGCAGAGCTGCTCCCCAGGCAGGCAGGGCCCAGCCACGGTGGCTGCCGGGGCTCGACCTCCCCGGGGCAGGGCTCTGCCTTCGGCCCCGCTGAATGTCACTGGGCTCCCGGTGGCCCCTTCCTCTGGCCTCGCTGGGTCCCTCTGGATGGTGGCAGCCTCTGCCCTCAAGTGTATGGAAACACCTTCCCCCATCCCACCCCTCCAAATTGGTGTCATCTGCAAACTTGATCTAATCCACCCACTTTTGTTCTTTTCTTGAAGGCTCCTGTCCTCCTCTTTTCTGTTCCCCATTTGAACTCAATTTCTACCTATTGTGTACTTGAACCCATGCAGACTACTTGGCCACGTTAGTATTAATCTAGCCAGATCCTAGTGTCCAGTGAGATCTTCAGTCACCACATTGGATGTTGGCTTTGATGTTATTTGATAAATTAGGGTTTGTGCCATCTGCTTGTTTGCTGCAGAGCCTTCCCTGGAGTATGCAGTTTGAAAAATACCATATCTTGACCGAAACAATGATCCTTCCATGTTTTTGTTACTAAATTGAAAACAAGTTTGTCAAAGGGTTGCCAAAGCAGAGTATCTACAATGTTGCTTGCTATTAACTGTCAACATACAAGTGTTTGCTTAGGTAGAAAATAGCACATGACACTTTTCATCAAATTCTTCAGTAATACTGCAATATGCCTGCCAGAAATTTTGAAATGTTACCATGTTAATGTTACTGGGTACTGCTGCTGCATTCCTCTGTTAAACAACTGCTAAATTTTGTGGTGATATTAAACAGTTACTAGTCTTCACGCATCACATGCATTGTGCTTTTCCATGGCTGTTGGCTTCGTCACATTTCATTTTGAGATTTCTAAGACTCTAAGATTAAAAGTCCCTTTGTGTAAGTGACGTACAAATTTTAAATAGAGGTCAGTTACTTGTTTAGATGAGGATAAATTGCATGTTGCCACTAATATAAGCAAAAAATGTTTGAAATAATACAATTTTGTAGTCAATTTTTGAATATAGGAGACTATGACTTACATAAGTGTTTACTGTATCTAAAGTATATCCTCAAAGTTATGCTAAATGTCAGCATTACTTTTTTTTTTAAATACTCATTTGGGTCACTTTTCAGAAAATACTATTCTTACTATGTTCACATTTTCTAAGACTTTTTTTTGAAGCTTATGAGAAGGGACACATCAGAACGCTGATAAGAATAGGCCCGTGGTATCTGTGCAGCAAGCAGCTTTCTGTGAGATTTTTTGAAACAGAAGATTGCTACATCTATGACAAGTATTTTTTTTTCCCTAAAGATGACCTTTTTTCTTTATTATAACCTGAGATAATGACTGTCAACTTTAGCATTATAGATCACTTGATAATGAAAGCAGATTTTAAACTACTTTGTATTTATCAGTTCCTAAATCTTTTTCATAAATTCAAGATGGATGTTTATTTCAGACTAATTTCTTGTAGAGCAAAAATCTCTTTTAAGTACCAGAAGTTTTGGCTTTGAAGAGCCTTCAAGAACAATACTGTATGAGCAAGTGATGCGTCTTAATGGCCACCTCCTGGATTAATTTTTTTTGCCGCTGGGGGGAGTAGAAGACTGTCACAGATTTCAGGGAATGGAATAAGAGCATTTGTCATCTTCTTCAGAATATTCAGGTCTTAGTGCTGAGCTGTGAGAGACTGTGGGCCCTTTACATCTGGCACATGCTTGAAAATGTGTTTTACAGTGAATAAAAGTCCTAGATAATCAGGTTTCACAATTGTTTTTTGGTTTTGGTTTGTTTGGGTTTTTTTTTTCCAAAGAGTTACATTCTGAATTTGGACTGGATTAAATGTGAAGTATGTCTTAAAACAGGAAGCCTCTACATTATTAGTAGTGTGAAGAGTAGATAATGTCTGGTGTAGACTTAGAGTGCTGAAATTCTTCTCTGAAACTTTTTTTTGCAGCTGTGCCTAATGGCAAGCTCCCTCTCAGCATGAGAGTGCAATGTAAGTGACTGTATCACTTGGACTGGCATGCAGTTTGCTTTATTTAATAGAAGATGCTATAGCTGAGCAATGTATAAATATTTTTTTAAAATGAACATGTCCATGGCTGTTACTTTAACAGACATTTGCTCTAATCCTAGTCTTCCAGAAGTAAATCTAAAAATAGTTGCCTTCCTCTAAAAACATTGGAAAGGAGGAAACAATTTCCTTTTCATTGATTCTTTCCATTTTAAATGTGTAGAATCAAAGGCTGTATACACATAGGGTACTGTAAACACCTTTTTCTAGAAAGACTAGCGATTCTAAATGCTGACTGTGTATTCCCAAACTTATTTAAGGTCCTCTGTCAGTGTTTATATGTCACTGTAATTGAGAGAGTGTCTCAGAGGCTGTTGAGGCTTTGCCTTCCCTGCTAAGGTTGTTGGACTGGTAATAGTCATGCTGCATGCAGGTTCTAGTACATATCTTTAACCTGTTTAATGTTTGGGGCAGAACAAGACATTCCAGTTGCAAGCCAAGGTTGGGCTTTTCCTTTGGAAAAACTTGTTCTGTCTGTTCTGCCAACAGCAAGCAGTCACAATTCCTACTGCAAAATTCATTAATATTTTTGTTCATGGAGTATAGAGCTTAAACTAAGCAGAGCAAGCTTAGAGAAATGCAGAGCAACATATCAGTGCTTTCAGTTGTAGATTTATAGCGATTTTGTGGGTGTAGCAGAAGCAGCAGAAGATGACCAGTAGGTCCTGGAGCATACCAGTAACCTGGGTTTGGTTGCAACCAGGACCAGCGATGTTTTTTTCAATGGGATTATTTATTGTTCCACCTCTTCTTTCTTGTTTTGACAGACATAAGCTGCCTCAAGGCCTTTCCCCCTCGCTTTTTTTTTAAATAGGACATTCAGCTATAAGTTATTTTCTGACTGGTGTTTGAAACAGTTATGGATTCATATTCTAGGAACATAACCATTTAAAAAAACCCAACCAAACAACAAAAAAACCCCAACGTTCACCATTTTATTCTGAGAATCCTGTAATCTAGGCAATAATTTTTCTACTTATTTTGCACACATCTAATGAAGAAACAAGTGTTGCACTTCATGAAAGCCCAAGATTTAAATAGAGCTCCCCCATGTTGCTATGAACAACCACACATTTGGAGCCTCTTTTTCAGCTGAGCATAACTGTCATTTAAAAATAATTAGTAACTCTCACGCATGTTTACACTTGTCTATTAGTATCCACACAATGCAATCCATGTCATCTGTTACTCAACAGTTGCAATAGTCTGCTTCTTTAAGAAATTCCTTCAGTTAGTGGAGAAACTTTTCTGATTTTATGTTAGGTGGGCATCGTTACCGTCCCTACTTTTTGAAAGAGAGTTTCATGGTGTTGTGCAGGTGAGCAGCTTGTGGTTTTCTTTTTTCCTCTGCAAGGAAATAGATACCTCATCGCTACTTAGGTGAGTTCCATGAGCAAGCACGTGGAACCAGGCAGTATCTGTCTGAGCATGCTGAGTGAGCTGACAGATGTCACCATGAGACTGTTTGGTTTTTTTTTTATCAGCAAGGATAACGCTAGTGACTGGAAAAAGGCAAACATTACTGTTTTCAAAAGAAAAGCAAGAAAGACAATCCATGGAACTAAACACCGGTCAGCTTCACCTTTTTCCCTGGGAATGTTATGGAGGAAGTTCTCATAGAAACTATTTCTAGGCTTGCGAAGGACTGGAAGGTAATTGGAAACAGCCAGCACGGATTTATCAAGGAAAAGTCTTGCTAGAACAACCTGACTACCTTCTATGATGACTGCCTCTTCAAGTGAGGGGAAAAACAGTGGATGCCACTTAACTTTAGCAAGGCTTTTTGATGTAGTTACATGTAGTATACTTGTATCCACACAAGGGGTATAGATTGGATGAATGGACCACAGAGTCGGTAAAAAAACAGATTACACCATCGGGCTTATGGAGTAGCAATCAATAGTTTGAGGTTTTAAGAGTGGCTTTTTACAAGAAGTCTTTCTTGGAGTTGGTACTGGGGCTGGAAGTATCTTAACGCTCATCAGCAAGTTTGGCAGTGAGGCAGAGTGCACCGTCAGCGAGTTCCTGGGTAACACCACCCTTGGGAGGAAGGATGGGTATGCCGGAGGGTGGGGCGGTCATTCACAGGGACCTCAGCAAACTGGAGGAGTGAGCAGACTGGAACATGCTGAAGTTCAGCAAAGGCAAATGTGCAGGTGGAAGAGCAGCATACCAGAAAATGGCCTGGACATGCTGGTGGGCAGCAAGCTGAATGTTGGTCTTGTGCTGTAATGGTGATGAAGGCTAACCACATATTGAGCTGCCTTAGCAAGAGTGGTGATTATTCCCCTCAGTTCATCACTTTTGAGGCTATCTCTGGAATAGTGTGTTTTGGTTTTGGTCACATCATTATGCAGGGGAGAGACGAAAAAACATGAGCGAGTCCAGCACAAGGGCACTGGCATAATTATGGGGCCAGGACATATGACATGCAAGAAGAGGCTGAAGAGGATTGGTGGGTTTAGCCTGGAGAAGAGGAGGCTGAAGCAGGGATGTAATTTTGTTACCTAAAGGGACTTTATAGAGGAGACAGACTGTCCTCAGAAGTGCACAAAGAAAGGGCAAGAGGCAATGGTAATAAAGTGCAATAAAGTACATTCTAACTGGTTAAAATTAAAATAAATAGTAATAATAATTTAAAACAACAACAAAACCAAACAAAAAAACCCACAAAGCCGTGGAGCACAGAGAGGCTGTAGAATCACCGTTCTTGAAGATTTTTGAAACTCTGCTGGACAAGGGTCTTTGCAACCTGATCTGGTGTTGAATTTGCTATCTGAGTGCGACACTCAACTTGATGACCACCAAGGCTCTTGTCCAACTTTCATTTTTTTGTACGAGTCTCATGTATATGGAAAAATCTTTTTGACTTAAGGTTTTTACATAGCAAAGCACTTATCCTGAGACTGTCCATAAGACAGCCTATTGCATTCATCAGAAACACATTCACTAAAACAGATGTTTGAAGACCTTAGTAATAACATGAACGTAAAATCCTAAATTCTGTGGAAAATATAGGTAAGGTTGCTGTGTGGTCATCTGTACATAGGTACCCAGAGGAATTTTATTTTCCCCTGCTCCTTTGACCCAGTTATTTCATTTTGTCTTTATATTGGCTTGACTGAGTAACAACATATTTTTTCTTTTTTCTTGAAAATAGCAAATTAGGTTTACTGGAACAGTCCATAACTCTCTAGGATAGTATGCTCCACAGTGACAAATTGTGACCAGTTGTCCTATTTTGATTTAGATTTTCAAGATTAATGTCAGTTATCTTACATTTTTGTGATATTGAACTATTTGTTTAAAATGATAATGATTCAGCAGTGGATGCTCTCTCAGTTTGCAGGCCATTCAGAAGCAAGGAGTTAGCTTTTTGCTATGTAGTAACTGTATTTGTTTTCTACTGAAATCGAAAGCTGGAAAACAACAGAAAGTTGGTCTAATTTAATACTAAGTCTTTTCTCTCATTCAAATTCAGTCCTTACTTGATGGTAAGCTACCATGTCTTGAACCTGATAGTTCTCTCTTCCAGCTGCCTTGGTCCTGCTTGTCTTTGTTTTTAAACAAAGCTAATGCTTTATCAAATTTTAATTCTGAAATCAGAGCTGGAGGCTATTAATGAAACTTAGATTTTTCTGGAAACTTAGATTCTTCTGTAAGAGCACAGCTCTTACAAAGAGAGGCATTAATGCCATGGAACTAACAGAAGATCAATTACTTATATAAAGCTTATCGTATACTAACAAAAAAGGAGGACGAGATTGCCAACTTAATTTCAAGCAGTGGATCAATTTTCTACATGAAACATGCAAGAAAGTGAGAAAGGGAATCATATTAGTCTCTAGTATTGACCACTTAACCCATGACTGATGGTAAAACTCTTCAATTTTCCAACTGATTTCTGGATTATTGTTTTTGGCTTCAAGTCTCATATTCCATGCCTTTCTGGGAACACCTCTGCCCAGGTTTTGCACTCCATACTTTTGCCATTCTAAGTGTCACAGGTGAAATTGTTTCAAAATAGATCACTTGCTTTAAGGGTTAGCACTTGTAGATTTTGAAGCCAACCTTTTTCAGACACAGAAAAGTTATATGATCTCACCCATTAACAAGAACAGCCTCATTTCAAACCTCTTTATTTCCAACTTAGATGTCAGACAACTTTTACATGTTTGGTTTCTAGCCTTTTCTAGCTTATTCCTGTAATCTGAGAGTGGATGGTCATGTTGGTAAACTTTTATTTTTGTTCCAGTTTAAAGTAATAGGTGTAACTAACTAATTGGCATAGATATATTACTTAACCATACTGTGATTCTGCTGTCTTTCAACCTTTCTGAGATTATGGACCTGTTAGAGAAGGGGCAAAAAAAGACAGTACGAAGTGTAGATTTCTGCGTGTTTTACTGTAGCAGTAGTCAGAGGACACAGGGAGGTAGCGATCTCAGGTGAGACCCATCTGCACAGATACAGGATGCCATTCACAGTGATTGTCTCCTCTTGTCTGTTTTGTAACAAATATTTAGTTATTTAGGGGGATGACCTTAAATTTGTACTCCTGAATTTTGTTGTACTGTCATTGCTCCTTCCTCTTGGATATCCGTGACTTCCTGTATAAAACTCTGAAGTTAGTCATCAGAACAGGGTTGTATTCTGGCAGTAGTCTTCTGTGATTCAGTTCATTCGTGGTTTTACACTTGGCTGCTTCTCTTCAACCGGTTTCTTCCATGCCCCAATGGCAGCCTGTTCCCATGCATTTATTTCTGTTAGTTCATTCTGCCTCCCAGCTCCTGTGGTTAATACTGTTCACACTGAAACCCGAGGAAGAAAATTACTCAGGTTTTGACTCCCGTCTTGGCTAACTCCCATTTTAACCCCTGACTGCCTACCAGTTTTGATGAGGGGTTTTTCCAGTCCTTACTCTTTCTATCAGAAGAGTGGGTTTAGTGTCTAACTTGAGTTGCCATTTCTTTACTTCGAAGGCCTGTGTGTTCTTTCTGATTTATTCCTTTATCCTTTCCTTAGAATTTCTTATCTTACTCATGCTGGATCATTTTTAAAAAGTAGTGATTTATCTCATGAATTTAGAACCTTTTGATGCAAGATTCTGCCTTTATAGGTTGCAGATAATTTCACTAATTATAATGTCAAAAAATTTCAGGCCTCTTCTGTACTGAAAGGTTTGCACTGCCTGTGGTCTAGTTGACTGAGGGCAGTACTTTCCCACACAGTCCCCCCCGTTGATTACTAACCAGCTCTAAATTAGTATGCTGTTGGTTCAGGACTGTTGAAAATCTGTGGGCTGTCATATTTAAAGATGTGCGATGTTAATTTGAAAGTATTCATTTAGATAATCTTCAGTGCTTATGATTTTAATATGAAAGATCTCCATCCATGCTCTAGTCTGCCTTTTGGGATTTGTAGAAGACCCCAGCCATCCCTGCAACTGCAGCTCTAGTTTTTACTTTTACAGAAGTGAAATTTAGGTACCATGTAATTTATTCATGCTACTCATCTCCTGTTTGCTTTATACTTTTAAAGTAGAACATTAGTCCATGGTTCTTCTTTCCTGTACAGAAATTACCTACAGTACCTCTGTTACGATCATTCCTTTCCTTCCTGTGGTGCTCTTCACAGTGTGTATAGCTTCACATCCTGCATCCATTTCAGTATCAAAGTTCCACATCTTAGCACACAAGGATTACATTTTTACTGATTTTTTTTTTTCTTTTCATCCCGTTTCTTACCCTTTTGTTTCCCAATGGAATTAGGCCAGTGCTTTCTGAGGATCTTGGAGTCCATTGTGCTTCCAGTTACTGTCTGTGACTGGGCCAAAGCATGCGGTATGAGAGAAAGGATAGTGGGGTAAATGTTGGTACAGAAGGAGGTCAAGAGAGTGAGAATGGTGGCCTGGCTGAGGGCCACCATGTGGAGTCGAGAACTTCTGAACTGGATTACCTGGACCCTTGTAGAGAGATGCCCAGTGCTGTGGTGGGCTGTGCTAGTCTTTGCTTTTACCCTTCAATTCAGGAAATGTTTTATGAATATTGCTGCAACAAATAAAAACTCTGCAGGTTGTTGGTAAATTAGAAGAGCATGTTTAGATAACATAGTCAGCATCTGCTCTTTTTCACTTTTTCTGATTGTAACATTTTGTCTAACCTCGTGATACCCTCTTAAAAATCATTGCTGTTAGCTCCTGTTGAAACTTAATCCTGTTGTTAAATGTTTTGTCTTTCGTCATCTAGAGGTAGAGATTTTATTGGTAGAAGAGAGTTGATAATTTGGGGCTGCAGTAACATTTCAGAAATATGTGACATCACTCCGGTATCAGCTTTCTCGGAGGCTAGCAATCCTGACAGCTAAGTTGCTTTTTCTCTGGGCCAGGGTTGTGCAGTACTCAGTGGGGAGTAGCCTCCAAGAGAAAAGGGTTGTATCTCACCTCCTTATGTGTTTTTTGTTGTTTACGTGTCGAGCTTTTGGTAAAGAATGAATTTCCCCGGAGACTGGTGAGTAGTTCTTATACATTTTAACAACTGTTTTTCTTTAGACATAAAGCATTTCCTCCTTCATTGGAAAAACGCGTTTTTAAAAAAAATCCAGCATTCAATAATTCACAGTATATTCACAGTAGCACACAACATTTGTAGTGATCAAAGTTAAGATTTTAAATAGAAACCTATTTTTAGGTAGAAATTAAGTATTTGCTGATTTATTACTTACTGTAACTGTGTATACCTTCCAAGATTTTTATTCAGATAAGCTTGTCTACTAGATCACATGTCTTAGAGATTGAATGTAGCAGGAATTTGAGCTCTTTTTAATTAGCTTGTAACTCTGAATGGGAAGTATTCTCCAAAAAGACACTTGTAAGTTACCTTATTTTAACATACAGCTCATATGGCAATGTTAATAGATGACCATCTTTCAAATGTTATTTTGGGGATTGTATATGTGCATGGGGGGGGAGGGGGGACACGACACCAAATGGAAAACCAGATGCATTTCCAGTCAGTGTAAGTATCTGCCAAGCTGTATGCTCATTTCTATATGAATGTCATATATTGAGCTGCAAAATCTGTCAGCATAAAAATTATTTAGCAAAAAAGCCCCAAAACCCCAACCCACAAAACTGTGTCTGGTTGTAGCTTACATTTTAAATAACAGAAATATACTTTAGTTTCCACTTCATGGTAACTGTTTTCTCATTGCAGAAGAAATATAAAATACACGCCTTCCTTTCTCCTCCCTAGCACTTAAGCGTCTAATTATAAAACTCCTGCAATGCTATGACATTAAAAAATCTTGGCAGATTCTAATTTTGAAAGAGTTTTTATTTTAATATGCTGATAATCTTCCATACTATAGCTAGAAAATTACAGCACACCTATCTACAGAAAGATATCTTGCAAGGGAAGCCCAGGGTTTTGCTGTGTCACTTTGGTTTTGGTTTCTTTTGGTTTTTCCTTTAAGGATGACAAGTCTTGATGGATGAATATATGCAAAAATATCTTACTCATCTGTTTGAAGATTCTGGGGAGTAGTGAAACTCATCTTCGTAAAAGTTAGATATTGATTTCCAGCAGGAAATCATTTCCAAACTGAATTTAGATGGTCTGAATCAGAGCTGTAGGTAGCTATGTGGATGTAATATGTTTGCTTTCAGAAGCCTATGCTTAGGATAATCTCATTAATGTGTCAACTGACAATTTTTATGATACTATAGTGTGGTGATGATATATTGCAGATACCAAACTGATATCATGTTTATGATTTTGTGTGATTTGGCAGATTACTCTTAGCATAAAAGTTCCTTTGTAGCTCTGACTCTTCATGTAGATGGTTGGCTTCCAAGCCAGAACTAAGAGCAATGAGCTGTGGGAAATGCTTTTTAAATTATATTGTCACAAATAGACCTATTTTCTATGTCATTATAGTTTCCAAGTAAATTTTAATGTTTAATTTAGATAACTTTTAATGTTTCATTTCAGTGACATGTTTATCATACCTACTTGCCTTTTTTTTTTTTTTTTTAAAAGCTTGATAAGTTAAATTTTATTACCAGTTTTATCACTGTTTTTTTTAGTCTAATTTGGACTTAGCCAGAAAAGGTTTTTATAGACAGTTATTTCAGTCCTCAGAGATGTTTAGTGTTTGCTTTCTGATATATGTAAACCCTACTGAATGTACTATGAAATGGAAAATAGAGGAGTTATACACAAGAATGAGGTGCTGGTAGCATTTGAGGTTAGGAGCCATATAAGTTGAATAACACAAACAGCTATTTTCCTGTTCTGTTGACTGGAATGTAGGATTGTATGTAAACTTCTAGTTTGCTGCTTTTCTTTACCAAAAGAGAACATTCAGCTGTACTTTTAAATTATAATCAGGATAATGTGCATAAATCCTTTCCAGGAGGAAAAAAAAAACAAACAAAACCAAAAAACAGAGTGAAATAAGAGAGCCTTTTCTTAAATATATGTCTAAGGATACATCAGTTAACTTTATCACATAATTGTTCATATGAAATGTTGTGGTTTTGTCAGTTAACTGAATAGAGCCACAGTTAGATTGAGTTAGTGTGGTGATGGCTAGAATTTTCCAGTTACTTTTTCCTACCTATAGGAGTAACAGCCTTGCTCATGTTTCCTTTTCTCCTGCAGAGTTAGTTGTGGGTTTTTTTTAAAGGAGAATAGGATACAGTTTAAATATGAGCAAATGTTTTTAAATCTTAAGGTATATCTTAATTCAAATGTGTGGCTACCTAATATAAGCCAAATGAGGAATATATTGATGCATTTAAAATATGTCACCAAGCCAAGTGATTGAAAGAAACTTCTGGCTTTGTTTCTAAACTGAGTCAGTTGTATCAGTCTGCCTATTTTGGGGGGGGGGTGGGGTGTACATGTTTCTTCTAGTGTTGAAACTCTTATCTAAATAATATGATCCCTAAAGGAACACGAACTGTGGACGTTGTGTGATCTGTATTTTCCCTTATCTGACTTTAGAAACAAATTTCCTTCCTGAAAAGAGTGAAGGCTATCATTCTGCCAGAAATTTTCAAAAGCTTGAAGTGTCGTGTTTATTTTGAGGAGTGGAGAGAGGAAGGGGCGAATTTCTGGTTTCACTTGAGCGGTGAAAATTAATTTAGAGCAATAATTATTGAACAAATTCTTTGCCTCAAAATACCTTCTGCCTAATGAGGAAAAGTATGAACAGCATTCACGGCAAGGCATTCTGCTTGTTCACACTTGCTTTTGGTGAAGCTGATGAATTTATTGCTTGGCTGTAAATTTTATTTTTTTTTTTATTTGCCTCATACATTGATCTGTTTTCATCTTCTAGAATGTTCTTTTTTTTTACAAAATACTGAAAACAGTTATTTTTTCAAGACTGTGTTTGCTTCTATAAAGTATGTTCTGTGGGATCAAACTCTTAGCTTAGCATTAAATCATTAAAAACTTAATTATGTAGCCAATCATTTTAAGGGTTGGAACTATCCAAGTAAAAGAGAAAATAAATTTTATATGAAGTTCATCTACCAATGTATATTTTGTCTTGTGCTTTTTCTGCTCCTTTAAAATTCATACAGTAGGTTGAATTGTTTGATTTGGATATTTTTACCCCAATTATCACCAGGAAAAGGGCATGAAAAGAGAGGAGACCATGGCAAGCTTTTCTGATGACTTGTCATTGGCAGAGCATTTTCGGACTCCCTGCCTGAGGCAGCCAGGGAACAGCAGCAAATTGAAAGTTAGCACACCCTCCAGTGAACGGACGTTGGAAACTTCCCAGCCTAAGTCAATAATATGGCCAAACTCCCTACGTTCGTATGGAAGAGTTATTCAAGTGATGTTTTGTTTTCAATTTGCAAGACTTATGCCCATTTTTCATGTAGAATGAGAAATTGCTGGTGAATTGTGTCCTCCCGTGTCATGTCGTGTTCTCTTCCCTCCCCACCCCTCTCCAAAAACTCCTGACCCATGCTTTATGAGACTCAAATGGGATAGAAGGAGAATTAATAATATTCACAAATAGTAGTTTACCCAGTGAAGACTGGCTTATGGAGTTGCTGTCTCTAATGCTGGTATTGCTTTGTCATCTCTTGATTCTCACTGAATGGTCAGTCCTACACATGATACAGAACGATTTTCAAAGGCTGTGTCTTAAAATGACTTTTATTCTAATGTCCACCATTAATGAGTAACGTTATTGTACATGCAGCTCTAGACAGTAGCCTGTTTTAGATATTTCATTACTATGTTAATCAGAGCAAGCATACACAATAAAAGGGTGATAATGAGTTAGAACTGGTCTGCAATGCCTGTTCTGTGGTCTACACTGAGCCTGAAACTTTAGTGGACACTGGGAATCTGGGTTTAAAGCAGACAGACAAGTGAACAATGCTTTTTTTCTGCCAGGAAGGACCAGGGGTCTTTTTAGTGCAACATCTAGTTGTTTGGTTTTTTTCGAACAATGATAAAATGTTGTGGTATTACAAACCTGCTGACTCTAAGTATATTTCAACCCCCCACGCTTCATAGCAAGGAGAGGAGGTACACCCATATAGAGGCTGGATACTCATAAAGAATGCTGAGAAATTGTGGATAGCAGAAAACCATTCTGAAACAATTTAATGTCAGAAGGCACATAATACGTAGAACTGTATTGAGTAGCTGGAAATCTTTAAAAATTCTGTATCGCATAGTTACTTTATAGATCTGGTATACCTATAAAATTGCTGATTCTGGAAATGTTCTATAAGGTGAGAGATACTGTAAAAACATGGGGTTTTTTTAGAAATACTCTGTTTTACAGTCTTGAAATGTAGCCTAGAATCTGCTTTTCTGATAGAATGTGTAATCCAGAAAGAAAAAAATGAGGGAAGGAGTTTTCACTTCTGGGTTTCGTATGAAAATTCACTGCCTCGCAAATCTCTTCCTTATGTTCATGTTTTCTGGTGATAGAAGGAGAAATGAGTAATACTCCATATGGTAAACTGCAGTTAATTTATCTTCTTGGTGTGATTTTACTAGTCCTTTAAAATTCTTTCTGAAGCCAGATTCAACATAAAAAAAATTTAAGTTCTGAAAGAAGTTGATAGAAAATTGAGTGGGAACCACTATACAGAGAGTGGTATTGGATATTTTTTTTTTTTGGTCATTTAAAAGTTCCATTGAAATGACTTTGTGTGATGTCTGCCATTCAAGCGTCCCTTTGTCCCTGACCCCTTGCTCTGACACAAATGAAACAAACTGATTTGTTATTTTTACATAAGGTGTTCCTTCATGAAATGAGTCTTCACCAGGATTTTTTTTCATTACCACATAGTTACACTCTTAGAAATGTCTAGTACAGACCAACTAGTCTGACATTAAAGATACCACTTTTGCCAGCTTGAGGCTGAGAATAGAGTTATGCCAATGCAATAGTCAGCTGTTGTCAAAAAGGCCAGTTCCTTCTCCCCTCGCTGCGCCTTGTGCTGTGTGCCTGCAGGAAGGTTAGTGCCCTGAAAACGGATTAATTTTCAGCTGCATGAACCGGATCATTGCGTGACTGCTTAAGCAGTGGACCTGCACACAGAGCATACCTGCATGCATGACAGCTGTCTCAGTTGTCCAGGTGGGCTGGGCACGTGCACTTCCAATGCAACATCCATGTATGTACCTGCCTTACTGTGGCCCTGAAGCTGAGCTTGATGGCCTGTGCTGCTTTTATCCCAGTTCCAGGCTGTGGGCTGTATTTTGTATGCAGCATCAAAATACTTCAGTGCTACAGCTGCCCTTGCAGCTAAATTCAGTTGTCTGTGGCAGGTGTGTGAGTGTGTGCGCCTCACATCAGAAAATTCTAGCTCTTGGGATTAAAACTCAAGAAGTTGTCACTGATGTTGTTAATATTTTATTACTCAATATGTGAGAGAGCAGCCTACCAGAGTTGGCCGAAGATAGCTTGTGAGTAGACTTTGAATGGCATGCCACAAGCAGCTTGGAGTCTCATAACAGCTTGAAAAAACCACCTGTGAAAGAAAACAGCTCCCAGCTTCTGGCTGTCACTGAGGTATGAATTTAATGTAAGAAAATGCTAGCAAGGTCTTCAGAAGCATCATGTCTGTTCAAGAGAAGATACTGTCCCACAGTTTTTTCTACTGCTGCAGTTAACATATATTTGTAATTGGAAGAGACCCAGGTGTGCCATTTTCTGAAAGGGTGACACAGAATCCTAGAATGATTTGGGTTGGAAGGGGCCTCAAAGATCATCTAGTTCCCGCTCCACTGTCATGGGCAGGGACACCCTCCACTAGACCAGGCTGCCCAAAGCCCCATCCAACCTGACCGTGAACACTTGCACGAATGGCGCATCTGCAACCTCTCTGGGCAACCTGTTCCAGTGCCTCACCACCCTCACAGTGAAGAATTTCTTCCTAATATCTAATCTAAATCCACCCTCTTTTGTTTTAAACCCATTACCCCTTGTCCTATCACTCCATGCCTTTGTAAACAGTCCCTCTCCAGCTTTCTTGTAGACCCTCCCCTTCAGGTACTGGAAGGCTGCTATAAGGTATCTTTGGAGCCCTCTCTTCTCCAGGCTGAACAACCCCAACTCTCTCAGCCTGTCCTCATAGGAGAGGTGCTCCAGCCCTCTGATCATCTTTATGGCCCTCCTCTGGACTTGCTCCAACAGCTCCATGTCATTCTTGTACTGGGGGCCCCAGAGCTGGATGCAGTACTCCAGGTGGGGTCTCACGAGAGCAGAGTAGAAGGGGAGAATCACCTCCCTGGACCTGCTGCTCACATTCTTTTGATGCAGCCCAGGACACGGTTGGCTTTCTGGGCTTCAAGTGCGTGCTGCCATGTCATGTTGACATGTCTCGTCCACCAGCACCCTCAAGTCCTCCTCCTCAGTGCTGCTTTCAATCCCTTCTCTGCCCAGCCTGTATTTGTACTTGGGATTGCGCCGACCCATGTGCAGGACCTTGCACTTGGCCTTGTTGAACTTCATTAGGTATGTGGGGTATGTGTTGCTGGGTCATCAATAGTTCTTAATAAAAATTAAGTGTTATTTCAGTTGTATTGTGGGATAAGGATGCAGTTGTGAGGGTCAGGATGTAAAAGTAAGAGACTGAATTGTAAATATCTTTCTGCCTGGTATGTTTCCTGCATAGCTGTCAAATCTGCTGACAGTCCATTTTGTAAATAAACTGTAGTTGTTCCTTTGCATTTATGAAAGAAATGGATAATGCAGAACAATCTGTGGAGGTGTTGAAACAGATGATGTGAAAATTCAAGCCAAGACATACTTTTGTCAAATGGAACTTCCCAAACTTCAGGAGCCAATGGTTTGATTATATGAGACCAACAGGCATCAAAATGATTGACAATCTGCATATAAGCACTGGGTGGTAGATGTAAACTCTTGATCAGATGAGGTGCTAAAATTTCGTCTGGTAAATTGGATAATGATATAGCCTACTACCTAAGTGACCTTATTCTTAGGGTACTTATTTTGGCCAATTCACCTTTTAAAATACCCGAATGTATGCATTAAAATGTATTTTAAAAAGTAAATGTTTTTTCAATGTAGTGCGGCTGTTTCCTAAAAGAAAATACACTAAATAGTACATTTGTGTTTACCCATCATACAGAATTTTTTTCTTTATTTAAAAATGCCACATTGCTGTAATCTACAGAGAAAGCATATTGTAGTTACTTTTTATCTGTTCCACTTTCTTACCTAATAACGAGTAACAGTGTTGCTGAAGTTGTCATGAATTGTTGCTGCTACTTCAGCAATCTGTCTTAATTGTGGTTGTCATTTATTTTATAAGAAACTTAGCACTGAGATGGGAAAAAGTAGCTAAAACGCTACTTAAAGGCAATAGTACTTAATCTTGTGTTCAGGTTGACTTGCTTTTTTTGCTATTTGTAGGTGGGCTGATTCTAAAATCAGTGGATTTTATTCTAATAATTTTTACTGTGGATAATCTTTATATGGAAGTATCCTTTCAACTGCTTTTGCTTTCTTAGTATTCTTTTTTTAACTAAGTTGGCATTTTTGAGATAATTTGAGGGAAATTATGTTTGAATGATGTAAAAAATTCTACATAGCTAGGAATCTTAAGTGATGATGACACTTGATAAGACTACCACACGCTACTAACTTTTTCTGTGTGCCTTCTGAACTAACTGAAAGATATTCCAGTATCTAGGGCTTCTGCCAGTTGTGATGGCCCATATAATAACAGATAAAGAGAGAAAGCAAACGACAGCTGCATTTGAAAGAGGGTGGGTTTTGGGGTTTTTTTTGCGGTTTTCTGATATGAATCTGACTAATGACCTGTTACCTAGTGTTGGACATTTACCTATAGACCACTGCCTCTACATGCTCCCACCCTTCCATTTTGTGCCTGATAACAGAGGGAGGGCCCCGATCTGCAGTTCCCAGCTGTAATTAGGCTGTGCCTGTTTCCATGGAATATTTCTCATCCCTTTTCTTGTTGCATAAAACTGTGGGCTTCCGTTGCTTTTTGATCACGTGCATCAAAGCAAGGAATTAATGCTGTAGACTAATGTCATTAAACAGCATGGAAGATAGATTCAACGCTGTAAAGGGCTGGTTTTGCTAATTGCTGACAGTATTCTTAGCACCAACAATTAGGCGTAGACAGTCACTTAACTCTGACCATCAGAGTTAAACTCACCACAGGAGCGTAAGAGCCGTCGCCGTAGATCAGACGGTGGGTCCATCTGGCCTGGCATTCTCTCCCTGGTAAGGACTTGCGCCCATGTTTCAGACGAAGATGTGACAGGAATTAACACCACGTCAAAGTGTGATACTCTTTGGTGGTTTTTTGGTGGATAATATTAAAAAGATGTTTTTTTCTGAAAAGCAGTATTTGCTGAAGTGTTGAGGCCTGCCTAATTTTCAGAAATATCTGAAGCTAACAAGATGAATAGTAGGGAAGGATGAATTTAAAACCAGAGAAAAGAGAGAAAATGTGGCCTCTGCCATTAGATCAGTTCTCAAGGTTTTCTGCAAGCCTGATTGGCATCCACATCTCTAGATTAAAATATATCTTCACCAGGATTTTTAATCTGAACTATGAGCAAATGAACAATAAGTGCAAATGTGAAGTGTGGCTATTTCTTGAAATCAATGTAGGGTTTTTTTTTTAAGGATGTGAGTGTGTGGAGAAAATACTGAGATAATTTCTGATCTACTTGTGATTTCAAACAAATCCCAAACCAATTTTATTTGTTGCTAACGTTTCAGTCTTTTGAAGCCTTGTAAAACAACTTGCTGCTATTCTTCTAAGGCGACAATATTACTATTTTTCTGCAGTGATCAGCTCCTGAAGCTGAACCCAAAAGGACTGAAAGCAACAAGAGAGCTGAGCGAGGCTGAGCTGCGCCCTCAGACCTTGGAGATGACAGCTGACACGTTCAGCGTTCCAGTTCAGTGCCACACTTTATACCCTGTGTGTCTCTGTACTTGAACTTTACGTCATAAGCAATGAATATTTTTAATAGAGTTTGTACTCTTTTGTCTGAGATGAATGCAGGCCCACACATGGTGTAAGCCTCAATTAATTATCCTCTGGGGTCTGGTGCACATATTTGCATATGTTCTATCAGTGGACCACCAAGATTATTCAATTAAATCCTTACAATGGCTTTAAGAATGCTGGTGATTAAAGTGTTAGTGATAACTGCCCATTTATAAAATAATTATTTTTATAAATTTCAGTGTCTGGTCTTATTTTTTGCAAAATAGAATCTATTGTGAGGGAATGCCTGAAATACAGAGTATGTCTGAATTGGTACCACAATTAAAACGGATACGCAAGTAGATGCAACAACATTTCAGCTGCTTTCTTCTGTCAAATTGTTTAAAGAAATATTTCTAAGCTTTTCCCAGATGATGACGTATGTACTTTCCAGAGGCTTGCTAGAAAGTTTTCTTCTCTCAGCAGACTGAGGAAGTGTCTAGTTATGACTTAGTGTATTCTGATATAAGTGCTTGAGAAGCATGGCTTTTTTTTAAAAGTTCTACTGGGTTATTAATAGAAGTGTGGTGTTACTTAACAAAAATGGCTGTTTACTAGAGATGTGATTGTGGAAGTATGCCAACTCCTAAGATATTGGGAAAGTGATCAAGAAATCATGGAAGTCATGTAGCTATCTGAAGACAGCGTTATGTTGTTACACTTCTGTGTAACCTTGGCTAGGAGAAAAAAGGGATTTGCTTCATAGACAGCTAATGCTGTGATTCACATAATCTTAACAAAACAAACAAACAAAAGCCAAACAAAAAACTTCAAACAAACAAACACCCAAAGTAATCATGAATAATAGCAGATGGGATAAGGGAAAGAACAATTGACTTGTGCCATAATTCCTACAATTATTCTTTAAAGTCTGTCACTGCTGTAAGTAGCTTGAGACTAAACTAAACAAGATTTTGAGTTATGATACAAGAGAGGAAGAAAATACTAGGCAAGTCATTTCTTTTAACAAACCAGCAAGCAGTCTTGAGTGAAGATAATTGACAGCTGAGATCGAAGGAGACCAACAATGGAAGCAGAGTGGAATGTGAGCATTGAGAGAATGAGAATCCACAAATTGGCGTTATTTCAGTAATAGGTAATTGTATGCCGTTATTGAAGAGTGGAAAGTAGGGAGAGGAAGAAGGCATGACAGTGAAAGCATTGAAATCATTTCACAGAAAGAGTGGAAAGTTGGGGAAGAAACTACATGCACAGTTAATAATTTGTGGTCTTCTGGGTTGTTAACTGGGAGAGACAGAGACAAGGCTTTTAAGTGCTAAATACTGAAAATGGAAGAGTCCTGCAGTAGATGCTGAACATATATTCATTGTGGGCTCTTTTGTCTACACCTTAAGTAAAAAAAGAACCAAAACCCAAAAGAACATGCAAACCCCACACAATATGGTGAAAACAGGGATGAAAAGAAATTTGATGCATCGTATATGTGGGGCAAAACAGATCATTAGTAAGAAAACTTATAAAATAGGGGGCAACTATAGCAATTTACTAAATACCTAGATTTTATGAAGAGGAGTTGCTGGCTGTTCTGAATCACTTGTTCTGTATCAGAGAATGCTCCAAAGTGGTTGAAAAATTGAGATGAGTAAATGCTTACAGGATTTATTCTTCTTGTTAGCAAAGGCACAACTATTTCTGAATGAAACCCAAAGTTTTCTTTTTTTCTTTTTTTTTTTTTTTTTCTTCCCCTGTGTCCTCTGATTACCAAATCCATTGAGATCCATGTTGAACTTAAAGTGGACAAGGGGCTGGATTGAGTGACAGGGACAGTTAAGGTTGTCAGCACTTGAGAGGTGCAGAGAAGTGACAGTGCTGCAGGCTCTTCAAGCCCAATGGAAATGAAGACATTGCAGCACAGCTTTGACTTTTTTTCAGTGTGTCCTAATTGGAGACATCTTGAAACCATGTGAGCTTGCAGAGAAATCTGGCTTGGGTCAGTTGGAAATACTTTTGACAGCAAGATTGGGGGTTTTTTGCATATGCCATATATTAATGTATTTTAAAATATATATACACATATGTAGGTATTAAGCTGCTTAATTTGCCTGCATTCACTTTTCTTATAGTTATCTTTAGCAATTCTCTTTCAAAACATTTATTGAAAAACATGGAAAAATTGGTGAAAGGAACTGTTAGTAGAGTAGGTTTCTCTTGCAAAATGTCTCTAGATTTCATACAGTGCAATGGAAGCATCAGTCAAAATTGCCATTTGAGTTCATACTTCTGTTTCTAACACTTGCTCAAGAGCACATTTCATTTATGTGTCTAACGCTGTAATAAATCACGAGGGCCAGGGCTTGCAGAGCTGATCTTGGTGATATGTGTTGGAGATAATTTTCTGTCTAGTGAGCTTTGAAAACATTTAAAGTTGGTATGCAGCTGTTTAAAGCATTTGCTATAAGTTTTTACTGAAATTGATGCTTAGAGCTGTGGAGGGTGACTAAGACAGGTGAATTCTCTCTTATTTACTTGGTGTGATGAATTGCTCCATGTAATGTGGTGCAGTCGTGATCGTGCAGTTACACAGCCTAAGTGCGTTTGTCCTTTGTAAATTCAAGACAAATTTTCTGGTTTCTGGTTCTGAAAACCTTTCGCATCATATATGTAAGAATATATCAATTAACAGTTCCTAATTAACTCATCCTAATGAAGTGCAGCAATGTATTAGTCTGCTAATCTGGGTGGTCTAGCTTCAGCAGCGTAGAGAGTTTGTTCTTTGTATCGGACTAGCTGTTGACTGTGGCTTTTTGTTGCCCTCTCCACAAGTTAGCTTTTACTTCTTCCATCCTCTCTACCTCTTCGTGAGGGGCTGCAGCGTCCCTTCTGCATTGGGAAAGCAAGCTTTTGGGCAGCATTAGCTGCTCAGGCATCTGCTGTCAGTCTTCAACAGGAAGAGGCAGTAGCAGCCAGATTGGAGCATCCAGTGCTGCTTCTGGTCCACGAGCCACCTGCTGAACCATGCTACTCCAAATCCTATTTTTCTTTAGAAGACAGATTGTGGGTTTTCACTGCAGAATTGTTATGTTACTCCAGTTCTTGGAAGCTTTCCAGGTAGTTAACCATTAAGGGATGCTTGGATTTCAACTATCAAATCTGAGGCTTATGGATAGTTCTGCCTTCTAACACCCACCTCGCTATTTTCTCAAATTTATCTCAAACAACAAACGGTGTATTAGTCATTTTTACTACAGACTAATACTTACAGAATTGAAAATTTTCTTTATCTGCGGTGCTATTATCAAGTTGCTATATTAGACGCTGTGGCCCAGGGCTTAAAATATATGTAGTGAAATGTTATATAAATTGATGACACACAACAAGTACATCTCACAAATTGCCACACTTCTAAAGGTGTGGCCTTTACCAAGTCCCAGTATCTTATAAATTCCCAAATACGTTGTCTACAGAGTGAAAGACACCTTCCCACAAAGTTTTTGGAAAACTGAAAACAATAACACTTGCTTTTTCTGAAAATGCAGTGCTTGATTAGGAACAACAGTTACTTATTAAAAGTTTCTTAAACTATAGCACAGTATATGCTATTCTGGAAAGTATTTCATCCTAGCATTTTTAAAGAGTTTTTAATATTTACACTTAATTACATAAACTTACAGTTTTACGTTGGAAGTATGTCATGAGAACATGTTAGTCATATCTGCTCAAGTGAGAAAAGGCTTTGTTTTTACATAAATATTTTCACTGGAATATAAATCTCCTTTTAGAATGGTCCTGTTGAAAGAGAGGTTTGCTATTTCGGGGCAGTAGTGCTTAATCTTTTGAAAAATAAATATCAGTAATAAATGAAAAGCTGGAGTACAGTCAGTTATAGAGAGATGTCCAGGTGCTTTTTCATTACAGCAGCAGCAAGGATACCAAAACTCCCGTAACTGTAACAGCATTGCTTTGGACTAAGGAGGGCTTAAAAGGAAAGTCTACAGAATTGAAAAACTAAACTCATAGAAAAAAAAAAAAAATGTGGTGGCAGCAGCGACTATAGTTTAGGTGTTGCATTGTCTGCCAAGAAAATTAGTAGAATTTTGTATGTACCTTCCCAAGCCTGTGCACACACAAAGGGTTATAAGCACTTTGCTTTTAGCAGCATATGTAATGTTATACAGGTCTGCCAGCACTTTGTCTGCTTTGAAACTTGCTGTCTCTTTACACCCTCTTTTGTTCAGACTCCCTGCTGTTAAGTTACCATACTCATACGTTTTCCAGCCATGGAGTGTGGTTTCCAAAGTCGTTGTTTAAAAAGCTTAATTGGAAAAAGGCTCGTAATTGTAGGGTATGATAGCACTGACAAAAAAGTGCTTACATTTGCTATTTACTGTACAATGTGGCATTACAGATTTAGTAAAATAGAAGAGTTGGTACAGCCACAGACCACATCCTTGCTAACAACTGTGTAGGGACTGCATTTACTTCAATTTTTTCCAAATTCAAACAACTTTCTGTTAGGTAACTGTAAGTCAGTGCATTTATTTCAATTAGAAATGAGACATTCTTATGCTAGAAAGCAAGCATACAAGGTCAAAACTGCTGATGTGACTTTACTAATTTTTTTCCATAGTTCAGGAATGAAATGCTTCACAGAAGCATAATAAAGCTGGCCTAGACTTGTCTTATGTTTGTCTCCATTTTAATCTTACCTTTAAATGTCAGTGCAAAGATTCAGCATTGATATAGAGAGGATGACTTCATTACTCCTGTAATTTTTGCCTCTTACCTTATCCGTAATCTTTTAAAGTATTTTGTCATGAAGCACGTATGAAAAATGTGTAAAAGTGCTTCTCACAGGAAATATATCTATGTACTCTGAGTAAATTTGTGATATATAGGGATTGCATGTTTGCGTAATAGAGATGAGATTGCCAGACTTCTGAATCTTAGATAAGAGGCGGCAGATACTTGGAGTAGCATTCTTCTGGAATGTGTTCTTCAGTGTTTGTTTGTGAAAAGGAACAGTCTTTCTAAATTAAAGATATGGAGGCCTGTTGAAAGTTCTGTCCTGGTTTATGATTTTGTTTGTATTCTTTCAGTGAAGTAGAACTCAGCCTTTGCTTTGATGGTCACGTTGAGAATGAGCAAATGAGAAGGCCTTAGCATTTAGGAACACATAAATAAAGCCTACAAAGAAAGGGCATGAGAGAAGCTTTGAAGTGGCATCTAGTTTTAATTTTAGTAGGAGAAAACCAGATGTGTCCTTGGGAGTTCTGGCCCAGCTCCATTTTTTTTGAGAGGACAGGGAACTCAACCAAATCATACAATGGAGAGACCCCAAACCAACTGTCCCCACCCTAGTACTTTGATCTTTCTTGCCACTTCTGAGTGAATTGCGCTGTTCCAGAGGAAAGATGGTCTAACCCTTCATTTTTAATTGCGTACATCCTCCTGTACAACTGGATTATATATTTCTTTTTTCCATCTAAACTGCTATTATCTGAGTTTATTCCCTATCAAAACAAACAAACAAACAAACAAAAACAAACAAACAAAAAAAACCCTGTAACGTTAAAGATGATCGCAGTTGCAAAATGGCAAAACTGGACAGAATTTTGAATTTGCTGATTTTGCTATGGTGTGCATTAGAAAAAAATACTGGTGCACAGCGGTTTTGGATCGGCAATCCTGTAAAACACAAGGTAGAACAAAAACAGAGTCCTGCTCGTGTAGGACTTCTGTTGGCAAGTGCTGCTCCTGGAATTACTTGTTCTCTTCCTACTTACAAATGGAATAATATATTTGAATGATCTATTTGAGGGCTTTTTTAGTAGTACTTGGATCACATTTGGCTCTCAAAAAGATTGCTGTTGACTGTCCATTTTGTGAGTAGATTAAAGCTACGCAACGAGTTTTTTTCAACATGTCTAGAATTGGTGAAAATAAGCAAAATAATCCTGTCTTCTATAGAGATTAAGTGTCTCAAGGGATGGAAAGAAGAAAGACAGTAGAGAAGCAAATAACATGAGTCAAATTCAAGGTTGCTGTCAACTTCTAACCTGAACAAGATAAATCCTTTTGCTTTGAGGGCTTGTCCGTGTGCCAAAGCCAAGTTACCTGCTAAATGATGCCAAAGCTCGTGGTGTTCAGAGGAGAGGATTGGGAAGGAGAAGTTTAAAAATTCTGGAGAAAAGGGGTCAAGTTAAGTTGGTGCTGTTACGTTGGTATCAGTTGTCCTGCACTGAGACAGCTAAAACTGGAACTTGCTTCTGTGTGAGCTATTTTGGTGTGGTTAGGGTTTTGTGTTGTGGGTCTTTTTTAATTTATTGTTGGTTTGGTTTGGGTTTGATCCTTTTACAGCAAGTCATTGTCCCAGGACACTACTGGAATTAAGAACAGAATATTATCTTGATGCATGCAAGAACTCTATATTATTTTGCATTGAAATGCCTATCCTTCATGTCATCTTAGTCAGCTGTGTCAATTCCTGGAGCCCGGCACATCCCAGTAGCAAATATTAATGAGGAATAGTTCATGCCACATACTGAATTTGGAGAGCATGCTCGTGAATGCTAATAAAATACACAGGGAATTTTTTCCTCTTTGGCTCTAGTGTTTAGCATGTCTTTTAATATGATTGAACTATGGATGCTGAAATAGTAAAGGTTAGTTATATCCTTCAGTATAAGTGCAACTGTGTGTGTGTATAGTTACCCTGTATTCTCAAAACATGTTGATATGAAAAATTGATTGTAGAGGGAAGGGAGTGTTGTTTCCATATACCTCTTGGAGCCTGTATCTCTGCATAAGCAAAAAGTTAACACCCTGGCTTCTAGCTGTCTCTGTCAAAGTGAATCACTCTTTACCACATAATAAAAGTACAGACACATAAATATGCAGAGTTGAAACTCTGAAGTACATACTGAAGTTTGTAGACAATCAAAATTAGAATTCTCAGGGGAAAAAAAACCACACACCCTCACAATTTTTGCTTTATTTCCCCTGAGATTTATTGATTAGATATGTATTGTTATAGTGTAGTATATGAAATACTAAGTGTGTATGTGGACCCAGAAATTCATGGATTACCAAACAGCTGTCTAAATCAAATGTTGAAGATTGTGAATATCAAACAGGAGATTGGTTTTAATGAAAATCTCTGTAGTCTGCAAGATGGGGTTTAAAACAAATGCCTTAACCTACTGTTATGTGGGAGGGTTATGACAATAATTATCAAGCTACTTTACACCTTACACAAGTATTTTGAGGAGTCTTGTCAAAATACCAGCTAAATTAATGCCAAAAATGCAGTAATTCAGATGAGCAATGAAAGTTTTCAAATTTATTTAAAATCTATTCATCCAGTTAGACATATTTACGGTTGTCACATTTCCTAGTTGTCTGTACAAGCTGAATTTCCAGTGTTCACTCATGAGATTTCACTTGCATCTAAGCTGAAGAGGAAGAAAAGATTGGGGATTTGCCTTACCTTTGTAGAAGGAAGTGGCTATAAAGGTCTGTCAAATGCTGGAAAGGAAGTTTTGTATATCCCACAGGAGGGTGTTTCATGTCTACTATATTTTTTTGTCATTTTTCTGTAATGTCAGCTACACCTCTGTACATCTCAAAATTAGTGCGAGAAGGAAAACTATTTTGTCCAAAAAAATTTTTATATTTTTGGAATACTGACTTGATATGACTCCAGCCTGAAACGAAATATTCTTGAATAGGATGGTGTCAGTGCTTTCTCTCCTCTCTCTCTCTTCTTGTCCTTCCCCTTCCTGCTTTCCCTCCTGGTTTTGTGTGACCTCCCCTTCACGTTCTTTGAGTATTGCCTCCTCTTGTGTCGGTGTGCGCCGGGTGCACTCATACAAAACATGGTATGTGCCTCCCCTGTAACGGTCCTGAGTATTGATGGTCCTTGAGCAGAAGTCCTGATCCTTTTATTTCTACATTTCTGTATGACAGCTGATAGCCAGCTATCAAGGTTTAATGTGAACAAGACATCAACATTTTGGCAAAGCTTTTAGAGTGCCAGCTCATCTTCATAATTTTTTTTTTTTTCAGTTTGGTGTCAGGGTTTCTGAAATGTCAGAGAGAATGAAAAAAAAAAAAGGTTTTGGAAGTGAAGAACAAGAGGAATCACAACAAAACCTGGATGCTTCCTCAGGAATGTTTTGAATTTTAATTCTCTCCAATCTGGGCCACCTTAATTTGACAGGCATTGTAGGACCATGGCAATTAGGAATGGCACAGATGTACTCAGGTCATCTCTTTTCTGTCCCCTCATTATAATGGATGCATTCCTGCAACAGAAGCTTCTTTAGAAGCTAAATTTAGAATTCTGCTGAATTTAGTGTGAAGATAAAGTACCTGCGTTTGCTAGCTCATTAGTTAAGCTCCATAACATGCCTGTCCATTTAGGTATTAATAGGGTTTTAAAATCCCAGCAAAGAAAGTGCTAAGAATTGGGCTATCTTTCTAATCTTGCGCTTTAGGTTTATGCAGACTTATCCAACTATCCACTGACTGAAGTAGTGTAAATATTTTATTAGGCTTTTCTTTGGAGGTAACTTTTCATTAGTAATGCTCCATAATTGCAAAATGTTATGATCCAAAGGAATTTTCAAGAAACCTGGGGAATGCTAAGATAGTCTTGTTAAGTCTAGGCTCTTTTAAGAAACTGGAAGGGTAGAGAGCGTAACATTTACAAGATGAGCTGTGCTTCGTGGTTTTGAAAGCTGAGAGAGGTTAAATGAATAGGCAATAAAAGTAGTAGGTGTTAAGGATAAAGTGCCATTCAAAGGTTTTGTTCTGAACCTCTTCTGCTATCTTGCAATTGAAGCGCTTTTTTTTTTTTTTCTTTTGGTCCAAGTTTGTTCTCTGTCCAAGAATATTTTTCAGGGCTGAACTCGTGATAAGAAAGGCATAGTATTATATAAGATACTTTAAATGAAAAAGTTTATTATCATATATTCTTTGCAAAAGTAAATACTATCAAATGGAATTACTTCATGATTTACAGTGCTGATTTCAGATACTGGTGTTTTTTGCATTATATACTTTTTTGGTTATAAATATTATTTAAAGTGTTAAAAACAGAAGAAGTGAGTTTGGTTTGAAGCATCTGGGTTATATCCAAATAACGCACCTGTGTTATATACTTATTGCCCTTTCTTAGTCTGATTTCTGCTTGTATGCTTTTTTAATCACTGAACCAGGTTTAAATTTCATCAGTGCGCCTTTCCTGCTCTCCTCCTGCATTTGAAGGCTGGAGAGTTCAGAGGGGCTTATTGCAGTTCAGCCACCCTTGCTTCTCATAGTTGTGTAGTCTTGCTGCTGTGCCAGCTGGCAGCTCCACGCTCTCAGGTGCGCTCCTGGCATAACTGGGGCTGAGACCCTGCCGCTTGCATGGAAGCGGGGTGTGGAAAAGCCCCAGTCTGTGGCAGGGATGAGATACCACTGCCAGCTGACTGACATATCTGGTAGGCAGTAAAGGCAACTCTTCTTCTCCCCATCTCTTCCTTCTCCTCTAGGGCTGGACGGCTCAAGTCAAAACATTTCCTTCTTGAGTGGCAGCAACTGATAGTGGTTGAATCTTGACAATTTCTTCCAAATTGTGGGAGCTGCTGTGATCTAGAAACACCTGCAGTTCAGGGGAATGACATACTGCAAAGTGAATGTATTGTGCTGGTGAGGTGAAGCCCTCAGCCGGCAGGCTCCTGGCCCCTTGGAGGTGCTCCCAAGAACAACGCTGCGAAGGGGTAGCACTATGGATTTAAAAAGTCACCAGCAAAGTAGAACTGTGATTATGATGCACCACTCTGTTCCAATCACTGAACATTTATCTGTGTTACTGGAAATTTTTAAACTAATATCTTCATGTTCTATGCTAGAAGACAATTGCGTTTATTGTTATTTTATCCCTACAGAACAGCTGTTTGTCTTACGTTTAACTTGTCCCAGTCTAGCTGAAATCCTATTTAGGAATATATAAAGACTTATGTGAAGTGAATTATCAGTGATCATATATGAACTACTATCACTCTTACTGCTCTAGTTTTTAAATTCAGATCCATTACCAACCCAGTGCAAATATTTTCCATCTATTTCCAGAATGTTCAAGAAAATTCTTTAATACTCTTTATCCTTTTTGTTAGCTTATATATGTCTCTGTGTATACATGTACATTATATGTCATAATGAAATTATCTTTTTAATTTGGCTGATATACTGGATTTATATACTTGAGTTGGAAAATCAAAAGATAATTGCCTAATAATTTTCCTTATCTCTCTTCTGCAGTCATAATGAACGAAAAGTAACCTGCAAACATCCAGTAACAGGACAGCCATCACAGGACAACTGTATTTTTGTTGTGAATGAACAGTAAGTGGCATCTGTTTCAGTCTGTTAAATACATATTTTAAAACTTGTTAATATTGAAGTAAGATTCAGTGTTTGCTAATTGCAATATTTAATTTATTTTTTCCAAGCATGTGTACAGTTTTACTTGTTTAAATATTTTGAAAGTAGTATTAAGTATTTAATATTAATTTTAAGATAAAAATGATAGCCAAAATTAGCTCTATGATAGAAATGCATCCTGTTTATGCACTGTGTGAATTTCCACTTGTCACTTTTCTTATTCTGTAGTGTTAGCAAAAGACCTATATATTATATAATTATCCAAGAAACTTCCAAAAAGGAATAAATTTGTTAATCACTTAGAGACAGTCAGTTTTGCGTTAGTTTTGTAGAATACACAACAATATGAGAAGGTATGCATGCAGGTCATACCTGACCTCAAGTTTTTATGTGACTGGGTATTGGGTGTCCTTCTTGCCACCATTGCTGCAACACGTTATATGGTGGCTGGGGTGAAAACCGTCCGAACTCTGCAGTGTGTGAGATTTCACCAACGTGCATGTCCAACCAAAACGATTCTAGGATTCTATGTTCTCACTGAAGTGGGACAAAGATATATGGGGTCTTTGGAGAGTATTTCTTCCCATTTCCATCTCATGCTCGTATCTGTCTTTTTCCCTCCCACCAGCACCTTACACTAATAGAGAAATCCTATTTTAAAATGTCTTAAAGTTCATCTATAATTGATTTAAGTTTAAAACACGGTGCAGGTAACTTTACAATGAAGTGTGAATTGCTTTTAAATTGGAAAAGTAGGACACAGGCTGTATTAGGCCACATCTAGGGGTGCTTTTTAATAGCAGTCTGCGCACACAGCATATTCTAGTGCTATTATGTATTCTATTTTCAGGACTGCTGCAGCAATGACATCTGAAGAAAAGAAGGAGCGACCAATAAGCATGATATGTGAAGCAACTAACTATAATCTGACATCAGATTATGCTGCTTATCCAATGAGCCCAGTGGGCAGAGTAAGTCTTTATGTCCAAATTAAATTAAAATTAAAATTCAATTATTCCACATGGTACTAGACAGTGGTATTTATTAGTATTCCATTGAATAAGAGAAAGAAAGCATAGGTCTTTTTCAGGGCACTTGTCTCCTTTCATGTTTAATTTGGAAAATGAGGTGTCTGAAGCAAATTATCACTGAAGCTGTAATTTTTATCAGATATCTCAGATCTTATGACTTGCACACACTTAAATTGTTTGCAGAATCCGACCTTCTTGATCAGTGTGAATGAGCAAAATCTTGAGTGACTGATCAGACAGCTGGGTAAGGATTGTTACGGAAATTGCTCCGTCACAAACAATTGACTATATAAAATAGAATAGTAATTGTGTCAAATAGAATTGTAATTGTGTATAGAAGTAGTTCCAAGAGAGGTGGAAGGTGTCCTTGTGGTAAAATAAAAGGGCAGACGATGACATTTGCTGTCATGGGACCAGAAGTAGAAGTCCTGGTTTCCTAGGAAAAAATTCCTGGGAAAATTCCTGGAGATTCCTAGGCCACCTGAATTTGTGTCCCACTTTCTCCACTCACCCAGCTTCTCAGAAGAATAAGGTAAATGCCTAGATTTTTATTGAGGTGATAGATTTAATTATATCTACTTAAGTTTATTGGATAAATCTGATGAGGCTATTGCATGCATTTTTTACATTTTTGGACAACTTTGGTAAAAGAAAGGGCATTTGCTACAAAATTAAGAATTTTCTTAAGTTTACTAGGACACCAAGGTGACAACTTTGGTCAGTGATGGCAGAGAAGATCCCTGTAACCTTTTCTACCCAGCAATTAACATTTAAACAAGGAAAAAAGCCTCGTACTTTTGCTAGTCATTGAAAACTTTAACCGAGAAGTGCTTTTTGACAGATTCATCCAGCCTGCAGAAGAAAAATAAACTTTGGAATGTGTTTTAACTGAGCAAATTGCTTAATTTCAAAAACTTGGATTGAAATAATTTCTTTCCCATGTGGTAGTAAGCATTGTTTTTAAAGTGCATTTTGGAAACCTCTTTATATTGTTTTAAATGTCTCACTAGACAGGCAGACTCCTTGACCTGCATTAGAAAACTCTTATTTCCTGAGAAAAGTGCCTTAATCTATCTGTGTTGCTGGGAGGAAAAAAAAGGAATCACAGATAGATTAAACAGTAACAAAATCCATAATTTCAACTTTCATATGATTATGTATGTAAGTTCATGCAGGAAATCTAAAACAAAACAAAAAAACCCCACCACCACCAAAAAACCAAACCCCAAACTAGATAAGCCCTAAAACAACCAAACAAGCGAAAAACCCAAGATAACTTATTGTTAGAGTTGTAATAGTGATGTAGATCGCACTATTTACACAGAAAATAAGTTGCAACGGAACTAGCTAGGAAGTGCTCACAGGTTAAATGTAAGAAATTAATTAAAATTTAGAAGCACGTTTTACATATTTTTCACACTCCTCTTTCAAAAGAGAAATTTAAAATGCCCTTTAGCATATTTGTTTCACAGTGTTTGAGAAGGAGATTGAGGTTGTTACGGCCTAGTTATTGTAATTTCTTTACTTTCATTGGTTAATGACACTTTTGCTTCATGTGGAAATTATTGTATGTTGAAGAAATAGACTTTTGTTCTACTTTTCCTCCTGTCTATTTATTCTAGCTATTAAGCGCCCTTAAAATATTAGTATGATTACTGTGAGTGTATGTGTAACTGCTGGACATCACTTTTCAAATGTAAATTTGTCTGAATTACTGCAACACCATTTAAAAAGAGATGAATGCTTGCAAAGTAGAAGCACAGCTAATATTAGTCAGCATTTTCTAGTGGTTATTTAAGGCTAACAAATTGAACCGCTTTTAAAGATAACTGTATAGGAATTGCTCATTGGTTGTATCTGGATGCAGCAACTAATTTTCTTCTGTGTTTTTATTTTATTGTTCATATCTATCATATGCTCTATCAAGAGTAGAGCCTGAAATTTTTAGTTGTCTTACCATCTTTGAATATAGTACGTAGAGGCTCTGTGTATTGCAGCACAATAAAAGAGGAGTAAAATACCGGTGTTGAAAGCAAATTACAGAACAGAAGAAGACTTCATGTGGTTGCCACACTTATTTTTAAGGTGTTTCTGTTTTTCAGAGATAACTCATGAACATACATAATATTGGAAGGTAATGAGGAGTGGACAAAAAGTATGTGGTACAACTAAAGTTTTAGGCAGTTGAGGGGTATAGAAATAAATTTTCCCTTTCATTAACGTTAATTGATCCTGAATAGACATGGAACTTGGAGAAGTTTCTATTTTGTGGCAGCAAGACTCACTGGAGTCTAATGCTACTGTCTAGAAGCTAATATAAGATGAGGCAAAAATCAGTCTCTCCCCAGTAAAAGTCTTATTCCTACTCTTCTTTCCCACTATATAGATGATGCTGGCTGAATAACACTAGAGCTCTGTTAAGTGCTGCTTCTGCCCTGTTAGCTTGAAGTATATTTCTAAATTTGAATCTGCTAGCACAGTCCTCTGACTGTGAGACAGATCTACATAGGCTTGAGATTGCTACAGAGGTATATATTTATACCATTTTTTAAAAATTAAGAAGTTGTTTTTCTAGTTGTCTTCCCTTTTTTTTTTTTCCTTCCCCCCTGCTGTTAAAATTGCTACCTAGATAAATATGATTATATGTCCTGAAATGCATTCAGGGAATCATCTTTTTAATGTATGAAGTCAGTCATAATACCAGTCACCTTCCACAGTTCATCTCCCTTGCTCTCCATTGCTGTCCCGATTATCAGCAGAGTAACACTAACAATTTTCTCACAGTAAGTGGAATGGAGTGTTAGCCCAGGACAGCTGCTGCAGAACTGCTGTGTCTCCGTCACAGCTAGGATGTATCGCATTGTTTATAAGTATTCATTAGCTTGTTTATAGATACTTCATACAGTGCTTAAGCCAGTCCAGCTTTAAATGACTCGTTTAGGTATACATGTCTTCTCAGGATTCAGGGTAACCAAAAATTTTGGAGTAACAGTCATGAGATACATTAACAAACAGCATAGTAAACAGGAACAATGTGAAGGGCCATATTGGTGCTCAGAACCAAACATCTCTGCTGTGTTTTCATGGTTTATATTCAGACTAGTCCAGTAGTGCTCCTTGCGCATTTTACATTTTAGTCTTACCCAAATTACATCCATGCAAACCAAAGCACAGTAAGAGTGAATGATTGGGAGGTTTGCTTCAAGAGCAACCTCCTGGTCCAAGCTAAAATGCTGAGGCAGAAACCCACTCAGCTCATGGAAAACTGCAACATTGGAAGGCACTGAAATTGCCTACAAAATCCAGAAGGCAGCATCATGTTGGTTTGTGGTTTGGGAGATAATATAAGCCTTGAAGACTGGAAACGTATTTTTAAACAAAAGTTGAAAGTAACAAAGACTGAGATTTCAATTCTTTGAGTTCACATGCAGAAAATTTCCTTATCAGCAAGATTATCAATCCATGTTTTTCAAATATAGGCACAATAAGTTTAGTGTTATTACTTTTGTGCTAGCTCTGAAACTGAGGAAGAAGCCTCACATAAATTCTGTATCCTCCACCAGCTAAGCAGAGAGAAGAGCAGCTTGCAGAGTGATGAAGTGTGCAACACCAGACTGATCTGTTGCCCAGAGCTCAAAACTCTGCCGGTGTTTGTTTTCTTCAGGTTTGGGAAAGAGTGAATATCACTGGCTGGACTTCCTGGCTTCTTTCTAAGTACTGGAACTGTACAGGGTCCCTCCCAAAGATTCTGTTTTCAGAGGCATCACAGTCGCTGGGAAGACCATTCCGTAGAATGGGTCAGATGGTACCAGATGTGACTATAAGTTTGCTAGCCCAGTTACCTTCTACACCTTCCAGCAAGTGATTAGCAGTTGGACCCTTCATTCGCTATCCTTATTTTCTCTTTGCCTTCTCCAGAAGCTGGAGCCGTGCAATGTCCTATATTTTTAGTGCCGTAGGGTAAGAAGTATTTGAACCCTTCAGTTTGTGGTGGGGTTTTTTTGTTTTCTTCCTGTTTCCCCAGTTTGAGATATATTGGATATGTGTGTGAGAGAACGTGGGATGATCAGGGATTCCAGACATGACAAGAGGAGGAGATGATCTAAAAAGTTTGACAACTCATAATTAGTTTATGTATACACCCACAATATTTCAATATCCTAAAATACTCATTGTCTCAAGGCTCAGAGTTTGTTGTGAAGAGTTATTCACTTTACATTGTGTGTGATAAAATAATCACGAGTCATCTAAAGTGTTCTCTGTGTTAACTAAAATTAGAAGCACTTGTGATGCTCTGTTTAATTAATGGAAGTTTGTATTCACAGTTGGTAAGATGTATAATTAACCTATTAAAACTTTGTGAAATTGGAGTCGATATGGTTTGTTATCAGACCTATTTAAGAGATATCTATCTATTTTATCTGAATTTGTTAGTAGACTTGACATTAGTAGTACTTGTGGTTGGTTGTGTTTTCAGAAATGTCCGTAATGTGTTAGTCATTGTACAAGCACAGGAAGTCTGGAACACTCTTGAGAGGTTTTGAACCTTTAATACCTAATATTAGAGCAGGTATGAATGTTATAAATTACTTCTGATCAAGATCTTGGCCCAGCTCTTCTGTGATATGCCAATATAGTAGCCAAACAGGTTAACTGAGATGGGTGTAGAGTTAATGTTATAATGTGCACTGGATTATTGTAAGTTCTCTGTATATTCCCCCCCCCGCCCCCCTTTTTTTTTTAACTGGATATCATCATTCTCTTGGCTTCTTACAAACCTCTGTCCATTTTCTACTGGTGGAAATTTTCAGGTGAAAATGTGAGAGATTTTTACTTTTATTTTTAATTAGGCTTTCAATTGCTTGCTCTGTCTTGCTTTCCAAACAGAATTGAGTCAAATTTTTGTATCTCCCAGTGAAATTAAAAGCACTTTGTTTTTATATTCCCTCCTGATTCTTCCAAAAAAGAAATACAAAATGACCTTGTTTCATTGTATTGTAGGCTTAAGACAAACGCACGTAGTTTTTGTAATGTGATTCTTTTTTGGCTAAGTTATGTTCCGTTCTTCAGTTAATGGCATCATTGACAAAAGGTGTGCATCATTTTAAACTGCAGTTTTCAGTTTATGATTTGTAACCTACTGTGGAATTCTCTCTGAAGCATGTATAAAACCCAGCTCAGTTCTGTGGTGCCTGTTGAGAGAATTTCCATAGAGAAACCCCATACCCTAATTTGCAACAAGAACCGAGTATTTGTTTCACCGTCCTCCTTTAGGAACTTTGCATAACCTTATGATTAGTCCCCGTAGTAGAGATGGGGAAGCTGAAGCACAGGATTATGTTGTCTCAGTTCAAACGGTGGATTTGGAGCAGAGGCTTAAACTTACTTGAACTTCACTTCTTTTGCAGAGTGGGATACTTTGCTATATTACATCATGTGATCTCTGAGACACCAATTCTTACAGAATTTGAAACAGAAGTGAACGTTCAGCTCAGTTGCAGAACAAACTTTCTAAATGTAGGCTGAAAAGAATGAAGTGTGAATTGGCAAAGCGCTGCATGTTTCTTATGCCTTTTCCAATTTCTTTTGGTTACTCAAGTAGAAGAGGAATAAAATGAGTTATTTTACTACTTTTAATCATCTGTAATCATTGCATAGCTGTAAGGATGTAAAAGATTTAAGCAACAGCAGATATAAGCACTGGAGTTTATGGTCAAAAGATTCAAAGTAGGCCTTAATGCAAGTAAATAAAATAAAGAATATTCAAACCAGCGAAGAGCAAAGGGTTCTTGAGAGGGGAAGAAAGAATTTTAAAAAGTTAGTAAGTGTTAGGAAAGGGGGAGACTGAATGAGAAACCTTTGAATTATATCTTGTTGAAATGTGAACAAGTTTTCATTTATTAGGCCAGAGTTGGAAGCTGGAAAGAGTAGAATTTTCTTGCCCAGGTGATGTAATTTGTCATAATTAATGATAGTTCTGCTAATTTTACTTCTCTTCCTAAAGCTTGGTAGGCTTTCTACCTACTTTATAAGAAGGTCAGATATGTATCTGTTTCTTTTTCTTGTTAAAAATAAGTACTTGTCTTGGGATCTGTCTTTAAATTTTCTGCAGAGGAAAAAGTAAGAAATGCTGAAGTCAGCAGAACCATCATAATAATTATTTATCTAAAAAAGGAATGCAGTTTGTATTCTGCAATCCCCCAGAGGAACATGTATGAGAAGATCTGCAAGAAAAGGTGTTATGATTTTTCAACAGATACTGATATCATGTTTTCTTTAACCTGTTCAATTAAATTTAGACATCACGATCTTCAAAGAAGGTTCATAATTTTGGAAAGAGATCAAACTCAATAAAGAGAAATCCTAATGCACCAGTTGTCAGACGTGGCTGGCTCTATAAACAGGTACTCTTCCCCTTTTCACCCCCTTCTTTTTATTTTTTTTTTTTTTTGATAAGGTGTGTAATGTACAAAAGATAATCATTTGCATAAAATAGAATGATAGCAATACCAGACTGAAGCTATAAACTATGAGGAACTGACACATGGTATTTTAATTAATTTGCTACTTACTGGATAATATTCTGATACAAATGAGTAACGGCATCGAACTAGTACAGAACACTGGTATAGTACATATACATACTTGTCTCAAAAATACACAAAGCGCTTGAATGATCTAGACAGATGTTGGTAGTGAACAGCTGAATGAATTTCAGACATGCTGAGATTATGGGAAAAGGATGTATGGCCCAGTGTACTGTTTTTTTAAATTTTGAAGTTTCTTTCATTACACTACATCTGTTTTTTTTGTTTGTTTGTTTTTAATTGAAAATAAAGAAGCAATGTTTTCATTTATGAAGAGAGACCCTGTTTTCTTAACTCAGAGATGGTCACCTTAAAACCAGAGTTCATTTTAGGTTTTCCTATTGAATGTAAACTAATCTGAAGTATGTGCTCTTTGGAATTTGGTGACAATGTACCCAGCCTGCTGTAGATTTGCTGTTCTGCAATACCAGGCCACTTGCCCTTTCTTGCTTTGCCAGAAATCAGAGTAGAGTAATTCGATGAAAAAATTGAACAACAAAACTGATTAGTCCATATTAGGAATATATTTATAAGTCCACCAAGAACCCTCTAAGAACTTGCAGTTAAACTCAGCTGAGCCAAATGTGTATATGTAGTTTTGAATCTACGTTGTCATTTACTGTCCCTGCTCTGATGGACTGGTATGACCCACTTAGCTTTCTGGGTACTGTTGGTGAGTCAGTTTTTTAAAATTACTATCAGATAAAAAGATCTAGAAGTATCTGTTTAGTAGAAGATTTTCCATGTTTAGGTAGTCTTGTGGCCTTTACTGTCATTCAATGTTGAGAGTGAAAAGTTGTCAAAAAGGTGAGAGGTTTTTTGGGTTTTTTTGCTTTGTTTTGAGGCTATTAAACTCATTAGCTTGAAAAAGTCACTCTATTCCTGAAGTAATGTTTTCTCAATTTTTGAATTAACTTGATTGAAATATGAAGTCTGAATTATAGAACAGGTGGTTGTGCACATGAGTATCTGTGTTAGGTTATCTTTGATGCCTACTTCTGAATAAGATAGATTCGTGATGATCTCACTTTTCATTCTGAGGTCCTTCCTTTGTAGGGAGTTTTACGTGTGTGAAAAGGTATGGTTATGTACCTGAACTAACTTACTAGAATGCTCTAAAGATTGTTGCTGGTTTATGTCTTTTATTTCATGTCAGACCACAGATATTCAGTATATAAAGTAGGACAAAGTTGTTGCTTTCCTAAAAATTGTACTCTTTGTTCATATTACCAAGTCCATTTTAGTGTACAATTGTATTATTTTACCAATGAAGAAACAGTAGCTATATTTTAAGATCACTGAATCACAGAATTACAATGATTGGAGGGGACCTCTTTATGACCTAGCACAACCTCCCCTGCTCCAGCAGGCTCAGCTAGAGCAGATTGTCCAGGACTGTGTCCAGTTGGGTTTTGAATATCCTCACAGGTGGAGACTGCACCACAACCTCTCCGGGCAACCTCTGCCAGTGTTTGATTGCTTTCACAGTAAAAAACCTTACCCCTGCTCACATTGAATTTCATGTTTCTTAATTTGTGCCCATTGCCTCTAGTCCTGTTACTGGGCACCCCTGAGAAGAGTTTGGCTCCATCTTCTTTACATTCTTCCATCAGGTACTTACACACATTGATAAGATGCCCCCTGAGCTGCCCTTTCTACAGACTGAACAGTCCGAGCTCTCTCAGCCTCTCTTCACATGAAAGATGGTCCGGTCCCTTAATCATCTTTGTGGCCCTTTGCTGGATTCACTCCAGCATGTCCATGTCTGTCTTGAACCAGTGAGCCCAGAGCTCCAGCTAGACCTCACTAGTGGTGCATAGACAGGAAGGGTGTCCTCCCTCCATCTGTTGGCAGCACTACTAACGCAGTCTATGATGATGTTAGCCTCCTTGTTGTGAGGGTGCATTGCTTGCTCATGACCAGGACCCCCCCAGGTTCTTCTCCACAGAGCTCCTTTTTAGCTGATCAGCCCCAGTGTGTACTGGTGCATGGGGTTATTCCTTTTCAGATGGAGGACTGAGCATTTCCCTTTGAATTTCATGAGATGCTTTTCTGCCCAATTTCCCAGCCTGATGAGGTCCCTCTGAATGACAGCACAACCATCTGGTGGTGTATGAGCTCATAGTTCGTATGACCTCTAAACTTGCTGAGAGTACACACTGTCCCAGTGTGCAGGTTGTTAATGAAAATGTTAAATAGCCTTGGCCACAGTGTTAACCCCTTGGGTAGACTACAAGCAACTAGTACTACTGATCACCACTCTCTGGGCCTGCTCATTCCACCTCACTGCCCAAACGCATACTGTTGGACAGGGTTTACGTGTAAAATGACTTAAATGCCGTGATGTTTCATTGTTTTTTGTAAGAAAAGGGGTTGCTGTATGTTTCCATATTGTAGTAGTAATTGAAAGCCAATTTAGTCAAGAGGTTTAAGAAATTTGCAGTGACAGCTATCGCAGGTTTCTTTTTTGATAGTAAGATAACTTTCTTGAAGTCTTTATGTAATCACAGAGAACAGCAAGTTTTGTTTGACTCAGAGTTTGCTGTTTCATTGCATGTAATGCCATTCTTCTGTCATTTTGCTACTAATTTTTAAGTCCAGTGTCAACCGGTTTTTTGGAAGATGTTTACTGTGAAGATACTGTTACCATATTATTACATAACCACAATCAAGGGGGAACAATAATTAGTAAATCCACTGATACAAAAAAAAAATTTAAATATGAGAACCACACGATCATTTTGTGTGCCGCTCTGCTATGTCTGAAGAAGGCCAAAAGATCATTCCTATCGTGTCTTATTGCTGGTGGAATTTTACATGTGGACATGAGTGATGGGATAAATGAGACATTGCATAACAGCCTCTTCAGAAAGTCGGTCTGAGGGTTTGTGATAATTCTTTATACTGAAGAATTTTGGGCATTTTCGCATTGTGCAGTTGATTTTCATGGCCAGTGTCCTTTGGGCCGGAGGTCTGGCACCCTAATCCACTACTGGGTCAGTGAACTTGTTGGTGAGGTGAGGAAGGCAGCCTCCCCTCCTTGCGCCTGCCTTTCCAGCTGTGAAATAGGAGCTGACTGTCAACAGCGCTTCCAGGCTTCATTAGTGTTTGTTAAACCACTTTGAGGTCCTCAGAAGGAAGGTGCTGTAAAGTGTTCAGTTATTCTATTTCTGAAAATGTTTGCAGCAAAGGATTTTTTAACTTTTTGTGAATAATATTTCCTAGCTAATGCTTGCTTTACCCTTTCTTCTCCCTCCTTCAGCTCATTTCCCCCACCCTAAAAAGAGGAGAGCTTGAAATATGAGACTAAAATTTATGCTGACTTTTCTCAAGTAGAACTCAAAACAACCCCAAAACCAAGCCCACATCAGCCCATAGTTTTTCTTTGTAGAATCCCTCTTCTTGGTTGTCACAAAACCTGTTTACTACAGGAATATTGATAATTCACACATACCTTTCTTCTTGGAACAGATTAACATATTTATTAAATCTGATTCTACTAGGATGTGCGTGCTGCAATGCTCTGGCTTATTTACACTGCAGTAGTGGTGGTAGTCTTTCATTCTGAGTCATGCAATCTAAATTGGTTATAAGCATAAAAGAAAATGAAATTGCTTTAGGATTAAACTTTATTTGGGAAAGAAATTTGCTTTAGATATCTGAGAAGTAGTAGAAGATGAAGTTCAGCAGAGAATTTCTTAAGGAAACAAAGGAGGAGGTACCACAAGTATTACCTTTCTCTTCTCCTTTTTTAAAGAAAGTATACTTTTTTTTGGTTAACTGTAGATTGTAGTCTCTAGCGTGCTAAAATAATGGGCTCTCGTTTCATTGATTCTTGAATCATGTTAACTTCAGGCTTCCTGGGTTATCAAGTCTGTGATGAGAAGTCAAAGATACTTAAAATATCTTAGGCAAGAAAAGGAACTACTAGCACAGCATCACAGTTATGTAGTACCTGGTTTACTTTCAGACTGTTAATAGTAATAGTTCATAAAGTTCTTACTTGATCGTTTTGATTAATACAGGATAGTACTGGAATGAAGTTGTGGAAGAAACGGTGGTTTGTGCTCTCAGATCTGTGTCTCTTCTATTACAGAGGTAAGTTCCACTCAGGAAAGCTCCATTTGCTATTTTTACTGGAAGCAGATAAATTTTGACGCACCACTCAAATGTAAGAAAAATGAAGCTGCTACTTAACTTACTGGACAAAATAGTTGTATAGTTGTCAATATTCAGGCCTGCTGCTTCCTCCCCCCCTTCCCTTCTTTCTTAATTACCAATTTCACATAATTGCTTCCTGCCTGTCAGGTATACTCAAAGGGCAAACCCCTTCACAGCCACCTCTTTTATTAAATTCTGGTTTGTAGTTTTCTCACTGCTTCTGTTGTTAGGAATTAAATGTGCCAAGTTAAATCTGATTTTTCATGCAAGTGAAGTAACTGAAGTGGGGATAGGAAAGGGACGGTGCAGGGAAGCTGAAACTCTGCCTTTGGAATGATAAAGAAGATGTATGTGCCTTTGGGGAATCTAATCAGTGTTCCTGAATACTTATAGAGTGAAACGTTGTCCAATTCTACATGAGTAGAAATCTCTGCTGTATTTGGAACAAAGAAATCTGTTAGTAGCCTTATGTAGCTACCTGAGAGTTATTTTACATGGGAAAAATTAGCTGCTTATCATTCTAGTCTGGAGGTATGTATGTAAGAAAACCGATTCCTTCACCATTACAGATTATTAACTGTAGAGCTCCTGAGGGGATAAACAAATGGGATTTGTGCATATGGTAAGATTCAATCCTGAAATAAGGTGTACAACCATAATAGTTTAAAGGAGGCTAAGAGTGAAGAAGATTGTAAAGCATGGTAAAAGAAAGGAAAATTATCCGTTAAGGCCATCTGCAGCCTTGTGAAGGGTAAGGAAAGTTTTCAGATTAGGATGAGACTTCATAGTTAGTAGAAGTGGTGTTGATGCTGGTGATACTGAAAGCAGTGACTGATGAATTTAAAATGCTGTTCTATTAAAGTGCAGCACGGTTCTATTCTAATCAAGACATCAGTTTATGAAACACAAAAGCTTTATCTCTGTAACTGTTTTAGTTAACTAAGTTCTGAATTATTGAAATATAATCATTAGGCTTTCTTTACTCCGAGAAGCATATGTAGTCGGATAAACCTCTGCTGAGTCAAAATTAGACTATAATTTCAGTCATGGAGGCATCGATTGCAATACAATTACACTGCATTTAGTTAAGTGGTCATTATATACTCTGTGCTTTCTTATAGGGTTTTCTTATTTTAAACAGGTCTTCAGGCTCTCTCTTGCAAAGGTGGTAAAGAAAGTGGTACTTTGTAGCTGCCTTAAGGTCAGATTAAATTGACTTAAAGCACTGTACATGAAGTATCTCAAAATAAGACAAAAAAGCAATAAGTAAAGCCAATAACAAATAAAATAAATCTAAACAGCTCTATAATCTCACTTTTTCATTTCTACATATTAGTGTGCCAAATAAGCTGGAATACAAGCAGAAAAGTGTGAACTCTTTACATGATAAACTTAGCTTTTAGCTGTGGTTCACTTACTAGAAAACAGTTAAAGCTGATAAACTGTAATTAAACATGTATAGTGACAGTCTTAAAGGTATTAGAAATGGCTACTAAAATATAAAAAAACTTGCACTCCAAATCCTGTGCTTTTATGTTTTTGTTAATTCTGTCTCAGATATTGAACAAATTGAAAGGAGGGAGCCATGCACTTACTCCCAGATCGCAAACAGTGTTTCTGGTTACATGACTCTGGTGGTTGGGGTTTTTTGATTCTGGTTTTCAGTTTTGTTAGTAAATCTTACTGAACTTTTACAGTTGTGTTACAATGGTAGGAGCTAAAGCTTAAATCTAATTTATAGATGAAAAGAAAAATTATTTCATTGTATTTTTTCAGAGCTTAGAGAGGATTCTTTTTCTGTTTCATGGAGGGATAAAAGGCTGCCAGCTTTCATATTGAAAGGTTATTGTTGCAACAAATAAAAGATCTTAGAGCTGGACAGAAGATCTGCTATTTTCCCCTTGCATTATTCACACACAGCGTACAAGTAAAGATGGGTATGGGGCAGTGTAATGTGCAGATAAAAGCTAGTCTGATGGGAAACAGATTTTCAAAGTCTGGAAATGGAATGTAGCAGTATGTCTTTAACAAAGACCAAAGTCCTCCAGACATGCAGCTGTTCAGTGGAACAAAAATGCTTAATGCTTTTATATGGCACTGGTGGGTGTGACTTAGTCATAAGTCAGAGTATAATCTAGCAGAAGAAGGGAATTTTTCCTCAGAACAGCAGTCCAAATAGAGTAAACCCCAACATTTGCTATGCAGTTTGGGACGAGGGAGAAAAAGGCAGATTTGTTGCATGTGTGGTCAACAAGGAGTAAATATTTGAGAGGGGAAGATGGGATGGTTTCAGGCATACTTACGAGTACAGTTGAGTACCTGAAAGGAAATATACTCTCTTCACTTCTTTTCTGCCTTTTAATCCTAGTTTTATGCTCAGTTCTCCAATTAAGTAACTATCTAAGAAAGCATAATTTTTACTTCTAACATGTTATGTAATGCTAATATGGCTGGGCAGAGCTTTTCCCATGTGAATAACTTAAAAAAAAAAAAAAAGTTGTGGTTTTTCAGAATTTAGTGAGTAAACAAGAACCGGGAAAAGAATTTTAAATCCAGGTATAGGAGGTAGTCCTTTTGTACTGTTTACGTGTATTTTAATTATAACAGTATAAATTTTCCATGCTTGAAATGTTGGAATATCTATGTTTGCATCTTAATTTCATAGATACATAGTAATTTGTTGTGGGCAGTATCTTCAACTAAGAGAAGTGTTATGGAGAGAGCCTCCAAAGATACTGGGTTGTGAATACAAGTTCTGTATCTGAAACACAATTAAGATTGGCTTTGTGAATTGCATCCAATTATCCCTTTATTAAAGTATAATTGGATTTAAGAGCTTTTTATTGCTTCCATTCAAAAAAGTCGTTTTATTATTGTAATGTATTGTAAAATTTTACAAAAAACCTAATGTTCTTGAAAAAGTGGAAATTTTGTTTGTTTTTTACAAATGATCTGAAACATATGCGTTCTTACAAATAGAACGTAATTGAGTGGAAACTGTTCATGGAGATTACAACAATCTCATAGCTTAATGTGCTCAATATCAGAAGAGGAATGTGCAATTTGTCTCAAAGACCAACAATCATACACAGTATTTCAAAATGCTGCTGCTCTCATGGGTATTTGCAGTTTTTACGGAGCAGGCAATAGATAGCAGGTATTGTTCTTGTCACTGAATTAGAGGCTTGACTTCCATCTACTCTTCAGCTTTGAAGGTGTGTGCAGGTAAGCCCTGATCGCCAGGAAAACTCTAGGTGAAACTGTTTGTGGTGTTTTCCGTAAGGTCGCTCACATATGTAACCTACAGAGCTGGCACTCTCAGGAGGGTTTTTTATGCTTGTCTATCTTGGCGGGGGGGAAGATTGAAGGTGGCTACATTCCAGTGGCCTGGATTTCCCAGTGCTTAGCAGGTTTTGGGGGCACACAGTGGTGTGATGCGGGTTCCGTGGCACGTGTTGGCAGAGAGGGACTGCACCGTTGCTCTTGTGGACTGCACGCTTCTGAGACTACATACAGGCACCTATGTAACAAATCAGTCTGGCTTTCTGACTCTCTAATGCATTTTCTTGCAAGGCAATCTTCTCGTTAGTGGTCTTGTGTTGTTAAACGCAGAGTTTCACTGAAGGGTCTGAATACAACCATTATGTGTTAAAACACTTTGTTTCTCTAATCAAAGACTATACATTCACAGATGAGAAAGAAGAAGGAATACTAGGTAGCATACTTCTACCTAGTTTTCAGATATCTGTGCTTTCTCCTGAGGACCATATTAACCGCAAATATGCCTTTAAGGTAAGGGAATCCAATTTTCAGTTTAATTTTATGTCTGAAAGCACAATAGCCTAGTGAACAGAGCTCATTTTACTGAGTTGTTATGCAAAACAGGATTGACAAACAGCTTCTGAGACTGATTTTTGCATAATACAGTAGCAGAGGATTCAAGTATTCAGCCTCATGTAAATAAACATAATTACTAGAATAAGAAAATGAATGAATATCACTTATTATTCTTTTATTTTTACTTCACGGATCTTAAATACTGTGTGATGTTTTAGAATTGTAAACTGAATCCGCAGCTAGACTTATCCCACTAATGAAAGTTCTTTAGTTATTTAGACATGAATTATCTTTGCATGTAAATAAAAATAAGGTTTTATTATCACTTAAATCACAATATTACATGAATCATTGTTAGGAGCGTTTCACAGCTAATCTTTGTAATCATGATATAAATCACTGTGCTAAATGTTTTCTCTTGACTTTTTTTGTTTGTTTTATGAGCTCCTTTTGGATCTTCTTTTGGCGTCCTAAGCAACACATAATTTATTTACTATGGTAAGTACCAATTAAAGCTTTCTGTATCATTCAGACTGCAAAAATCTATGCCAAAATCTTATTTATTATAATGATATTAATTTACATTAACGATAGTCAAGGTAGTTTTTAATAGATTGAAGACATTTAAGGGCTTTTTATTGAGTGTATTAATGAAGAAGCATCTATGACTGAAAATTATAGGCAGTTATTTTGAAAGTAGGAATGCAGTGACAGAGAAACATTGAAGTATTCCACTATTTTTTGTGATACTATTATTTGCAGAAATCTTATTATAGAAAACATTACAGCAAGTATACAGTAACATTATTTGCCTCTCTTCTTTTACAGAATCGTACATTTTTATTGCAATGACCATGTCATTTCCAATCAGGCAGCTCATCCAAACATGAGGACCTATTATTTCTGCACAGATACAGGGAAGGAAATGGAGTTGTGGATGAAAGCCATGATAGATGCGGCACTTGTGCAGACAGAGCCTGTGAAAAGGTAATGTGGATTTTCAAAACAGTGGCACAGTGTATTTCTTCCATATACTTAGTTTGATTTCTTTAAATGACAGGGCATACCTTTAAATAGAATGTAAATTGGCTGAAGTAATTTCTCCTTACATTGAAGAACCCTTACTAATTTAACAACGTTGGATAAAATTTTGAAGTAGTAAAAATAATGTAAGTTCTGTTCTGAGTATGGATGACTTAAGAGTAAAGAGCTAGAGGACAAAAACCTGACTAGTTCCTTTAGCCGGCGGCATCAGAAGAGTTGCAATGGCGAGTCCTGTGTGTAGGCATGTTTGACTGCCCCTGCCCTCCTGACTGACCAGCAATAGCAACTCAACTGGTGGTAGTATTTGCAATAAGTCTCAAATTCACAACTGTACTTTCTGGCTAAATTAAACAGTTGCACTTGTGAGCAACCTGTTCTTGTTCAACATTAAGCTGTTAACAAATTTATACTCACCTGATCTGGAGCCTTATCCTTTATGCATCCATATGTTCACAATGAAACGCACGTTATCACTGGAAGCCTTGTGTTCTCAGAAACTGAATATTATCTGCTACCGTGTGTCCAGTAAGAATCGTTTTCTCTCTGATTGTCGTCCTTTGGATTGGCTCCATGTCATCTGTAATGGCAACCTCATCAACAGAAAACGTAAAACCTCTTCATTCTTGATGGCACAGAAGTTATTGCTGATGGCTGCTGTCACTTGATCTGCTGTTGCACTCTGTTAGTTCCTGCTACACTGGAGCTAAATGAATGACAGCGGTGCTGAGAAATTTTAAGTTAAAAAATTTAAAAAAATAAAAAATTCCATAGACACAGATACCAAAGAAGGTGAAAGGTACAATTTTTGGAGCAGAGTGAGCACATTGAACTTGTTGTCAAAATACAGTCTTTCTGAATTTTGCATCACGAATGCAAGTCATTCCTCTTAACTTATTCCTGACACTTGTGTATCCCGTGTTCCAGTATGGTGCCTGCAGAAGTATAAAATGGAATACAGAATGATTAGATACTTTGTCTTACATGTTTTAATGTTTTGTGAACCTCCTAGTCAATCGGAGCAAAACTTACACCAATGTATGGAACATTCAGAAAGATAACTGTGAACTAGGAACACTTTTAAATTTGCACCTGTGCAACCATTTAGTCATTAATCTTAAACAAAAGGTTGAAATCTTACCTCTCACCTCTAATATCCTTTAAATATATGGATAGTATATGAAGTATTTCATGCTGTGCATTGGACGCCATAGTGAAATGGCTTAATAGAAAAATACATTGCTGTCTGTACTATGGAAAAATAACACATGTACTTGAAGCACTCAGCTCTCATGTTTGTCCCAAAATTGCTGAAAATAAAAGATTTCAGCTTGCAGAACAGAGGAATGGTAGATCCAATTACCACAGTGAAATTTGATTCTCTAGGATTTCATATTATATATGAAGATGTTACTTTCTTTGTCTCCTGTAACCCTCCTCATGTTTGGGAACAGTAGATGATAGGGGGAAAGGATGAGCAGAGTGAGACAGAGCATAAGCAAGTAGATACTCAGTAACATTCTCACCTTAAAATTTCTCTTTTCAGAGCTTTTAAGAGGTTGTACTTAAAAGAAAGACGTTACCCTGACAAAATAAAATATCTCCTTTATCTTAGTGAAAAATAATCTTAATTTGAAAAATCAGTTTTGGTTTGCATTGTGAGTGTATTACAGATAGCTGTGGTAGGTTGCAGATGGAGAAATGGGTAAACCAAATCAGACCCACTTTACTTCAACAAAAGCAATGTATTGATTGTATAAGCACTTTGTAGTGGGAATAATACTGAAGTGGGCCATTCTGAATCTCTTTGAACCAGTGAAATGACCTTCATTTGGTATTTGCAGTACTATGAAGATTGAGTGTTTGAAGAGGACATCTTCGTAGTAGAAAAAAATTAACATGAAAAAAAGTATATTTCCATCTGACAGAACCTTCTTCCTGCATGTTGTCTCCACAGTCTCTCATAGTAGTCAATGCTCTATAGAAGATATTTAGTAAACTTAATTACGCGGACATGTTACATTATGACTTGTGACATTTAACGTAAGAAGCAATCCAAAATATGAATGTAAATATCCACCCTGTTGTGCAGTTCATTAATGCAGCTGTACAGCCGTGTTTGCTGCCTCAGAGCCTGCCAGGATCCGCAGTGGGCTCACCCTGGCGCAGCTCGGCAGGCTAGTCGTCCTTCTGGGCTGCAGCACAGTGGCTGCTCTGACAAGAAGGACATGCAGTCCGCTACCGTCAAGGGTGTTCCAGCCTCCCAAAACGCTTGGCCATGCATTCCTACCACCTTCTTTCAGCCGGGTGCCTGTTCCAGCGCTGATGTCTCCTTATCTCAGGTGTTTGGTAGTGTATAGGCAAACAATGAGGATTCCCAATGCAGCTGAGCTTATCTAACGCTTTTCATCCAGCTATACATACTTCTGCAATCTGCCTTGCACTGCTTCAGGTGCTTACCTCCCTTCTTGGTGAATCAGTGTAGCACACTAAACAAGTAGAAGAGCACCCAGAAGCAAAATTACTAGTTTTCTGCCTGGGTATCACGGGCAGAACGGGGTTGCCAACAGCCAAAACAAGTATCAGAAAAGCAACAAGAAAAGCACTTTATGTAATACTATCTTGTTTTAATTCAGGTGAGAAACTTTAGAATGAAACAGAAGTAGATGTGGCCTCTTTGAAAAGTTTGTTAGTAGTCTTGAAATAATTACTTGAGAGAAAATACAGTTCAAGACCAGTGAAGTCTCAAAGACTTTTCATGTCTGTTAGCTATAATAAAGAAGAAAATCCTTCAGACATCTGTTTTCTCAAAAAATTCCATCTTTTGGCTATCAAACCAGTTCTTAAAATGAACCATGTAGCAGGATATGATCTTATCCAGAAGAAATACTGTTTCTGCCCTGCAAAAATCTGTTAAGTATTAAGTATTGTATTACCTCATCTCTAAGTAACCTAAAGTTTGGCATGCACATAGCTCTAAGCATAAATGATTCTGGTTCAGTCAAATTCAGCCTGTGCCTGCCTTTCTCAATTCTGTTTTTTCTAGAGGTTCTAACATTGTACTGAATACAGTTTTCGAACAGACTAGATAGTTAGGGTACAATAGATTTACCTACGAACTTACTTAAATATTTATGCAAGCTGATGCTGAGCCACTTTTAAGTACTTGTTAATAAAAATTGCCCAATGATAAGTCAGAGTTTTTACAATATAGTTCTTTACATCTAGAAGTCAGGGTACTTCACTGCTTATGATACTCTGGAAATTGAAACCCAACAGTCTGTTAAATTGAATGTTTCAGCCTTAAATAATTTCAGAGCTACAATCTGTATCTTTATTTTTCTGAGGATGTTGAGTTCCTTGGAGAGAAAAAAGATAAAAGGAATATTTAAAATGTGTGGGAGTTTTGCCATAAAATACTCTTACTTTCCACCTATAGTTAGCCACATAATACAAAAATTAGATACTGAAGTGAGAAGGTAAAAAATGTTAACTATTTGTTTTAAAACTGATCTGCAGTCAGCAGAAAAACTCCCTTCCGATGCATAACTGCTGGGAAGGGCAAATATTATTTGGTCATATTAGTTAACAGTAATTATTCCTTTCTAAACACTTGTGTTTTAACCTTACCTAGATAGTAAGTTCAAGTTTAATTATTTTAATAAGTCTCAATACATTATTAAACACAAATACTTCAGTCAGTGAGGAACTTATGACTCAAAAAAACATAAATTAAAAAAATAAAAAGCTTATGACTCAAAATGCGATATCAAACAACCTCTCTGGATTAGCAAAACATCTTACTCATTCCACATTATATCACTGCAGTTAAGTTGTATCTATGAGTACTGATTGTTTGCTTGTGGTTGTGGATGCTACTATCCCCCAACGTATCATTTTTACCCTAAATGCTGATTTCTCTGCTCTCCCATGTTTAAGAGCACTATTGTTCTATCACTGTCAGCTGTGTATGCTGGAGCCTTTGTTTCTTCTGAGTGATGCAGCATGTACTAAGAAAAGACTTTTTTGTTTTTTCTCCGGCTAGTGTAGTTAGTTTCCCTGAACAGCATCAGCTAAGCTGCCGAAAGAGTACTTGTTAGCATAGCGACGTCCACAGCGGGGGTTACTGACGTCACTGTGTTTGCAAAAGATGCCTTTTTCTTTTCAAATGTCTCTGCCTGGCTTTGATAAATGACAGTCCTCACGTCCATCTGATACTTAAGTACGTGCTCCCCCCGCCCCCAACCCTTTCAGAATTATCTATTTATATAAACCAGCAGAAAATAGTACTTTTCCTGCATTACTGTTCCATACATATTATTCCTGTTTGGATGTAGAAATTTATAAATTGCATTCAGTATATGCAGAAAGACGTGTGTTCAATGCTCATTCTCTTCGTCTTCTCTCTCTCCCATCCTCAAAGTGCCCTGTAAGTCTTTTTGAGTATGTGTTTGAGAGCTAGATATAAATATGGAGCCAAATATAAATACGGATTTATTTTTCTTACATTTCCTATTAGTTTCTGGTAATTCTTTCCCATTTGGATTCTTTGCTGTGGAAAGAGATCTCTCGCTCATACTGAGTTTGACTGATTTGATGCACAAAGTTAAAGGAGAGCCCAGAAGTCTATTTGAATGTCAGTCATTCAGCCTCTACGCCATCGCAAAGAATGTCAAATATAAACACTTGGCTCTGCTGTGTATAACCATAGTAACAAGTGATGAAGCATAAAGCCTGCATGGAAAAACGATTCTGTGATGTTAGGGTTTGTTGTTTTTTAATTAAGATCTACAGTGGAAAGTAGCATGATAGCGTGAGTCGAACGCTGTGCCACGTCTTGACTTTGCCACATATCTGATGAATGTCCTTACAGATGTCATTCTCCCTCTGCACCACAGATTTTCCATCTGTAAAATGGCAACTGCTTCTCTGCTGTAAAGCACCTTGAGGAAGATTGATAGAAAGTGCTCTGTCAGGGGCTAGGTGGTACTATTAAGGCATGTTGCCTATATTAATGCCTGTGTTTAGGATTATTTGCATTTACTTGTAAGCTCTTGAGCACTGGCCGAAAACTGAAATTTTAACACCCTTTTTTGACTTGATAATTGTGGGAAATGGAGCTTTTCATTCACTTTTCTGTTTGGAGTATTCCTTTATTTTGTAGGAAAACAGTGGTTAGTATAGTTTTGAGGTGGGAGGGAGGAGGTGGTCCAGGCTTTTTTTCTGTAACCTTGATAAGGAACCTAGGCAGAAATGTGTGGTATTGGAATAGTTTAAAGTCTTGGGGGGAAAAAAATGAAAAGAAAACACCTCACTCTTAAATTGCAGTAGGAGATTAGCATAGCATTTCTTTACTGATACTTGGAAATTATAGAAAACATGATGTACGTATAGCATTTCCACCAAGTGTCCTCCTCCGCAAAAGTCTACATAAAAACTGGTTCTACTTAGAGATTTTTTTCTCTAAACATTACAGTTGGCTGAACTAATACCTTCTCCTTTCTGCTAGCAGAAAACATAAGATGTATCTAACCTCTGCATTTAATAGTGATGTATGAGAAAAAAACAGGCTATATGCATCAGCATTATTTTTAAACACTAAGAGATGTTCATGTTAGATTAATGATATGAATGTTTTCATTTGCAAAACATTTGGGGTCTGTGTATGCTTTCATGTCGGCAGCTCAAGAATAATCACTGAAAGCAAAGGACTATTTTGAGCTACTTATATTAATATGAGTGAATTTTGGAGGACTTTTATAACATTATGAAGTATCAAGCAGAGATTGGGATCATCACAACTATGTCAGGAACAAGCATGGGCAAAAAAATGAAAATCACACCCCTTGCTAACATGCAAAGTGCACGAGCATTTCATCCCAACTCACTCACAGTATGCAGAGGACATTGGTGTCTTGCTTTTTCTGACTGATACGTTTGAAATGGTGTGCTTGTCAAGGCGGGAGTCTCTTGATTCCTTTCATGTCATGGAGAATTCATAGCAACAGTAGGGTGGTAATGGCAGCTGCATTTAAAATTAAGTGTCCATTATTATTAGCTGTGGGTAGTATTTTATAAGAACCTTATAGTTTTCAGCCCTTTATATATTTGCTGGGGTTCTGTCCCAAATAGTTATTGGCCTGTTGGGAATTCATGGCTTAGATAATCTGTTGGAGAAGTGTAGGCTTGTTGGACCTTTAAAGCTCTTGTTCAAGATGGGATAAGCAAAAATGCTTACAACTATGTATGCAGTTAGTCTACTTGGAATTAGTCTTTTTCAGAGGAATGGTCATACTTGTGCTCTTGATCAGTTGTGTGTGTGATAGCCTTTTTACACACAGACTAGGCACTTGAACTGGACACAGGTACAAAGATGAATAATGCGTGTGCAAAGGTTAAAAGTGCGTTGAAGGTTAATTTGACATCATCTTTAAATAAAGTTTTGTTCTTAGTTTGGTTTTATACAGAGATGTAATCTTAAAGAATTATCTCTTCCTCTTCTTTCCTCCTGTACCGAAAAATGTTGATCAAAACATTTTAGGGATTTGGGGGGAGGGGTTTTCCTAGTAAACTGGAAAAAAAAAATGGCACTAAGCCATATGTTCAGGTCATGTCCCAGTATGGAAAAAAAATCCAGCTTCTTGACATTTTGAAATTTTAAAATGAAGATAGCTAATGAAATGCATACTTGTGTAAGTACTGTAAAGCAGTAACTGTTCTAAAAATATCATTATTTTTGTGGTACAGTTCCCTAAGTCAGCAGCTATTTTCCCCCTTAAAATTAGGGAAGCCACAGTTATTTTCCACAAGACGTATGCCAGCTAAAGTGATAACATACCAGAGAAACCTAATTGATGCCAGTGACCATGAAAAGTTGTTTGCTTTCTTTAAAGGAGCTCATTATATGTTAAATTCAGCAGTATTGTGAATCACAAGCTGGTCAACAATGTAATCTGCTACCATTTCTAAACATGGCTTTAAAAATCATCTGAATTTTGGGCTGTTGACATCTGGAAGCTGTAGCTTTTGGAGAGCTACTGAATATTTTTACTATTTGAGTGTCCAGCCCTCCAGGAACTTAATATCCACTTTTTCAGACTCTGGCTTTATTTTCTCTTGTGCATGTTTGTTTGTTTGTTGTTGGTTTGGGGTTTTTTTTTCCCTAGAGGGTTAATTGGATAGTGGCTTAAAAAATTTACCCCATGTTGTAAATGCTTTTAAAATAGCAAAGAAATAGAGAAGTGTGGAAGAAAAAACTCTCAGCCTTTCCAACCAAAAAAAAAACAAAACCAAAGAAACAAAACCCAAGCAAAACCACTACCACCTTAAAAACAAACAAAAAACCCCCACCAAAAAAAAACCAAAACAACAACAGAAAACTCTGTCCTTGATTTATTGTGAAAATATGTCCTGGATTTTTCTCTCAAAGACAAGATAATGGTGTAAAATGTCCGGACAGGGATTCACTGAAATAGGCCCAATAACCACCAATATATTCACTTTTCTTTTTTATGGTTATTATTTTTAATGAATGTTTTGTTGATATAGTTTGTCATATATTCCTTTCCAGAGTAGAGAAGTTAACCACTGAAAATACATCACCTCGAGAGGCAAATAATATTTCAAACCATCGGGTGCTAATTAAACCAGAGGCACAAAATAACCAGAGAAATAAAGAAGTGAACAAAAATGAAGAGAAGAAAGCTTTGGAAGCCGAAAAATATGGATTCCAGAAAGTTGGGCAAGATAAACCATTAACGAAAATTAACAGTGTAAAGTTAAATCCTTTGGGATCTGAATACAGGACTTTACCCATAACCACGATTCAGGCTGGACACTTCAGACCAGTTCATTTAAACGGGTCTGAGAATAAAGCCATTGGTGTTGTCCTGGCAGACGCTGGAGATGGAGGTCAGCACAATGCGGTTCAGTCACATATGGAGTCTGAACGAGTTATGCAGAGAACTAATTCAATGCTGCAGTTGGAACAATGGATTAAAATACAAAGAGGAAAAGGACAAGAAGAGGAAACAAGAGGGTAAGTACTATGTAATAACTTTTTTTTTTTTTTTTTTTTTGCTAGGCTTTCCCGCAAATAATACTTAGACTTGTATCTCGGTAGATTCTTTAGGTTTTGGTCTATATTACATACCTATGTAATTCATTGTTCTCTGTAAGAAGTGCCTGGATGACTGTTCAGAACAGATTTATTAAAGCTTCTGTTCTATTAGCATTTGATTATTTATTAAGTAAACTATATCAATAGCTTAATAAAAATGGCTAGAAACCCTTTTTGGGTGTTAAAAGTTTGTTTGTTTATCCTCGCAGAGAGAAGGTGTCATCAATCATAACAATTCTTTTTCCTCTTAAAATCTGTTCTTGAAATTGCCCTGTCTTCTGCATTTTTGTTCACAAATTCTTCTAATAATATTTTATTTAAAATTATTCAAAAATATTCCAGGGAGCTTTTAAACTTTAAACAAGCTTTAATTGAAGAGAGAGAGAGAGCTTTACCTAAGAGTAAGTCATAGAAATCTAAGTAACGTGATGCTTAAAGCTTCTCTTCTCATGAAATTAAACATCTCCCAGTTCTAATATTGAGTTCCAGTGCTTATTCGTGAAGCTTTATGTGTGAATGATTGACAATATTGAATCTTGTGCCGATAGCAATTTCTCTGTCTGACAGAAGTGCAGGGACTTTGCTTCCAGGCTGGCTTACAGACAAGCAGCTCTAGCAGTAAAATATAAAAGTTTTTAATATGACATTAGATAGGAAGTATGGAGATGCTATCACAGGACATATTTTGAAGAGCTGTAAATTAGGGAGTTTGTGAATAGATGGATGGCAGAGCACAGCTTAAGATAGAACGAAGTTCAGAAAATGTGTTTCTGTAAATTGCGAAATATGGAGGTTAGGGAGCTTTTAAGTTTTTGCAAAAACTTGAAAAATTTGCATTAGTTTGGCTTACACCTGCCAAAATTGGTTGAAGATTTCCTCATTGCCTTTAGTCCCTCATTAAATATTATTAGGAATTGTTAATGTGATGTTTCATGAAATAAGCAGTTTGATCAAGTTTGAACTTGCAGTACAGACAGCGACTTGCACACTCTCTCTGAAATTTAGTTTATTATGCATGCTTGCATAATGAGAACTGAGAAAGCTCTTCAATGCAATTACATTTTTTTAAATTGGACTGTAAAACTTGCAGCCAAACAGTAGAAATTTGAATAGCTGTGCCATTTTTCAATGGCAAACAAGTACGAAAACCCTAAAACTGATTTCATTGTGGGAATCAAATACAGGGAAGTACTGTTAACAATACACTACTAATTAACAATATTTTATTCTCAACTATAGAGAACACTTGTTGCTTTAAGGGTGGTGTTGATAGCACAAAGGGTATGCTTTCAAATGCAGTTCTACATAAAAGTAGCAAACTGAAAAAAAATTGGCCTTGAGCTATCTTCTTTGCTTTGTGTGGAATTTCTAGTGTATAGTGATATCTTTAGAATATGATTTCATTTAAATTTGATTTTTGTTCAGATTGCTAGTTTTCTGGCTGGAGACAGAAATTTAAGCAGAATTGAAAGTGATGAATGTAAGTGGAAAGAAACTCCAGTTTAACTTAAAGCTTAACGCTGAGGTGAGAGGCTAATAAGGCTGTTTGTAATAAGACCTGTTCAACTCATAACTTCAATTTTTGAGAAAAGTAGTCTTCACTTAACGGGGAAAAGTTGCTGACTTTTAATAAAGATGCTTTCCATTGCATCGGTCTCTTTAATGTGTTGGAGAAATCATGGAGGACCAAACTGAGTATCTCTGGTGTGTCAGACTGAAAAAAATTAGGACTTTATGAATACTAATATGTTAACAAACAAGTTCAATTAAATAACTGTAAGTAAAATAGGAGCTGTTAGCTGTCCTTAATATGCAATGAAAAGGGTTCACTGTAAAATTACTAATTATTTAGAGGAACAGGCTGACCTCTTAGTAGTTTGCCTGAGAAATTAATGAGAATGACAGCAATGTAGTTTTTTAATTCTTAAAGCTGTTGTCTGCCCTTTCCATCGATTTAGACATACAGTTTTGCAAGAACCACATCAATAAAGATAACCGATGCCTTGAGGAAGACAAACTTCTTTCAAACCAAAAATAAATGTTTTTCAATAAAATTTAAAAACATTCTACTTCAGTGTCATTTTATTCAATTAATTTTGCATGAGTCAGTTACGAGTAAATGTTTTCACCAAAAGTGGTTCACTTGAGCAGTCTTTGTCAAATGTGAAAAAATACAGAGGGGTTGCATGGTACTAAGTGAGGTTCTTTGCTGTGTTGTGGTTTAACCCCAGCCAGCAGCTAAGCACCATGCAGTCACTAGCTCACTGCCATGGCGGAACAGAGGAGAGAATTGGAAGGGTAAAAGTGAGAAAACTCATGGGTTGAGATAAAGACAGTTTAATAGGTAAAGCAAAAGCGGCACACACAAGAGAAGCGAAACAAGGAATTCATTCACCACTTCCCCCGGGCAGGCAGGTGTTCAGCCATCTCCAGGAAAGCAGGGCTTCATCGTGCGTAAGGCTTACTTGGGAACACAAATGCCATCACTCCAAATGTGTCGTGTGTTCCCCTTCCTTCTCCTTCTCCCAGCTGCAATGAACTCTTCCCCTTGTCCCTACTCTGGCTTGGACTTAGCCACAGACTGCAGTCCCTTAGGGGTATATCTGCTCCAAGTGGAGCCTTATCTATGAGCCCCAGTCTCTCCGGGGGTGTATCTGCTGCGACATAGACTTATCCACAGCCACAGTCACTTTGAGGTGCACCTGTTCCAGCGTGGCCTTATTCATTGGCCACAATGGCTTCAGAGGTGTAACTCCTCCAGCATGGCCTGACCAACAGCAACAGTCCCTTCAGAAGTAAACCTGCTCTGTCGTGGGCTTGTCCTTGGCCACATGCTTTGGGGTGCTCCAGCATGACCTCATGCACAGCTACTGATGCTTCAAGGTGTACCTGCTGCAGCATGGACTTATCATTGGGCCACAGTCCCCTCAGAGCCATACCTGCTGTGGCACAGACGTAATCAGGCCACAGACTTTGAGATGTGCCTGCTCTGGTGTGGACTTATTCATGGCCACAGACACTTTGGGGTGTTCTGCTCCCACGTGGACTCATCCACAGGTCACAGTCCCTTTGATTTGAATTCACACTGGAGTTCCAGCCTTCCAGTACAGCAGCACCATTGCTGTTATCGGAACGTTCCCAGGCACAGCACAGGGAGATGATAAACAGTACAGCAGTACGGCGAGCAGTGAAAGCAAAAAGCAGCCACTGAGGACCATAAGACAAGCCCCATACAGTAAGACAAGCACAGGAGCCTGCCAATTAATAGCTAAACAGCAATAACAGCTATAAGTTTGATCTAGTACATTCTAATCAAATCTGTCGTTATCTCAGACTCCTCAAACCCCACACTGGATACCAAAAGGACTCTCATGGTTTAACCCCAGCTGGCAGTTAAGCACCATCCAGCCGTTTGCTCACTTTCCCCCATGGTGGAACGGGGGAGAGATTGGAAGGGTAAAAGTGAGAAAAGTCGTGGGTTTGAGATGAAGCAGAAAAGGCCTTGGCTCTGTGTAAGCACTGCTCAGCAGTAACAAAAACATCTCTCTGTAACAAAAACATCCCAATGTTATCAAAATTCTGTTTGCAGCACAAATCTAAACCATAGCCCCTTACTAGCTACTGTGAGGAAAATTAACTCTGTCCCAGCCAAACCCAGCCCATGCCGCTAACCCAGGATGTGAGCCTCTGTCTCCCCACCTTGCCCATATGAGCCTCGTCCTAAGTAATAAATGCCCGCTCTACAGCACCCGGTTTCAGTGTTCATTCTGCCATCCTTTGCTTGATTTGTACGTAGAAGTTCTGTATTGTGGGCCAGCTGGTATTTGCATTCTTTAGGATGAAGGCCTAATTTGAGTTTTCAATCTGAGGGTATTCATAACATTGCAGAACTGAGCCCCTAAAGCTTTAGCAGCAAAGTCACTTTCCCAAATAGTCCAGAACCATTATTGCTACCCAACAGTAATCCTAGAGAAAACCACCATCTATACAGAGTCTATAAACTCATGTGGGGGCCTTTTTTTTTTTTTTTTTTTTTTAATGGGAACTTTCATAGGGAGCTATTTATCATGACAGTTGCAGAAATATTTTGCCACCTCACAGTGTGTATATGTCTGCTTGACTGGCTGCCACGGTTTCCCCTTGTGTGCAAGGCAGCTCTATATGCTGCAGTACTGTCTAGGGTTGGGTTGGGTTGGATTTGACTAGAATGACATTTTTGCAAGTATCAACAGGACATTTGATAAAATCAAAACCGATTCACCAATTGATGTAAAACAAAGCTTAATATTGAATAGAAGATGAATATTCTAGAATATAAGTAATTGCATGTAGACTTTAAATTGCTATCTTTACACAGTAAGAACTTCAGACAGTTTTTCTGCAAGTTGTCTGGGATATTTAAAGGAGCCAACAGGATTACACTACCCATTTAATTAATGAAATGGGAGAGGATCTTCAGTGAGTGAGGTGTATCTAGCTACCGGATACCTTCATGAAAATATCAGCCTTCACCATACTTGTTTGTGAATAGCTAAAATAATATTTTGAAACTTAGAAATTGAACCCAAAAGTGTCTTGGTTGTTTGGTTTTTAAATATGGAGATGGAGAAAAGCCCTTATCATTAATGGTATGTTACGTGAAGAAATTCAGAGGTATTTAAGCAGGTTTTGCAGGAAAAGAATAGGATTTAGAATCCATCTCCCTTTTCTATAATTTTTTTGCAAGAATGTAAAGCTCTCCAATCTACAAAGTGGGGATAATACTTCACTAATTCTTGGAAAGCTTCAGAATCTGTAACAGATTTTGTATGTAAAGCTCATTATAGCAGTTTTCACATCCAAAATGTTACAGGTGATCATAAATACTCAGCTTAACTTTTTACAGTGAAAAGTAGGTTTTACCATCACCAATTTCTTTGATAGTTGTTCCATAAGGATCTAACATGCATAGTACTGATTTACCTTGCCACTTGCCCTACATCGTTTCTTTAACTTTTTTGTGGCACTGAAGTCATTCAAACCCATCTTCAGATTCTGGTCCCTCTTGATGGCAGGGATTTTAATTTGAATTAGTCTGGGGTGTAGCTAGAAGCTGCTGCCCTCTGATGGCTGAATCGTGTCCAATTTGAGATCAGGTCTGTTGTCTCTGGGCAAGCATCTGTCGGGGATGTGATCAGTAGCAAAAAGCTCTAAGAGGTGCTCATCTGAATTTTAGATGAGGGTTGAATGAATCAATGTTTATGACCTAGATTTTGTCCTCTGAAAAAAACAAGAAATGCTTTGTCATACTTAGGCATGCATCGATACTCCATATGGAAAATTTTGCGTTTCAACTAATGCTGAAAGTTGCTAAATGAGTGTAGCACTCTAGAATTTTAACGTGGCAACAAATTAAAGAATAAGCCTTCAAATTCATATCCGAGTTGAAAAGCAATAAAATATTATTATCAAACAAAGAAATATTTTGCTATTTGTTTCACTTGAATAGCTGATACAGAATGGCTTGTCATTGACAATTGCAAAATACAACTTCATTAGACAATTCTTGCTGTTTTTCCTTGGTCTGCTGTTAAATCATAATTTTTTTATGTCCATAGTCATTGCTTGAGATTTATTTAGGGAAACAACAGGAGATTTTTTCACTTTTCCAAAAGAGAACATTTAAAATGGGCTCATATGGAAACAGTATAGAACTTCAGAGCTTTCAAAACTTTGACCTATCCAGTGTATAGACAAGTTACAAGATTTGATCTAAACCTGACAGTACTACACTGTTAAATGGTAAAAAAATGAAATATAGATTATATAACCAAGCAGCTAATCAGGGATAGGATCCCTTTTCAGCTGCTACGGTGCATTCAGTCAGTATAGTTGACCTTTAATTGTGTTGATTTTCTTGCATGTTTTTAAAATGGCACTTGTAGTATTAAAAAAAAAAAAGTTATCTAGATACACCTAACCATTATTAAAAAACTTTATATTGCCAGAATATTAATGCTGTCCACTAATAAAAAGGAAATTCATGTTTCAGCATAATCTCGTATCAGACATTACCAAGAAACATGCCAAGCCATCGACCTCAAGTTTTACCCCGATACCCGGAAGGCTACAGAACACTGCCGAGAAACAGCAAAGCACGGCCAGAGAGCCTCTGCAGCGTAACGCCGTCGGCTTACGATAGAGCCATAGGACCAGTAACAGCCGAAGAAAAACGGAGATCGATGCGGGATGACACAATGTGGCAGCTCTATGAATGGCAGCAACGTCAGTTTTACAATAAGCAAACAACTCTTACTAGACACAGTACTTTAAGTAGCCCAAAAACTATGATTAATATTTCTGATCAGACGATGCATTCAATTCCCACCTCACCTTCTCATGGTTCAATTGCTGGTTTCCAAGGATATTCCCCACAGCGGACTTACAGATCGGAAGTGTCTTCACCAGTGCAAAGGGGAGATATAACTATTGATCGCAGACACAGGACACATCATACCAAGGTAAAATACTTATTTTAATAGTTAAAAATCTCATTTACAAGGATTTTTAGTAGAAGCGTACCGTTACTGTATAACTCACATTGCACTGTAGTATATTTTATTATAATGAAGATGAAATTACATCAAGTTTTCATGGAGAAAGATTTGATTTTAAAAAGCATGTAAAAATCTAAAGATTGTAAAAAGGTATTTTTCTAATCCACTAGGTGAGAACTGGTCCTAATAAATCTATCCGTGATACTAGGTTTCTCTAAAGCAAAGCAAAGGAGTCAATAGGCAAATTATTCAGAATCGTTTGTGGTATGTACAGACATCTTTCTCCCTTCTAGCTTTTTTAGCTGGAACTCTAAGAGGATTGAAAATCCCAGATTTCCTTCCACATGCTGTTTTCTGGTCTTCAGCCACAGGTTTGGCTGCCTTGAGTTCCAGCAGAAAACTGAGTGTAGTAATTTTTTTTTTTATATACCTTTGAGTTATTAGGGAGATCACTAGAGAAGATCAGAGTCTATTTGCACGCAACCTTAGTGCCTGACTAGCGTAACTTTGCTTGTCCTCATCAATGAGTGAGACACACAATTACCTGGGTGCCATATGTGGCTCTGCTATATCCATCATGCTTGTGGTATGCCTAATTTTGTAATAGTTTGTACACTACATTTAAAAAAAAAAAAAATTTAAGTCGAATGTGAAAATAGAGTTTTTCTAAAATGCTCCTTAAACTTTTTGAATCTTTATCTCAGGTGTCTTTATGTCTCTTGATGCAGGAGAAGAAAATCTTAACTGCATCTTAAAGCAGTTTAAACATCTTATAGTTGGTTACTAAGTCTTCTTTTTTGAAAGTTCTTAGGTCCTTATCACAAAGGAATCATTTTGTTTTGACCTCCTTTGTCTCAGCTGCACTGGAAATACAGTAATCAGTGCTGCTCACAAATCAGGGAAATACCACTAGGGTCGGTGCTGCAGAGCATGTGCTTACTTGTCCTTTCACCCATGCTTTCTCATATTTTTTTTCCTTGTGGAACACTTTATGCTAGCATTTAATTTCATATTTAGCATCTTTTAGACAAGATTCTTATTTACCTTCAGTTTTTCATGCTATTTGGTTTGTGGTTTTTTAGTTACACAACCTGCTTTTTCCATTAAGTTAGAAACACAAGCCTGTATTTAAGAGGCGGGTAATCTGAAATCAACTGAAGATTTAAACTCCATCTATAGAGCTCTTAAGTTTTAAACAGCTTTCAGTGATGGGTGAAGAACTAAAGTTGTTGCTGTTTACATGGGCTATGATTAGGGCAACAGCTGTGAGGTAGGACTGTTAAGTGAAGGATGAAAGCTGGGTTATTTCTAGAAGCTAGAGGTTGGCTACTTGAGTATCCTAGATGGTAGATCAGCAGGGAGCATGACTGGCCAAGGCTGGCCACAAATCATAGCAAATTTGTCATGAGCTTGAAGTTGACTTGACTTTTTCTTTAGCATTTTATAGTTGTGGAGTCTTTAGATAGCTATGGATCATACTGTGCTATTTTGTTTTTGTACAGCATGTCTTTGTGCCCGACAGAAGGTCAATGCCAGCAGGTCTGAGTTTACAGCCTGTTACTCCTCAGAGCCTCCAAGGCAAAACAGTGAGTTGGATTTTTATTTGGTGCATGAGTTTTTTCTTAAGAATAATTCTTTAAATATGAAGAGTCTTATTCTATTCAAAGCTTGCATTTAATGTAGCCTTTATTTTAATTATTAGGGATTTTTAAAGCAAATAAAGTAGTACTCTGTGGTTGCACTGAATTCTGAGAATATTGTGTAGCCACTGACTCCAGATTTTCTTTGAGAAACACAGAGTTATTTTTTTTAATCATCTTTGATACATTACAGAAATTTGTGGGAGAGGGTAGAATACATCACAGAACACTTACTTCTCCATTAAGTATTCAGAAAATCCTAGAAATAATGTTCACCTTTTTTTGGAAAGCTTAAAGATACTAAAACTGCATTGGGTAAAATGATGTCCTTTCTGACATCTCCCGTTTTTCTATGATAGAATTAAAACTCTTTGAAGGCATTTCATCAAAGTAATATTGGGGAATACTGTCCACCTTCCTAATTGAAACATGACTTTTAGCCAAAAGCTTAGAAATTGTCCTAAATTTACTACATTTATTTACCAGTTTTTGTCGCCTTTCCATAATCTTTCTTTGTCCATCTGAAATTACTGTTTGAGACAGTTATGAATCGAGAACACAGATTTTTAGGTCATACTGTGGGCAACAGCTCCCCAGTCAATCCTTCCACTGCCTTCACCCCTGTTTCTTGCACTTCCCAGCATGAATCCCTGGCACCTTCAGCAACTTACGGGTTGGCTTGTGGCAGCCGGCGCCTTCTCTCTGTGCCTTGTCTTCTGTAGACGTTTCTTTGGGTTCATGGCCCCATCAGCTCTCCTGGGCTCTGCTGCTGGAGCTGGGCCAATGAGTGGGGTAGGGGGCAAGGAGGTCCAAGCTTCTGCCTGTAGAAACCAGAAGTCTTGTGCACAGCACCATCGTTGCAGGGGCCAGAGCAGGAAACCTGTAGGTAGCTCTTCAAACAAAATTCTGTGTTACGGTTGTTACAAGAGTCCTGAGAGCTGTATCAAAAGCAGCAATGTTTGAAACACGAATGTGTAGAGAGGAGTAGGAATTGCTGTTTGATGGGCTCCTCTATGGAAAAAAAAGTTTGCAAACGTTGGATTTGAATACCTTTAATTATTTTATTCCTAATGCACTAAAATTGGGCTTTGCAGAACATCCCAAGAAGAGTTTTGATCTTGAAGAAGTGATTCACTGTGCCTTTTGTTTGAAGATGCCGCTTTCAATTCTCTCATTTCTAAAAATACATTTTCTAGTGCTGTGAAATGATGTTAATTTTCAGACTGAAAGCAGTGTTACTGATTTCTGGAGAGAACTTGAAAACGTCTTGTATAGCAGTCTAGATTCTCACACTTACTTTCTGAAATTAAGTATTTTAAATCCAGGTGTTGAAAGAGTACTGTAAGAGGAAGATTGGCCATTAGACAATTTGGCTTTGGTGCTGTTTTTCCCTCAAAGCAAATGGTTTTGACAACTGAAGCTGTGTGGAAATCCCTTGCTCCCTCTCGTGGGCTACTTTGGTACAAGCTCACAACGGTGCCAGTGCCATGCTTATTCTCAGGGATTTTTCTTCTTTATTCTAAGAAACGGGTATTTGTTTTTCAGTAATTTAATATTTGGTTCTCTGGAGCTTTTTTTCTTTACTACTTTGCTTTGGGGAAGTTCTATGACTGTGGGAGAGAGCAAGCAGGGTTTTAGGGGGTTTTTGTGTTTGAGTTTGGGGGTTTTTTTAACTCAGAACTTGTGAGAAAATTGAAATGCTGGATGAATATTTAACCTCTTATAAGACTGACTTCTGGAGAAGTGTAAGAAACAGAAACAAACAGGAACATAACAAAAATACTTGTGATGCTAAGAGTTTTGTTTTCTTTGAAGTATTGCTAATAGAAGTGGTTTCCAGGAATGGTTTAGGTAGAGTTTCCCAAACTGACTCAAACTGATCTGTGTGGAATTACCTGACAAATACTCATTTGAGTGTGACTGTGCTTCCATTTTATATAATCCTGGGTTTTAAATACTGTTCTTCATCCCTTTCTAAGGCAGTATTGTACTTATATAAAAGTAAAGCAGTATATTAACCGGTAGCCTCAGACCTGTGGAAGGTGGGGCAGAAGATTATTTTTGTCATGCTTGTGCAGTTTTATTTTGTGAACAATGATTGTTTCTGATGTAGTTCAACTATCATGGTGTTTTCATTTATTCTGAATTTTGATGCATGCTTTTGAAGAAATATTTTAGAAACTAAATTTTCTTGAGGGAATTTTTTTATTCTTTCACCAAGCTCAAATGGCTATCCATGTACAGACAATGATATCCTGAGGGCTGGAATTACCTCCCTCTTCACTTCAGTCAATATCATCAATTTGATAGGCATTTCAGAAAAAGTTTGGGGGCTGTAGACTTTCTCCTGCAATATCCACACTTTTTTTTTTTGTCCTTTGTACAGAATGTTACGATATTATAGTTGTTTGAGTAGTTAAAACTTAACCCTTCATTACATATTTGAAAGTGGTCAATTTGGGAAAAATGGTGTATCTTTTGTTGTTTCAGTATCGAAAGTTTTTGTAAGAAAGATCCTAAGAACCCTTATTTTAATTAAGTGTTGTTCAGGATATCAATTAACCTTTTTTCTACTCTTTGGCTTCTTACACTGCACTCCTGCAGCCAGAGGAGCTCACGCTGCTGCTAATAAAGCTGAGACGGCAGCAAGCTGAACTGAGTAGTATCCGGGAACACACACTAGCACAGCTCATGCAACTAAAACTTGAGGCCAGCAGCCCAAAGGTCAGCTATAAAGCAATGTGTGTCATGTACCATTCTCACTAACTTATAGTCATTCATTAATCAAAGTTTACATTGTTCCATTAGTGCAAAATTCTCTGACTACTATGGGAGTAGAATAGAGGAACATTGGTTCTTTGTGTGCGTGATGTTCTGCTATTAACCCTTTGAGGCTTTACTCACAGCTTTTTGATATTATCTGAGTTAAAATTACATAGGAATATTTTAAAATATATTGTAGTTAAGTTTGAAATTAAAGGTTTTCAACCTATTCGTATTATAAACGAAATTAGTAGTGGTAGATCCTGAGATTAATGTATTGTTTATACTGCCTCATACCAAATACAATCTTATTTGTAATCTGTGTACGAAAATCAGGACATGTTTAAAACACAGATTTATCAAAGGGTTTATAGTTGTCTGTATAGTAGACATTTACATGAGCTCACTGTATTTTATATGTAAAACCAAAATGTAATGTAGTAGTTCATAGTCTGATTTGTGGCAAACTTTCATCACTTCTGTTTTGGGATCAAAACTTGTTAACAGCTCACCAAAAAAAGGAGAGAAAAGCAGCGTTATATTTCTATGTAAAACAAAAATCACTGTCTAGTTTACATCTTTTAAAGCTCTTTTCATGCATTCTGCACCTTCTGTCCTTTTTCCTTTTTCCTCCTGACTGCTGCCTGCTAGAATGAGATTCTTTCACATCATCTTCAAAGGAATGCCATATATTTGGATCATCAGGTGGGATTTGCAATTTTCTTGTGTGTTTAAATTTCTTAATGCTTTTTGCCTGCTCCTATCAAGCTGGAAATATTTGGGGAGAAGGATTTTCAGGGCTTTTTATGAAGTTGGATATTTAATACACGCCCTTTTTAAGTAGCACAGAATATCTTAATCAATACAAATTTGACATGTAATGGAAAAAACCCCTTCAATTTAAAATTTCAGAATATAGTAGCCACTCACCAATTAATTCTTCTGTTCTTCATTTCCTTCTTATAGTAACACTAACTGTAGCATTTTATCATTTTTAACCAAAGTCGTAATATATTATCCATGCATATATGACACGCATGCATTTTATAGAAAATTAGTACTTCTGATAATTTTAGTTTTCCCAATTAAGAAGAGTTAGATGTTTCTACAGGTAATTCAATTAAAGGGAAGTCAAACACGGAAAAATGTTTCAAACAAATGGCTCGTTACTTTTTCTCCTTTTACTCAGTTATTTCTTAAAGATTTATATAACAAGATTTCACTTCTTTACAATTTCTGATAACTTATGGAGTTGAGGGTACAATTCTGTCTTCACTAACATAATTGATTGTCAAGTGAAGAATTGTGATATCACATACCTCTTTTTATGGCTTTGTTGCATGATCAGGTGGGATTTCTGCACAAGTTGTGTGTAAGAAGTTTTTAAATGGGAAAATTTTGCTAGCACTTATAAAAGATAGTCGTAAGTGCTTAGAAAAAAATTTAAGCAGCTAGGTGTCTGTTTAGTTAAAAATATAAAAATTGCTACTTTCTTCTTTTTCTAATATTCTTTCTTCTAATGAAATTTTTCAGCTTTACACTTAAAACCAACTGTTCTTAGAACAGTCCTACAGGTTCCTATAATAGAATTTCAATAGGTTATTAAAAACCACACGTGCACACAGACAGACAGACACACGCACGTGTGCTTGATTCACCCAGTGATTTTATTTTCCTATTAGCTCTTAGAAACAAGGTGTGAATTGTGACCAATGTGCCAGTTAGATGGCAGTTCATTTCTAAGCATCTCTGTCTTGTCTTAAGGGGCTGCAGGAGGTCCAATACAGTAGGGAAAACCTGCTTGCTAAATTAGGTCAAAATATTTCATCCAACTCAAATATTTCCAGTTTCTAATGTCTTGGAATACGGGAGTAAGTCTGTCTTCCTCAATGTAATTCGTTGCCAGGAAGGGACAACTGTCCATATGAAGTGTAAAACTACGTACCATGCTGTTGCTTGATTAGCCAAGCTTGTCAGTATAATAGACAGGATTAAATGGAGAGAATTGCCCATGTGTAACATGCAAAGTGCTAAAAAGGATTTTCTTTTTCCTTGCATCAGATAAAATTTAGAAATGTGATGCCATAAACATTAATTTGGGAAGTGTCTAAATCTTTTAAATGTACCATAACTACCCCTACCAGAGATGCAAAAAATCACTGCACTTCTTACAGTAAGAAATCATTATCAAGTTTAAAATATACTACCTTAATCAAAAAATCATGGAAGAGCAGGTTGGAATACTTGTCCCAGTTTCTGATATTTTTTTTTTTGCCCTTGTTTCAATATACTACTGCCACCTACCTGTATGAAATAAATTCCCCTGAGAGTCTTTTTGCTTTGAGTACCATTGCTTCTTGGGGTGGTATCTCATTTATATCTTTTTGTTACTCTGTCCGTTATCACGTTTCCTTTATGTTGGGAAGAAAAAAAAAAAAAAAAGTTTCTTTTAGTCTAATTGAGGCCTTTCCTCCTCGTTATCCACATCTGTAACCAGCTTGCATAATCACTTGCCCTCTTTGAATTTTAAATGTCCGATGTACTTTAAATATGAGTGGAAAAACCTAATTTACCTCTGAAAATAGTGTCAAAACCTGCTTTGCCTAGAGCATGCGGTGGAACTCCAGTCCTGTTAACCTCTAGTCTCACCTTTTTGCTCACAAATAATTCAGTACCGTACATAATAATTAGTAAGTTGGTACCGAGGTTGCACTGGTGAATTTTCAAGCAGACTAAAGTTCATGTGTAGGGAGGGTAACTTTTATGCTGTTGCAGTAAATTGTTGTCTACTGGTTAGGTGGCTTTTCTTATCAAGGCTCAAGAATATCCCGTAGCCTTTTTTAAGTCATACTATTTTTTTGGTACTGCTGTTTCCTCTTGAGATGCTTAGAAATTCTTATGTTACGCTTTTTGATGTTTTTGCATTATGCTTTCAGAATTTTTGTTGTTGTTGTTGGAGTTCAGAGATAGAGGGGAAAAAAAAGATTGAGGGGACTGATGCACATATATACAGCCATGTGATTTCTTTGATGTCTTGCGGCCAAAATAATGATTGTCAGGCATCCTTCTTTTTTTAAAGTGAGGTTGTGAACCCCTCTGCTGGCTCAAGGTTCATAGAGAGGCAGGAGAGACTCATTTGCCTTTCAAGAAGTAGTTCTTTGGACACAGCTAGCAACTGCTAGGCAATGATGATGATGATTTGTTTGCCAACGTGAGACATGTTATGAGGGCGCATACAATCTCAGTCTTCTGCATTGTCAAATTTTAAGAGATCACTTATTGTGTATTACTAAATCCAAGCCAACAGTCTCCTTAATGTATTTGTACCTGGCAATTACAATAATAGTATTGAAAAGTTGGAACATAGTTGTGGGGTTTGGGGTTGGGTTGTTTTTTTTTTGGTTTTGGTTTTTTTTTTTCAAATAAAAGCTAGACACCGTTCTTTTTTCTGCTTTGTACATAAAGCCATGACAGGAGATCCTGCTTGAATCTTTCTGTTACTACGGATAATTCCAGCAAACCAGTCTTTTAGTACGCTTCTTAATTTTACGTTGATAGTAATACTTTTCTTTGGCTGAAAAATTACTTTCTACTGAGCTTAAGCTATCTATGTAAAACTCTCCATACGTATTGTCATATTGATCTCAGCATATCCCAGACTGATTTGTCACAGTAGAAGCTCTAGGTTTTTTCATTTAGTCTTTTTTATTTGTTTGTTTGTTTGTTTCTGTTTTTTGAAATGGCTATTTTTGTGAATAGTTTAGGTGTTAAGTTGTGCGTATGCTTCTGCAGGTACTTTCATTTTTAGTTTCTTTCAGTTTTCAAAGAGTGCATAGAAATAAACAGAACTTGAACAAGAAGTTGTCAAATAAAGGAGTGAAGGTCCTACAGCCAACATCCATACTGTCGTGGTGTTTTGCTTCTGTTCTCTTCACCACCCTCTCTCTGAGATGCTGAAGGTGGTTCTAGGAAGAGGTAGTAAATTAAAGGAGGCTGGAATAGTACAAGGGGAGTTGGATAGAGCTGACAAATATCCTTTATATCTGATATCTTGTGTTTCAGGCTACAATTCTGTCCTATGTTAGCAACGAACAGGATACTACTCTTGTATTTTTCAGGTTATCTGGAAAAGGTAGAGTGAGCTGACCCAGCCACCACTGTTGTTCCTTGCTGCTGCTGCTGCTTTTTCCCCTTTCCCCCCACCAAGAGGAAGAAGGGAGGCTCAAGGACAGGGGCTCTGTAGGGTGAAAAAAGTCTGTGCTGGAGGCAGCATTGCTGTAAAAAGAAGGCAGGAAGGAAAAGTGCTTTTTTCCTTCCGGGGCTGGTTTTTTTGGACAGAAGATTAAAGAGCAGAGGAAAGGTGGGAGAAAAGCTTGATTATGTCCTAGTGCCACTGCTTTTACCTTCAGGAGGCTTGAGAGGAAATGGATACAACTGCCAATCAGAGCTCAGTCTTTTGTCACCCATGACATATGGTCTTACCTCATCAGTGAGGGCAGCTGACCTGGTAGGGAGCCACTATTCCAGCTGATGGCTGCCACCAGAATGGCACATGCTGAAATGTCATCTGTGTAGGGTGTTACCAAATGGGGAAGAGAATTTAGGAAAAGGAAGGAGGAGAAAAATTGTCAATAGCTTGACTTTACAGTTTAAAACACAAAATACCCACTCAGATGCTCACTCATAAGTAATGTAGCTGTTCATATAGATCTGATGTCAAGGAGGTTTCGTTTCATTGTTTCCAACTGGAAAATGCTTTTATATATTGCATCAGTAAAGATAAAAGCAAAGATGAAGAATCACTTCTGGGGAGAAAGAGTTATTTAGTAGAAATAAAAAGTGATAAAGGCAAGACTGCTGGGTTTTATTTGGTTTTACCACTGTGTGGCATCAGGGCAGTTCACACTTCAGTTTGCTTATGAAAAATCTTAATTGCAATTTTTGTGACATCTTTAATTGGAGAGACTGTGCGAGTATAATACTATTAGTATTATACATAGGATCTAAAAGGTGTCCTTTACAAAAATAATTTTTTTTTCTCAACTGAGAGAACAGCAAGGCTTATTTCTGTTACGAACAAGCAAATTATTTTCCTTGAGCTATTTATTCAATGTGAATAGTGTCCAACTTCATTTTAGGAGTAGCCTCATGATAATACTTTAAGAACACAAAAGAGGTATCCTCTTCACCTTTTAGAGCATGGGACTTGCCATTGTGTCCTGCATAACTCTGGTTTACTTTGCCAGTTCTTCGGTACCCATTGCCTTGTGTGTGCGCTAGCTTTAGTTAGCAGAAGGTTTGTGACAGATTCATACTCCCTCAAGAACTTCTCAATAGCTAAACGTCAGCATTTTTTTGCAAACATTATTTCCTAAAGGGGAAAAAAGCTTGCTATATTTGACTGTTACAAAGACTCCTTGGTTGGCATTACTTTACCAATTATCTGGGTTTTGATCTTTGTTCCATAAGGGCTTAGGGAACTGGAGCTTTTCTGGAAATTAGTGGCCATTGCAAACAGTGTTAGATAAGTGTGGTTAAGCACTAATGGTAGTAAAAATATTGGAAGTAGTCCTATAAATCAAAGTTGCAGCTGGCTGGAGGGCAAAACATTACTTCGCATCATCTTTTGAGTAAATCCACTTTGCTTCTTTTCTAATCTGGATGAAAACAATCTTTGAACAGTTCCACAGAAATCAATTCCAGCATTGTCCATTATTGGTCAGAAAGGTAAAATTTGAAATATTGTAAAAAAGAATTAGCCAAAGAGCCTGAAGTTGTTGAAATCCTCCTAATTGCGGTGCATCAAAACCAGTGTGCTCCTAATAAAATCGTTCAACCTCAGAGGAAATTTTCTTTTACAAATATTTCAGTTGGCTGTAGTTTGATTGCTTTGGCTTTGGACCTTGTTGTTGATATTACTATTGAGATATCTTTTGGTGTCACCCAGTGCACTCACTCTCAGGACAAAATTTTAGCGTAAAGGGAGAACAACTTCTTGTGTCAGTTCTAGTTTTCTGTTTATGTATGCTATAGATGATGGAGCAAGTGGGAGGGCTTGCTAGTTTGGGGGTTTTTTCCTGCCTTGAACAAACAGAGCATCATAAACTTGCCTTCCTAAGATAAAGTACTCTTTGTTGGGTGATTAATTTAGCTGATCAGACTTTACTATGTATAAAAAACAACAACAACAACAAAAAGGTCCTCTATCTATAACAAGAAAAATGTCTTTCCCAAAAGGAGAAAAAAAAAAAACCAACTACTTCTCCAAATGTACAAGTTAGGTTTTTTTCCCTAAATAATTAGGGCCAAGAAATTACAAAAGGCATCAAAAACTCAAGCTTTCTGTTGCATTTCAATCTGTGAAACAAAACCTTGCCATGCAAATTCATGGTGAGTGCTTATATACATAAAGACAGAGTGAAAGAACATAAATAGTCATACACACTTCCTTCCTGTGTAACCATGCGTGAAAACAGGTATTGCTGAAGAGGTCCTGAAGTTTCCAACAAAAATAGAAGGGGGCTTGTGCATTGAATGACTTTTCAGTTTCTTTTTGAGAGGAAAACGATCTGTTTTCCTAATTTTTCCCATACTGTTAGGAAAGTCTCCTTTTTAAAACCCCAAATCCCAAACTATTGTGTCTGTTGCATACTCTTCTGAAATCCTAAATGTACGCAATTTTTACTGTAATAATCAAAGTATCTGGTTATGACATTTGCACAAGTATCAATGAATACTAATTGTTATTGAAAATGTCAGACCAGTTCCAAAATAGTCAAAGTTCCTAAGTATATAAATCAGTGCAGTATATAAAGGTATTTTGTGATACATGAACATAAGTCTAAATATCACTTCAATATTGAGAGTCTGGGAATGCTTATATCTTTTTAATGTACATAGAGTTACTAAATCTATAATTTAAAGTTTTCTGATAAAGGTTTGACTGTTCTTATTGAATAACCCAGTAATACTTTTCATTTCGATATTGTGCAGAGGCGGGCTTATTTTAAGATTTTTTATTTTTAAAGAGGGAGAGTGTTGGTAAATAAATATTACATTGGTTTTGAGCATTTATGTGTTTTTGCTACATTTATTTGCTTTTATTAAACTTTTCAGATGTTGATATTACTGAATGATGGAATATATAAAAAGCATGGGATAAAATGTAATCTACTGCATTATTAGAAAAAAATTAAAGTAGAGGCTATATTTTACAGTGTCGTCTTTCAAATCTAGCCATGCTGTAAACTGATGTTTGCTGTATGCTCCTCCTGATTTGAAATAGATGAAAGAGAATGAACCTTTAATCACCATGGTTCACACTATGATTGAGAACTCGGCGCTAAGACCGCAACTGTACCAGCAAGTAAGGTCTTGGATAGTGAATGAAATTGCTTTATCATCTGCGAAAATTTTCCTTAGTGACAGTTTTGGTTGTTCCTTGGATTTATTCATAACATCGGTGTTTCTCTTATTTGCTTTGGAAAACCACAAGTCATCCATGCTTTACAAAATGCTGCAATATCGTTAGCATGGCTTTTGCTGCGTTTTTGTTGTTAAGTATTAAATGTACCCTTTTGAATAACTTTTTCTGTCTAGACGATTTAATTAGCTGATGTTTTATGCAGGTGCCCAGTATATTCATGAAACTTCCAATAAGCTTCCAACATTTGTCTTAGCATGATTCTCTGCAATTAGTGTTCAAAGGTGCTTCTTTCTTTTGACCACTACAAAAGCATGTGAGTGGTGTTTACCTGGTCATTTCTGGCAATTTTGTTTTGTTCTAGGAAGTGGATTTACAAGTTTTTGTTTGCACCTACCAAGCCTTTAGCCACTGAAGAAAGGAAGGATCAAAATTACTTTGATCTGGGGACTGTAAATCCAAAAGGCAGTGTCTGTTCATAAAGTCACAGCAGACTTAACCGTGCACACTTACAGAGTATCTAGTGATGGTTGTAAATGGTAAGATGGAAGAAGAATCAGAAATGTGAATGGAAATATTGTCTGTGAGTTGAGACCTGCATTAACTTATGAGCATGGCCAATACGTATCTGTTGGCACTGCAGTGTCTTAGGGATGCTGGGGCTGAACTGAATAGCTCCTGTCACATCAGGGAAGGTTTAAGAGGTTTCTAGCTTCAACTGCAACAAAGATGTTATTCTCACTTCAATGACTATGATATTTTGCAGCAGATGAGGTGTGCAGTTCTGGCTGCCAGTCAGAAGGGAATATCTGACCAGTTGCCTTAACGCTTGCATTTATGCCCTTGTGAGTGACATATAAAGGTTTCATAGTTTGAAGGAAAGGAGACATTCTGCCATGTGAAACAGTCATTTATTAGTGATTAATGCTCTGCCATGTTTCTCAAAAATACTGTACCTTAATTTCATGTTTCCTTGTTTTGGAAGTCAAGTCCACATTGTAAATTAGCTTGGGATCCAGAAAAGTTGCAAGAAAAATCTTAGCTTTCCAAAGGAAGTTGGGTTGTGAGTGACTTTGATTTCAGTATCATCCTGTTTGTGCTCCTATGTGCAAAATAGGAGCTTTAACATGGAACCTGAAGGAACTATTTCAGAGAGGCATGGGAAGAGTAAGGTGCCCTCGAGCCCTAAATGAAATTGGGTTTTGTTGTCTTTTTTTCAAGGAGCCCAGCTGTTACGATTTTTTTAAAGCAACTCAGTTTTCTGGAATAGAGTAAGACAAAGAAGTCAGCATACGTATAAGGAACAGAGGTGCTTTGGATGTGTCAGAGTAAATTAGCTCAGCTTCTGATATTAATATCGACACATTTGAGGTATAGCTGTGCCTGGGCTAGTTGGCCTGTTTGTTTAGGGATACCAGTAAATTTCAGCGTGCTGCCTTGACGAAGCTGTGCTGTCAGCTATAAGGTATCACTACACAGCACTGTCTTCACCTTATAGACATACCTGCCGCTTCGTATTTGACACTGAATAAGCACCGTTTGTGACATTCTTGTCAAAGAAACAGTGAATCTAACGGGTCATGAAGATCGAATCGCCTTTTGTCACTAAGGATGTGGTCTCTTCAGGTCAGAGTGCTCGCGACGTTGGCAGGCTTGTGCAGGAGCAGCCATGTATTGCTTAAACTGGAGGATAGCAAGACCTTCTGCTGTCACGGGTGAAGTTTCCTATACGAAATACTGCATGAACTGACTTCCAGGAAAGGATAAAAATACACTCAAAATTTCACTGCCTAAGTAGTCTTCTAACCTTTTGTAATGCAAAACTAACCTGTTTAAAATTCTGGCAACTTATTTAAAATTCGAACAACATAGAAATTTTTATTCAAATAAAATAAGTTGGTTTTACCAGTCATGTTTCCCGCTGCAGTTTTAAAGAAATGTAAACAATTGGCAGAAGCCTCTGTGTAAGCAACTGCAACCTGGTTTGTTGTCAAGATGATAAACTAGTTTCTGATGACCGTAACCATTCCTGTGGATAGAGGAAAGGATCTCTCTTTGCTTCTGTTTATTCAGTTCAGTTTTATGACTGAGCTCATTTAGTTAAGCAAAGGACAGCAAGAAAAGCTTGTATTTAATTAAAAATTAAGTTGTCTTGCTTCCTATGGGTTTGTAATGATTAACAGTTCTTTAGTAAAATAGCTAAAATATTTACTATTTCAACTGTGTTATTTATAAGATGGTTTTGTTTGTGATTTGTTACATCTTCACAGTTATTTAAATCACTTTGACTTAGATCAGTCTGCTCTACAGACTGTACTGTAGATTTACAAGTACAAGGCAAGGCAATGTTTCCATATGTACAGACAAGAAAAATAGAGGCTTTTTACAGCCTGGACCCATTTCTACCTTGGGGTTTTCCTTTCTTTCTAATCCTAGGGGAGGATTGTTAATCTTATCTTCTAAAGCAGTACTTACGCTGATTTTAAAAAGTAGAATTATCCTCAGTTCCTCTTACGTGTGTGTTCCGTAAAGGGGGAAAAACAAAAATCTGAGTGCAACAAGTAACATCCAGGTCTTTGCTTGGATAATTGTTCTAAATACATTAAAAGTGTATAAAAATAGTCCTTTATTTTTTTGCTCCTGTAAGAATAAGGAGATCTTGTTTATGGCAGCATTATTATTATTATTATTATTACTGCAGCTGCATACACTTAAACTGTTGTGCATGTTAGATTTAGAGATTTGTAGGTAGAAATATTTTCCTGATTTTATTATGAACACGAGATGATTGTATTTGAGCTAAAAATCTTGTATTTCCAATTTGTATTTGAAATGTTACCTGTCGCGTTACGCAAATTAGCAGAGAGTCTTGCTTTCTATGGGATAAACGCCCATTTGCCCTGCTTCCTGATAGTAAGAAATACTTTAAAAAAGAAAAAAATAAAGCCTCTAGGAAGTCTGATTTTAACCTTGTCCTCCCCACGGAATGTCCTAGATTGTCCTGTTTTAATTTCCTAAGGACAGTATCTTGCAGAGATGCTTGGTGTGTTCTCAGGGTGTGAAATTTCCTGCCATATATTTATGGAATCCAGATGGTTAGCGGAATTTGAAAATAGCTTCTAAGGTAATGAAATAATACTGTCACTTAAATGTCTTTAATATCAACTGCTTAAATAGGTTTAACCCCTCAAGTCTCAAGAGAGAGATTTGCCTAATCCGTGTTTATTTGGGAAGAAATTTCCCTCTAAGGACATATTATCTTGTGTCCATCATGGTGGATTTATCCACTTCTGTGATGCATCTGGTACTGGCATCTGATGGAGACAGGGACTGTAAAGTAGACGACAAATTACTTCTACCATCAGATGGAGGTTCAGTTAAGGTCCCTTTACCTTTTCACCTGTAAGACACATGTTTGGCCAAACCGTGTGTGCAGTTTGCCTTTCAAAAACGGTACGTTTTGTGTGGAGGTATCAGGGTGCTGCTGCTCCTTCGTGTTTGGGAGCTGCGCAGTGTATGTCACCATGTTAAGAGGAACGGGCTTTTTTGTGTTTGAGTAGGCAGATGTGGATGGTGAGTGAGGAAGTCAGCAGCAAGTCATTCATGTCAGTGGTTCAGTAGGTGGCACTCTTTCTCTGAAATTACTCTCCTGGTAAAGTATTTGTAGGAACGATTTGGTGAGAGGCGCGTTTGTTGAACGTGACATAAAATACATTTCGATAACTTGATCGTTGGAGCTCTTATAATGCGTTTTCCAGGGTTATGAGGTTGTTAACCTTGCTTGTAATGTGTAATTGCGCTTTGTCTACTGCAATTCCTCTCGTAATTCCAGCAAGATGCAATGGCATTCTGCACTTTTTGCCTTAAGCTGATTTATAGATGTGCTGTGGAAAGAAGAGGTGCTGTTTTGTCAGAGATGGATTAAGTGTTTCATACTGTTTTTAGAGGTTTTGCGTTAAGTCTATGTAAAATGTTGCCGTAGAAATGCTGAAATGAAGTGGCTCTCCAGCCGTGCCTATTGTGGGAAACTAGTACCGCTGACAAAAGCAAGAAGTTGGCAGCAATTTTAAAAGTGTGATAGGATTTTAATAAGAAGACTTAGCACGTGTATAGTGTTCTTTGAAAATGTGTTTTTGTTTTCTGAATACTTAAAATATATTTCTTTTTGGAGGTAGGCAGGGATAAGGATGCTGAATTAGCAAGCTATTTTAAACTTGGCTATAATTAAGGTAGAAATGCTCAAAAAATACATGTGTCTATTTTTTAAAAAATAAAGTGAAAAAAATACTGGCTCGGGAAAAAAAAAAAAAATTACATATTTCCAGGCAAGCTGTATAAAATGCTGAGCTGTTTCTTGGAAAGATATATTTATCTAATATGGGATAATTTTTCTGTTGTAAAATCTTTCTGTTATGAAACATAACTAGGTTTTCTCTGTAAGTGAGACATTTGGCCATGTTTATGAGTTTCTTCTTAAATATTTCCATTCCTCATTTTTCTCTCATTGTAGTAAAATCAACAGTTAAAAAACACAACTCTACAATAATAGGAATTTAAACAGATATCTTAATTTTTGTGACATTCATGAGGTGCAAAAGTGCTGTGGCTTTTTTCATGTTCCAACACTCATTTTCATAAAATGTCCATTTCAAAGAAAGTTACTGTGTGGTTTTAATACACTATACATACTTTTAAATTGTCACCAGGTGCATTTGCATGAGGTATGTGGACATAATGTCTTGAAATGAAACACTTAAGTGTGTTGAAGATTTATTGTATGTTTGGAATGCTTGTCTGATTAACCCTTCCCTCGTCCTTTTATTTATAAGTGTCCTTCAACATGGACTTGTGTTTTTATAGTCTTGCACTATTAAGTCCTGATGACCTAATTATGACAGATACATGAAAGGAAGGCATCTCTGTTGGGACTCAATGCACACATGTTTTTGATTAAATAGGATATGAAGGTTGATAGTGTTATGCCAATACTTGCTGTATAGGACAGTAAGTAGTTACTATATAAGACAGTCCATTCTAAAATGGGGAGCTACCTTTTCTCATGTAAAATATTTTTAAATCCTGTTACTGGTCAGTTCAGAGACTGAAAGAGTTAAGAACTTAATGTGAGGAGCTGTATGAAAGTAGTCTAAGGATACCTTATGTGCTGACTGGCATGACTAGAGGAGACAAATTTGCCTAGGTCCAAAGATAAAATAGAAAGGCTTCCATCTGTGGCATTTCTGGTAATACTCGGTTGGAGGGGAGGGAATCCATTTGAAAAAGTAGGCAGAAAGGTGTCTGGCGGCACTTACTGGACATATGTCCTTAACAAGATATTTTACACATATTTTGTGTACTTAGGTCATAGAATCATAGAATGGTCATTCTGTTCTGATTTCAGATTCCCATCAGAATATTCCCCTTGTGAATACACTTGACTTTAGCGGGCCTAGAATGGTTAATTCCAAGTAGAGTGAGTCCCTGTATTTAGAATGCACGTAAGAAAACGTACATAGCGATGCAGAACTGTGTCTAGGTGTACTCTGGCAGTTTCACCTCCATGTTTTAGTTGTACATCTTTAAAAATCCAGTTTGCATTAGAAACCTAGCCTGTTAAGTTAATGCAACTTTATACTGACAGTCTGCTTGACATTCCATTTACTTATCTTCATCGATATATGTTGGTTAAAAATATATTGTTCAATGTGGTACATTTGACTTTCAAGCAAAAGCTGATTTCTGTACTCTTAAGCTGAACAGTAGCTTCATTTTCATAGTCCAATTAAGTTGTTTTATGGCAATATTATTCTTCCTTATAGTTAACACAAGAAGAATGTAGGGGTACACTATACAAATATAGAACTGAAGAGCTGGATATTGATGTAAGTCATTTGTATTTCTTCTTCCTTGGAAATGTTGGTATTTGTCTCTTTATTTTGATAATAATTTCCTCCTTGACTTTTGGGTTTGAAACGCACTTCACATAGGTGATTACCAACAGAAAATGCTTTGTGAAATTGAAGGGCATAAAACTGTTTGTAGTAAGCTTCTAACTTGCGGGAAGCATTACATTTTAGGCTGAAATTTCAAGTATTATATCTGTTCAGAGGTGAATTGCTTCTAGAAAGGAATTCATTACTTCAGAAGGGAAAAACTCTGTGGTTGTGGCTCAGTTACAAACATGAGAGATGTAATTTCTCAGGAAATATGGCCAGTACTCCAAACCTGAAATTTGGCGTGGGTATTTACCATGCAGAGAATTGGGTTGCTAATTACTAAAGAAAAAAGGCTTGGTGTTTAAAGTCAGTTTTAAAATCGATGGTGGAAAATACTCACATGTAGCCATACTGTATATGCATACATATGCATGTCTAGCCATTCTTGCACAACGCAACCAAGAGTAGAGCTACTGATCAAGGGATGTTATTTCAAGATTAAAAAAAAAGGAAGCAGGCTTCCAGTGTTACCTTGGAGTTAAAAAGTCAGAGCAGCACAAAATGAACCAAAAAAGCTGTTCAAATAGAAAAATAGACTGGTTCAAATTGGTTAGAGTGCACTAAACAGTCATTTGCTCAAACTGGAGCTGGAGTGGAACAGTTTTAGTCACAGCCAAGCCTCCATCAGAGGTAAGACAGAGTGGAACATGGATAGTATTAGTAACTATTAAAAACCTGAAATAAACCATGGGAAAGACTGTGAATGTATGCAATGTTCTTCATAACACTGAGGAATATGTAAATTAAAATGGTATTTAATACCTGTTATTAAGTTGTAAAGATTTAGCTGTAGAATCATAAATTACATGTTTTAAGCCATGCTGTTTCAAGTTACACTTATTTCATAGTGTCTTAAGAGGGTTTCTTAAGGTTCGTTTGAAAATACAACAATGATGCCTTCAGACTTTTGGAATTCATATTTTGTGGTAATAAAATTTTATATAGATTCTTGCAATGATTTGTTCAAGTTATATTTTGTTTGCTGAAGATGTTAAAAATGAAATCCTAATTGTCATCATTTTCTGTTATATACTAGGCTAAGCTTAGCCGTTTATGTGAACAAGATAAAGTTGTACAAGCTCTGGAAGAGAAGCTTCAACAGCTACACAAGGAGAAAGTAGGACAATTGTATTTATTACCTAAAGTGGATGTTATTTTACATGCTTATTATCAGAACATTGGTAACTGAAATAAAATGAAAATCAGCCCAATGATGCAGAACATTAAAAATAATTCTTTTTATTATAATAGTACACGCTTGAGCAAGCTTTGCTATCAGCAAGTCAGGAGATAGAAATGAATGCAGATAATCCCGCAGCCATACAAAATGTAGTCTTACAGAGAGACGACTTGCAGAACGGACTACTTAGCACTTGTCGAGAAGTATCGCGAGCTACTGCAGTAAGTAATACGTTCTTGCCAATAAAACTCAATGAAGTGTTAAACGATTATCTTCATATTCTTAATTGGATTATCTTTGGTTATTTTGCATTACATTCTAGTAAAACTCAGTTGTCTTCTACTTGCTGGTCTTTTTGTCAAAGGCAGCTCAAAAGCGTTTTTTTCACTATATTCCTCCAGTAGTCTTTCTTTAATTATTTTTTTTTGGCCAGGAATAAGGGCATACTGACTTGAATTGGTGTGGTAATTTTCATCTTTATAATATGAAAAATTGATTACAGAAGAAGGAAATAATGCAATTAAGCTATTTTATGTGATGGCAAAATAGTAGCAAGCACAAACTTTATCAGATAGGTGACTTATTTTAAGCAAAAGCAGCTGCAAGATGAAAAGACAAGATTATATTGTCATGGTCTCTCTTAATAGTGGGCCATTATATTTAAAATATCTTTCAAGTTATGCAGTTTCAAAAACCTTAAAAAAAAAAAAACCAACCAAAACCAACAACAAAGGAAAGGAAGGGAATTGCTATTTACAGACCTTTTTCACTTCATGATGGTTTCTACACTGAAATGACAAGGTAAAGAATCATTTTGGCTCCTTACATATATATCCAAAATGGTCTTTCAGTGTCAAATTCCAGTGGTTTGCTGTAGTGAAATTGATACAAAGTAGGCTCTGAAATACTGGGTTTAGTCTGAAGGTTAGACTGTGTTGTAAAAGGAATTGGTTGGAAAAGGGAATCAGGGGAGAGGAAATCCTCAAGATATACTTGCCCTCATTAAGTTTTTAATTTGTGCTAAATTGTGTAAATTGCTTGATGTAGGCTTAAAAAGTGAGATGGTAGAGCTGACCTCAAAGAAAATTTACTCTTTGCACCACCTCCCTTCTGATGTTTGCAGTTTCACATACGTAAAAAATTAGCAAGCCTGGGGCATTCACTGGTAACCTTACAGGCAGGGCTGGATGGCTTACATTTGTCTTGCGTAATACCTTGCGTATACACACACATGCTGTACACTCACACATCTGTATTCTAGGTGATAAAAGAGACAAATTTGCATCCATTTTTGTGGGTTTTCTCCCTCGGTGGAAGGACGGCTTAAGACCCACGTGCCGGCTGACTATGAAGACAGATTCTGAAGATTTTGCCCTTGCCTATCTTTTTTGTTTGTGAAAAGACAAAATGCTGCCTGGTTGAATTCCATTCAGTATCATTAGAAAATGATAAAGCTGTTTAAACATTGCATTCTCCAAAATATATATTTCTTTATTGCTGATATCTATTGAAGCATTATTTCCTGAAGTTTCATGCCACTGAACAAAGAAAAATAAATAGACTAACTTTTTTTTTTTTTTTTTTTTTTTTTTTTTTAACTTGAATGTGCATCTGTAATTCTTGACTTTTGTTACATACTTAGGAATTGGAAAGAGCTTGGAGAGAATATGATAAATTGGAGTATGATGTAACTGTAACAAGGAACCATATGCAGGAACAACTCGATCGGCTTGGGGAAATTCAGGTGTGGCATAGGTGTTAAAGTACATTTAAGTCACTTTCGTTTTCTATGATTTTGTTTAAAAACTACACAAATGAAAAAAGGGGGACGTGTGGTGTGTTAACTTACAAGATATTAAAAGAAATTAAAAGTTTGTAAGTTCTGAGGAGGTCTTCAGCTTTCCCTATTTTTTTGAAGCTTCAGCATTGGTTTTCCTGTGTGTGGAAGTTCCTCTTTCTGTTTCAGTGATGGTATCAAAAATGGAGTAGTTTTCTCTGACCTTAATTGCTACAACAGTCATAGTAAATCTTCACACAAATCCTTCCATTTAACTGAATATTTTAAAATGTAATTAAATCATTCGATCAAAATAAATTATAATAAAAAAATATTCTGAGCATTGCTTCAGGTCTTATCTATGAAGAGTTCTGATGTGTATTTTACTAGCTCACCATGCTGCGGAGGACTGGACAGTTAGTGTAGGTTCTGAATTTCTAGGGAGGTCTTTCTGTAGACATACGCACACCCACATACGTTATCTGGAATAGGCAGATGGGTGTGGTCCATGCTGGGAGGCATCAAAGGCTGCTTGCTCCAGGAATTGATTTTCTTTCTGTGCAGCTATGAAGGGCAGATTACAAGGAAGAAATTTGTGTTAGGCAGTCCAAAAAGCACACACGGCCGTGAATGCAAGTAGGCCCACAGTTTGTATGGTAGCATGCAAACAGCACGTTCATCCCCACCTATGTTAGGGTTGGAACTGGTGGTTCCTCTCCTATTGTTCTCTGTAGGTCTCCTGTGGAAAGCTGGCTTGGATTTTCTTTGGAGACAGTAGATACAGTTCTATTCTTAAGTGGAGTTTGACCTAGCAAATTGCTGTCGAATTAATTGACACATTATGAAATTACTTATTCTGCTACTTTCTGTTTCTGACAATATTTGAACGTTGCATTTTTATGGGAGAGTGTCGTTACTGTATTTTATTTTCCTTCACTGGGAAATGATGTGCAGTGTACTCTAAAGAAAGAAAAAGGTTTTCTGGGTTTTTTTCCGCTTGCAATGTATTTGAATTTATTTCTTATATATGCTCTTTATTTACTGGCAGACTGAGTCAGCGGGGATACAGCGTGCTCAGATTCAGAAGGAACTGTGGAGAATTCAAGATGTCATGGAGGGTTTAAGTAAACATAAACAGCAAAGAAGCTCTTCAGAGGCAGGTAAACTGATTGTTTTTGTCTTGTAGGAAGTGCAATTGGATCATATCCATTTTTAAAGGATAAGCTCCATAGTTGCTTTTGTATGTTTGAAAAAAAAAAAAAAATGGTGCAATTGCTGCGAAAGGAAGAAAGCAATCATCTATTTTAAGTTGGTGCTTTGTGTATTTGTTTGATAGCAACAGGTTATAATTCATATTTTAGAAGCTATTTATTGAAAACAATTTTTCTCTTTCTTTCTATGCCTTTCCCCCTCCCCCCCCCAAACAGGCCTCATGGGATCAAGGACATTTTCAGCTATTAAATATAAAAATGAGGTATGGTTTTCATATATTTACCATTTTAGCAACACTGAATTTCTAGTAGACATGTGATAAAAATGAGCATTATTATAATCATTTTAATGATGTCTACAGTACGTATTCAGTATGTTTCTGTGAAAATATTACATTATGAATTAGTTTTAAAGACTGATATCTCCACTAGTAATTCTAACATTTTCATTTGTTCTGTGTCTTTATATTCTTACCAGTATGTTTCTCTTTTCCATTTCTCACCTTTTCCTCTCCCTAGGCTCTTACCCTAGAAATACAAACCCTGATTTATGGATTTGTTTTTTATCCACCACACTTTTCATGGGAAGAAATCCATTGCTTTATATGTCTATTCACATATTGAGCCCGGTTCTCAGATGGCCAGAGCACCCACAAGAACAGCTGAAACTGTGGGAGCTCCCAAATGTTCAATTCCTCTGAAAATCTGGCTGGAATTATAATTTTAAAGGGACATTGTCATGGTTGTCTAAAGTTTTTGAAATATACATGTGGCTTATAGAACATTCTAAAAGTCTAATTTATATACAAATCTTTAAAAAGTTATTGAATTTAATTTTTAAAAGGATGATCCAGAGAGTTCATACATGTCCAACAGAAAGTGCAGGTGTTAGAATTGAAAATCTTGATAAGCTGAATAATGAAACTATTGAAGTATCTCCATCTAGGTGGTAGTAATAAAATAAAAAGCAAACAAAAGAGCAAAAAAAACCCCAAAGAAACACAAAGAAAATAAAGCTGTCTTGGCCTTTTTTTTTGTTTTTTAAATCATGACATTGTCCCTTTAATTCCAAAATCTATAGCTGGTATAGCTATGGTAATATATTTTTCTTTTTAAGTTATAAATAATTGTAACAGGTGTACACATCTAAATAAGGTGACTATTCTACAATCTTTAGGAAGAGGAAGTAGTCCCACCTCGTCCTCCACTCCCTCGGTCCTATGACTTTACAGAGCATCCTCCCATAATCCCCCCTCTGCCCAGTGATAGCAGCTCCTTGCTCTGTTATAGCAGGGGCCCAGTACATCTGCCAGAAGAAAAGAAGATTCACCAAGTTCAAGGATATCAGAGAAATGGATCTTACTGTGTAAGTGGCTTAAACTGCCACATTGTTCCTGAAGCATCCCCCTTCCTTTGCACACTCACAATTTTTATTTTGTCATCTGGCTACTTTTCTGTTACGTTTTTTACTTTTGGCTACTTTGTTTTATTTCTGGCTCCACCATTCGCTCTTCACATTTTCCTGTCATATATTCTGTGCATATATAAAATGTCTTAAGACTTATATGCCTGTATCTGAGTAAATTTCAGAAAATTAAATTCTTTTGCTCACAAGTTCTTAAAAAACTCCAGGCTCAGAATCAGTTTTCGGTGAAGCCTTACACAATTTTTTTTCCTGAAGACCATTTAAAAGAAAAAACCCTGTGTTTTTACTGTAATTTTTTTTTCTGTAATTTCCGAAAGTCTGCAAATGTTGTTACTCAAATTAACTATGAAGAAATACTGCTGCAATAGCACTTGAACAATAAAACATTGACTTAAAGTGAGAGCAGAGTCATCACAAAATAACTGGTTTGAGTCTTAAGACATAAATGCGTGCACAAAAATGCCTGTTTGTTTACCTCATAACTTCTCATTCTTCAGGGTCCTGATTACAGGCTTTATAAGAGTGAACCAGAGTTAACTACAGTAGCAGAAGTGGATGAGTCTAATGGCGAAGAAAAAACAGAACAAATTTCAGAATCAGAATCTACAACTAAAGGTTTGTCCCCAGGCGTGGTGTTTACAACCTTTCAGCCTTTGTCACAAGGAATACAAGGCTTTAACTGCGTTACAGAAGCTATATCATCCTTCGTATTTTTGTAGCCTGTCCATTTCTTAAAATGATGAAACAGCTTCCAGGATAAAATAATGATTTAATTATATGACGAGAAAGATTTCAGTCAATTACACCGCAGAAAAATCAAACATTACACTCACCAACAACCCTGAAATCCTTATTGACACCATGTCTAATCACATCACTCACATTCCCCACACACCATTCCCTTGAACAATTACCCATTTTATGTTCTTGCCCTTGAACAATTATTCAGTTTTTGAATCAAGCTCCTGATGTTATGTCACTGGAACGTCCAAAAAGGCAGCACCACAGAATTTTCAGGCTCTCATAAGGCAGGGAAACAATGTCTTTTTCTTTTTTTAATCTTGTAATTGTTGAATTGCCTTCTGTCCTCTGATATAATAGGAATAATGATCATGACCTTGGAGCGTACAGACAATAAAGGTCTTTGCAATTGCTAAATGCTTTAGATTCTTCTCTTCCTCGAGCTTCCATAAAAGCTACTAATTGCTTGGTAGAGTCTTTTACCAGGAAGTGCTTCTTAATTCTGTTTGTTAAAACACACAGAATAGTTTGTTAAAGGTGACTTCAGGAAAAGCAGTTTTAGCACCTCCCAAAAACCATATTAAGAGCTTTTAGAAAAAGTAACTAAACTCAGCCAATTTTTCTTACCGTGATGGTTGATTTTTCCAGTGCCAGCAACACCCCTGCCTTCTATTATGGTAGTTTGACTAAGCACGTACGTAGCAGGCTGGTGCAACGACCAGAATTTGACCAAGAACTACGATCATATAAGGCTGCTATTTTCATCAGAACAGTAATGGAGGTTTTTAAACCTAAGGTCAGCATACAATTTGGGTGTAAACAATGTGAATGGCCTTGTGATATATGATATAATTAAGCTTGTGCTTAGCAGAGAATTAGTCAATTCAGATTCACTAGGGTATTTGCTGAGGTATAATGTTCACTTAAGACAGATATTAAATCTTTTTTAACTTCTGGTGAAAAACACAAGGTTTTAGCCTGAGATTCACTAATTATCAGCTACCTAAATTGAAGAAGTTGCCTTTCTGACAACATACTTAAGTTTTATTGACCTGTGGTGTTCCGGACTCTTTGATACCAACTTGTAACAAGAGGAAAAGTAATTGTCGAGACGATATAAGAAAGCCTGCACTGATTACATAAAGCAAACCAATACTTTTTGAGCACCCCAACCTGCTTTCTATCTTCTTCTGTAAAGACAGAAGTAATTTTATTATGTCCATTTCTAGAAAACCAGTCCTCAGTAAGGGAAAGCAATAATACAAATTCTTCTAATATAAATAATATTTGCAGTTGGGGGAGAAAATAGCTGCAGTGATAGCAAGCAGCAAGAGGCTTTTTATCTTCTTAAACAACAGCGTGAAGTAGCTTTATCATAGCTGTGTTTTTTCATCTGGTCCATGCTTTTGAGCATGTGAATTTTCTAACGGATATTTCTTGTTCTATGTATTCACTTACAATAACAATCCCCATGCAGCAGGAAAAACATAACTATTCCTGGGGTTTTTTTGTAGTACCTATGCCATTACAACTATATGCTGTTTCAACAAACATTTTTATGCTGTTCTATCTTAACAGTTTATAAGCTGAAAAGGAAACAAACTCAAAGGCAACTCATCTCTGCAATTTCTCTTACTTGCTGTTTTAAGAAGTCATATTTCAATGATGCAGTTTCCTGTTGGGAGTGGTTCTAAAAATTAGTACATTTCAGAGGAAATTTTAAAAATGTTTTTCTAGTTCATTGTGCGGGTTACTGTACTAGATACTTCTCCTGTTTCTTCTATCGGCCATTTCCCTCTCTTTTCACATGTCAGCAATCAAAGAGAAACATTTTAATGGGACTATGTAAAGTAACCCTTACAGCTGTCTGCAAGCAGAGGAATATTTATGACCCGAGTGGTACATAAAGGTGTCACAAAAGGAAAATGGACTACTTCTGTGTGTTATCCTTTTTACATCTAAAGATGACCCAAAATGTTGCTTTATAGTTTTTGTTTTGAATGATGGATTTGGCATTCAAATACATCCAGACTATTTTGTCAGCCTATCAAACAAGTTTGAGAAAAAGTTGAGCCTTCACCAAGTCAATATGTCCTCTGAAATCTGTGCAACTTCAGGAAAATCAAGGAGAAATAATTTGGCTATCCAAGAAGACATTATATCTATTTTTAGGCAAAATCAGTGAGGAAACAATATTTTTAATACTTTGATTTCCTGCATGTATCAAGAGGCAAAAATGAAGCATGTGCTATTTAATTATATCTGTATATTTTGGTAAGTTTTAGCTTCAGTTTTCTACCAGCTTAATTATGTTTTGGCAAGGCCTCTTGTAAGTAGAAAAACTAATGGTGGATATTGTTCCAAGAGGCTGAATGTAGTGGACATCAGGACCAGAATATCCTCAGCTCCCAACTAGACAGAGCCCAGCTGCTGCGGTTTCCCATCCCTAAGTACGGCGAGCCACAAAGCTGAGGATGTAGTCCCACTGTGCACGAGCACAGCTACGGCTCACCACCACAGGTTTGAGACCAGTGCTGTCACACTGACACTGTGTAAACAAGACCAGCACTCACACGAAGGTGAAACAAGACAAATGGCATGATCCTGTTCTCACTCGCCAGCTAACCAGGCTCAAAGCTTGCTAGCTGATCTTAAAGCTGTCTTGGCCTGAGCACACGTGTGCGCATATGCACAAATGAGTCCGTCCAAGAGCTGGCCAGACCTATGGTATGGTATTTCTATCAGTCAACTCTCAGAACCTCTGGCCTCTCCAGTATCTGAATCCTAGACCCAAGGTCTCTTGGACAGCTGTCTCCCACACCTTGTACTCTGCTTGCCACCTGGTCTTGTCTTCAGTTCATTAGCATCTCACAGACAGAAGATTCCCCTGGTAGCAGCTCCAGACTTAGGGTGCCTCTGGTACCCCACCTGCAGACCTTGAGTCTTTCCTGTCTTTGTCCCCCAGACCTATGTATGACCTCTCTGTAGCTGTCTCGTACTGGAAAGCTAGCCTGGCTCGAAGATCACTAGCATCTCTCATGCTCTCATATGCAGAAGAGAAAGCATGCTCACGTGGAAAATACTTAAGAGTAGAGTTTAATAAGAAGATAGGACAGACTGCAATGCTAAGGCACGGGGCTTGATGGGACAAGCACGCTGCCAAATGGCTTGTTTATGCAAAGCTGCCCCTTTTTATTCCCCTTCCTCTCCATTATTCTGTGCCTGTTCTTTCCCATCCGCCTTGACCCATCCCTTTTGCAGCATTTGAACAACCTGTCCATAACTACTTTTTGTTCGTTGGTTCCATTTTTGCTAAATTTTTTATCTTTGACACCATTGTCTAGGTAAGCTTGGCCTTAAGTGGTAGCACTGATGCATTTACCTAGGCACTCTGCTGGCCTTGCAAAGTCTATTCCACAAAAAGTTCCCAGTAGTGATGTCCAGTTGTCTGTGAAATTTGGCCATCTTTCACATAATTCCCCCGTAACCATCTGTGAAATCTAGCCATTCCACACAATGCTATCTAACTTGTGTCTGTTTCTCACAGATAAAATTTTTATATTTTTATGTCCAGCAATTTCTCACGCCACACCTAGTAGTTTCCCATGGGGAAAGTCATCTGCCTGCATACCTTAACAGATATGATAGTTAGGCATTAAGAGTTTTTCTGTCTTTTGAAGAATAGTTTCCAAGGTTGGCAACATCTATGTTCTGGAAAACAATAAACTGTTTTGGCAACGTTCTGCGTAGCACTTAGCATGTTGCTTTACTGTTTTGCAGCCTCGCATTTTCCTGTGGGAGTTGTACCACCCAGAACCAAATCACCAACACCAGAGTCCTCAACAATAGCATCCTATGTCACTTTGAGGAAGAATAAGAAGATAGATCTAAGAACGGTACTTTAAAATAACCTTTGAGCATTGATGATAGTGATGTGTTCCTTTCTAAGTTTAATTTTTGTAGTTACTTCAAAAGCTGTAGTTATCTTTTTAATTTTCTTTACAAATAAATTCACTGTTATAAAACTATATACTAAGCAAAGACAGATGTAGAAAGAATGACAAAATTATAAAGGTCGTGTATGTTAAACTGCATAGAAACACTCAAACTGGGCAAGATCTAAATGGTGATGATAAAGCTACTAAGCTACTGAAGTTCAGGCTTGAGTTGAAAGAACATGAAGCATCTCAGGTTAAAACTTTGAAGGACTTGTATTTGGCTTCTGGGGCAATTTAACAGCCCTTGTATAACAAATACTGGCTTTTATTTATTTCATTGCTAAAATGATTTGGGAAATACCTAAAGCAGCCAGAAAGTAAGGATACAGTAAGCAGTACGTGGGTTAATAAGCCTGGGATTTCAGATTAGAGAGTCTTGTAGTTAAGACAAGATGTTTACATGTAGTTCATGCTCAAGGAAGGAAAACTTTTGCCAGAGTTACAGCATGAATAGAAGAGGACACGTTGTAGGAAGAATGGGAGAGGAGAGACAAACTCACAGGACATTGACTTGAGAAAGAATACCACTCTTCAGAAGTGAAATCAGTTACTGTGAATGTACTGAATGCAGCTGATTAGCGCAAAGTAATTTTTTTTTTTTTTTTCCTGTCAGACACAGTATAGATCTATCTAAAAATCAGTGAATTTCAAGAACAGAGTAGGTAAAGTGATAGTTGTTATTTTGGTAATAATACAATGCTTTGAGTTACAGGTTTTTAAGTGGTGATAAATTCACTTTGTTTCAGCCTGCACTTGCCATTAAATGATGTCCAGCTGTAGTTTTTCTTGAAATAAAATGGCTTCACTCTTAGATCAACTGGTATAAAAGTCCTGGATCATTAAATTTCAATTACATTTCTGTCTCAGTCAAGTAACTTGTGTTTGCCCATCGTTTTAATTGTATCAACTTGATAGGATGGCTTTAAGAGAACATCTACCCATTCTCTTAATGTTTATCATTGATGGTGGTAATATCGCTGTTCAAAAAAGCAAATTATTCCATGCTTTTATTTTGAATTTTGGTGTTCATTTATTAATAATATAAATAATTGGTTCTTGTACTTTCTTCACATACATAGGAGAACCTTACTTGCCCGCTATTTTTCTCTTCTTTAGTAAATCATTAGGTGATCTTTTCTGGTAATCCAAGCAGTTTAGAATCTTGCTTTTTAAAAACTTATATATTCTTCCATTTAAGGAAAGGCCAAGAAGTGCAGTGGAGCAGCTGTGCCTTGCAGAAAGCACACGACCTCGAATGACTGTGGAGGAACAGATGGAAAGAATAAAGAGACACCAACAAGCTTGCCTGAGAGAGAAGAGAAAAGGACTCAATATTATTGGCATTTCAGAGCCGTCTCCTTCACAGAGTCTGTCGTTTGTCAGAGATAATCCATTCAAATTGGCACAGGTGGGTCCCACGTTATTCAAAAACTTTAATGTGTCCAATTAAAAAAAAAGTTATGAAATTCTTTTTCCAAAATCACATGATACAATAGGTATCTATTTGAGACTGCTTGTGGAGAGTAACAGTCCCTGAAAGGGAGAAGACAATCTTCATGCTTATACCTAATAATAGTAGAAGTCACTTCTTTGTTGTTTTGGAAAAGAAATAGTTCATATCTACATCTGTTTGATTATGCATTGTGATGGTTGTCAACAGGGTTTTTTTTGACAAATTTAACAAACAACATGAAATTGCCAGCTTTGTGACTAACAGCAGTGTCAGGGAGAATTATGATTCAGTTGATGTATAAATTATGAACATTTTTCTGCCATGTAATATATTCAAACATCTGTAACGTTTTTAGGTAGGAATGTATATTTATGATGATAGCTCTTAACTGGTGCTCTTTTGCTGTGGTTTTTGAGCCCATAAATACATAAAAATAGAACCCTCACTTTTGTTTTCACTAATTCTTAAACAGTTAAGGCAAAGAAGTGAGTTTATTAAATGGTTACGAGTGGGGAGAGAGGAGGAAGATAAAACTGCTTATCATTAAACAGGAAATACTATACTGAATATACATCTGTGGGGGAGGGAAAGCAAAAAAGTACCCAACCAAACAGAAAAACCCACCTAACAAACAAAAAACTCCACACCACTTCAGGACAAAAGTATCAAGTATATTCAGGGTAATGGATGTTAGACAGGCTACTACTTTCTAACTGCTAAGAATTTGTTTTCTTTTTGAATACCTTAATGAAGGGGATTTGATGGTGCTTGGTTTATCTTCTGGCATACTATTTTCCCCAGATCATGCTATTTTTTTTTAATTTTTTTTTTTAACACTGACATGAAAATGCATTCTTTTACATTTTGTATTTTAACATCTCATTTTCCCAAACCAAATTAAATGTATTGCACTGTTAAGAAGTCACATATTTCTAAATAAGTTTTAGGTTTGGGTTTTGGTTGGTTTTTATTTCCTCTGAGCATGCTAAACTGCCTTCAGAGCTATACAAAAGTTACCTTTCCTTCAACAAAATTGGATCCCCAGAAGACACTGACTTCAAGTTTTGCCTTTGCATTAGAGCACCTGTATTTGAGATGACATCATGACTTCATATAAGGGGGCTCCTACAACTATTTTTGTGATTAACACTGCCTTTCTCAAGAAGAGGACGTGCAAAGCTTTGCAGATGTTTCTTTTTGTAGTCTTTACAGAGCTTGAGCTTTATATTTTCCTATGGTATCATTTCATACTTCAAGGTGAGGAAACTGCAGTCATGTATGTGTCATACCTGGTTAGCCAGCACATTGAGAGCAGAGTGGGGAAGTGGCCAAATCCTCTGTGCCAGCACCACTTGCTACACAGAACTCAAAAAAAAAAAAAAAAAAAAAAAACTTTCATGTCAGCATGTTCTTCAGTCTTCTGTGTGAAGTCAGTGCTACATGAATGAGATAAAAAAATTTATAGAATAAGTGAGAACGCGTCTGAATTGAATATTTAGGTAGTAGTCCGTGCTACAAAATCACTTTGTCTATCCCAACTTTAATTCTTCCAGAAAGCCCCAAGATGAGGTATTACACTGTAGTAATAGCTCTTATTTTTAAAAGCACAGTTTCTATGCCTATTGATGTTTATACAGAAAAATGATGCAATGGCATTAACTGCTGGAAGTCTTTTCAACTGGGGTTTGGTTATTTAAGGATTGGAATTAAAAAAGGATTTTATACACAGCCTACTATGTAATTTTTAAGTGATTACCAAAATACACAAGGAAGTTGCTTCGCAATTGTTATTGTTTGGGACAAGTGTATAATATGGGTGCATACGGTAGTTAGGAAAGTAAGATTGATTTGTGAACTGACTTACACGGAGTTTCCTCTTAACAGAGTGCACGTGCTAAATCACGGGAATTAAGCCACAAGATTTACTACTTTCACGGCTCCTAGTACGTAGTTTGATAAGACCTGTATGAACCTCAGTTCGGTTCAGCTTGCTACTCTGCCAACATAATGTTTGTGGTTCACAATCTGAAGTCACCTCTACCATCCTTCCTCAAAATTTTTATATCAAATTATTCTCTGTGGAGAATAACCCAATGAATTTGGGTTTTTTTTAGGAATAAGTAATATCCTCTGCCATTATCAGATGCTATGTTGTCCTCTGTTAAATCAGTTGACAGCATAGGCTTGGAATATACCCAAGGTAACTGAAGAAAGTGCACGCAAGGTGCACTGCCAGTTTTGTACTAAGAGCAGATTTTTATCCATCTCTTTTTTTTTTTTTTTAATCAGGAAACACTATTTAAAAAAAAAATCAATGCTTATGAACACAAATAATGCTACTAAGCCTGTGTGTGACTGAACTAAATATGAATGAAATTTCAGAAGATAAAGGTGACTAATAGAAATGATGGAGTTTGGAGTGGGTGGGGGGCGCAGAAAGTACAACAGTCTTACAGAGAAGAAAACAGGCTGAACTGTTCTGAAAGGCACAGAAATGAGAAAATTCTAAGTCCTTAAAAATGTCCATTTTCCTTATTGTAATGTGGTATACTTAAGGGTTTTTTTGGTGTTAAGTATTTTTGTAATCACAGTCAGAGGACAGTGCAAGACTCAGAACTGAGACCGTGATAACTTTTGTAAGAATACGTCTATATATCAATTTTGTTTCACAGAATCGAAAAAAGGATGATACTGTATCTAGTAACGTGAAGGAATTAGAAAGCACCAGTAAAGAAAATAATTTGAAACAAAATAATGAAAGCCTTGGCGAAGAAATAGCGCAACTAAAACATGATGGAGAACAAGCACATAATTCAGGTTTTACTAAAGAGGTACTAAACTGTCCCTTTTTGAACTGTTCGTCAGCCTGTCTTGCAATAGAAAAATATTTTGAGCCACAGCCAGCAGAATATGGGAAATTGAGCCAGTGCCTTTTGCTTGGAAGATCAAGATCTCTTTTTGGATAATACAAATATTCTATAGAGAGGTGCAAATTTATATCAGATCTGTCTATAGCTGAGAAACTGAATTTTCTTGTATATGGTCTTCCTAAATTTCATTTTACATAACTTTATCTGTTACCATCTTGATTGATTGGAAAATTACAAAATTATGGTCTTTACTTCTTTGGAAACAAAACCAATACTAATACATCTTTAAATAATAACCATTGATCTGTTTAGTGCTTAGGATATCTCAGTGTAGTTTTTGACAGTCATTTAATACACCTGACTTTTCTGTTTGGTTGGCTGTAGTGCATCAAATGGTTTACAGGAAGCAGAATAAAGCTGACACAACAATTTATACACGGAAATAGGCAATACTTGTAGTTTGTGCTATTTGGTCACTGGATTGATTTCTGTCTTGAAATAGTCTCAAACTCAGCTGGCAGTGAGATACCTTGGTGTTTCTGTTACTAAAGTGCCCTGAACACTCAGCAGAAAGAGACTGACTGTGAAAAATAGATTACTGAACTTGTTTCTACATAATCGTATCCTTCTTATAGTTTAATATTTTTTTTTAATCTTTGGTAGAGGGGTTTTTTTCTTCTTTTCTATCTATATTCTTTAATTATCATCTTAATTTGCTTTTCCTCCTCTTCACTCATTTTCCCTTTTGTTTTCCTATTTTATATTTAGCTTTTTTAAACATAGGTCTCATAGAGAATGGTACAAAATCAAATAATTAACATTTGTTGTTATTCTTTAAAAACATTTCCTATTGCGAGTCTGTTCAGGCTTACCAGCAATGTATTCCAGTAGCTGGGATCTCCGTTGGCATTGTGAAGAAAGGGATAGCATGAAAAAAATAGGCAGATTGCCATCCAAAGAGTTCAGATAAGTTCTGGAAGTTATTAAGCCAAGCCCTGCCCATTGGCTCTGGTATAAGTTTCAGGATAACTCTATTAACCTGAATGGTATTGATAAAAATTTCTTAAGTTATGTAATTCTGAGTTACTAGGTATACATGATGGCAAAATTTGTCTGTTAATAAAACTGTTTCCTGATACTGTATTTCTTATCTGCCACTTAGTATGTGTTACAGCTTTTTGTTTCATGATTTCAATTTTTTTATAGCTGACAAAAACTGATGATCTTTTATCAGATGCACATGTTGTATCTGACTCAAAAGAAGTGAGTAATGAAGAGAAAGCAGAAAAGGAAAAGAAAAATAAATTGGAAGAAACACATGATGGTGATATAAGGTAAAAATAAAACAAGATGTTCAGAGGCTATTTTAAACTTGCACATTGTATTTATTAGCTGAATGGACCAAGCAACTAATGAAATACTGTCATAAAAACTTATAAGGTCTATTTATATGTTTTTGAGTGGTTTACATATAGAGCAATCTTGTGAGAAACTCAAGCACTGCAGGGGTTCAGTAAAAGGCGATGAGTTGGTGGATGAAGCAATGCTTCTTTTCAAGTGTTGCCCCAGTTATAAGCAGAATACATTCATAATGGGATACAAAATGTATTTAGGAATGTCAGTTCAAGCTTTGTATCAGTTTATTATGAAAGCTTCAGCCAGGGCTTCCATAGCAAGCTCTTTACCATTGATATTTAGGAGCAGACTAAACAGCTTATTCTGTATCTCCTGCTTTAACTCTTTGCTATTTTGGAGCATTGCAGAATTAGAGGAATATTGTGTCTTCAGTGTTCCTCTTTAGGGATTCGTAACTTTATTGTAAGATGCACTGCAGATCCTAACTGAGTTCCTACATTAGGTCATAACTTTTCACAGCACCCTTCAGCAAAATAGATAGCACACAGTAGGAAGCTGCATGAGTATGTAAAGGAAAGGAATTCAATTTCCAGTACTTTTTTTTAAGTCCAAATTTACAAGATAGAAGGCTTTTGAAATATGTGCTTAATTTATATTACACAGACTTTAAAGTTGCAACTTTCTTCTATTAACAGAAGAAAATTAAATTGTAAGTTCTATACTTGGTGGTTAACACCTGAAATTAAGTTAGAGTGAGTTCTAAACACTGTGCTTTTTTTAACCAGCTTGCAGAGTGTGACCACAGTTACAAACCACAAACCAAAAACCAGCTCAGAAGAAAGTGAAGTAGTTAGTGCTCAAGAACAAGAAGGGATTATGTCTTCATTTGAAGTAGCAGCACAGTCTTCAAAAGGAAATCAGGCAACAGCAGGTATGGGAAAGAGTTTGACTGAAGAACAACTTATACAGTACATATGTAAAACTGTATTTCATTTTGATTATATCTTTTGATGCTATGAAATCCTTGTGAATTGAAAGTGCTGAGCTAGTCTAGATGTCAAGTGTATGGTCTTATAACGTAGAGAATAATAGTTTTCCAGCGGACAACTCCAGAAATTCCGTTTTTCTGAGGTTTTAATGTAGGTTTTATGGTTGCATTTAGTTCAGGGTATTAAATAACTATTGCCAGCAACTGAGTTATACTATTGTTGTTGGTTGGAGCAAATCCTTCCCTATACATCTCGTAGAACAGCATCTCCACCCTGGATATGTATAGATTATTTACCATTACCTCCTTGCTAAGGGATGGCCTCAGGTATGCCCAGGATTGAGGAATCTTTGAGAGTTTCCAATATATCTAGTACATTTTGAACTAGCAAGTAAAAGACCTCAGTTTGGTTATGTTTTCGGGAGTAAAAAAAGATGAAGAAACAGAAAATACTAGCTGACTGGTAAAATTTACCATTATGTACTACTTTGCAAGAAGGCTGAAATAAAGCAAAATTGTTTGCAAAGAGGGGAAAAAAAAAAAAGAGGGGCATGCGTAGGGGAAGAGGAAGGAAGAAGATAGAATTTAAGACATTATTAGGATATTTGGTGATGGGAATGGTTAAGTAAGCCGAATGGTTCCATTTATGGATATAAAAGGTGACCTGGAACTTTGTAGTGCAGTCAGCAATCTTTCTGTGACTTGATAATCAAAACCAGAACCTGTAAATGCATTTTATGGTGCTCAGCAGAATAAAAAATGCTTAGTTATTCTGAGCTGGGTTATAAAGGTGGGTCTGGGAGTATCCCAACTAGTTAAATTTTACTTTATTTTTTTTTCTCTCTTTGCAACATAAATAACGCATCAGCCTTCATGTGTCTGTTTTTCGTTCCTTTGGTGTTCTACTAGTCATTTATAGGCCTGAATAATGACCTTTCTTGAGAACAGCTATGCTCTCTGCTGAAGTTGTGCTTATTGTGCTGATCAGATTTTAAGTCCTTACATGTGTAATTTTCATTTGGTTCTGCTTATAATTATTATGCTTGAATTGGTGATTTTCAAGCTTATATTTATTATGGCTTGAAATCATGCCTTCTGTAACTTGTATTCTTATTTATCTTGCTGTATGACTCGCAGTGAAAAGTTTGCCTTCTTCACCAGAATCGTCATTGTCACCAGCTCCATCTACACAGACACAGCTCACAGAAGGATCACATTTCATGTGTGTATAGTTACAAAGAAGTACGTCTTTTTTTTTCCCCACTCCTCCTGCCATTTTCCTAATATTTTTTCTGAGTATCTATATTCTAGTTATTTTTCCGAGAAACATCTGTAGACAATACTTGGCAAGACAAAGTTATCTGCAATGTTGAATACAAAACAGAACCCCCCACACACACACACAAACACAAATACATGTATTGATTTGCTTGCAAGTAATGTATTCTCTACAAGTACAAAGAGAAAGAACTAATTGGCTTATCAGGTACATTCTCCACAACTGGCAAGATAACAGCCCTTTGAATTACATGAGAGACCTAAGCTGTTACAAAACAGACACCCAGTTAGGGTATGAGCATCACTGCTCAGGTGCAAATGAATCTTGATGCTTCAGTCATGGTAATAGGCCACTAGAGCTGGAGCTCTTAAGTGATGCGTGGGAGGGAATGGTCTAATGGCCCAAAATGTTTATGGCTTAAGACATAGATGACTGAGGCATGACAAACAGGAAGGGAAAAAACAAGGGTGGAAGAACTGTAACAATTACAAAACTTTTTTTGTTTTCCTTCTATAGGGATAGCCCTACACAGCTTCTCTTCCCTTGTCTTATTAGGTGATTCCTTCCAGGAATCAAGTTAGAAAGCATGAGTTAGGCTAGATTTACATGTTCCTACCTGTAGTGTTACCTACTTAATGAATGGAAATGGGAATAAAAGTAAGCATGTTTGTTAGACAAGTGTTTAAAGAAATTAATAGGATACCAGTATGAATACTTCAGCGCTTTACCAGCATTTAAATCAATCCACATTTCTTTGTTGTCAGGAAGTACCTATTTAAATAAGCTTTCTACTAAAAGAATGAGCTTTGTTTCAGTGTTAATGTTAAATGCCATAGCTAAGGTAACTTAACAAAACTTTAAAATGAAGACATTTTCAGTCTTTTAGCATGAGATCGAAAAATGCATTTTGCCTTTACTGTTGCCAAATACACTGTCCCAATCTCCATTGCCAAGCTTTCATCTTAGCAAAATTAGACTTATTCTTCACAGACACCTTTCTTGTATGAACTATGGGCAGGAAACTATTTATATACTTAGGAAAAAAAAAAAAAGGAAATTATTTTCATCTTTCTCCTTTTGAGAGAGGGGAAAATGTACTCTTCACATTCAGTACTGACACTTGTGTTGCTGGCTCCTTGATGGATATGGTCTGTCATGATTACATTTAGCTTGGACTTTTGTACTTTCAATTCAAAAGTTTTACTACAGAACTATTTAAAATAGATAATTGGGACTCAAGTTTTTCTGGAAATACTGATTTGTGTTACTGCTTTTCAGTTGCACTGTATAAATACACGTGCATTTATCTTGCATTTTCTTTTTAAATAGGACAAACATTACCCCACCAGCTCAGTTTCCGGTCAGTAGGGAAACTGAAACTGCACTGCTGAGTTCTGTCCGTAACCCCAGCACGCCTGTCTTGAAGAGGGAAGCAACCTATAACTTCACCAGAAATTTATTACCAATTGCATTAAGTTGCTTTCAGTTCTTGTCATCAGCTCCAATGTTCAGATCAGCACATTCATTTTTTTAAGTATTTAGGCTAAATATGAGACTAGCAGAAGTGAAGCGCTTATGTAGTAATCTGCTTTGTAAATTAATGGCCAAGCCCTGACGTCCTGCAGCTGGTGTATCCTTGTAGGTAACGCTGTAGCAGTAACATTTCCTGTTAAATACATAGGCCTTAATGGCTTATGGCAAAACAGCCTATCTGGGATGGCACTTGTAAAATTAATCCTCTGCTTACGCCTGCCTCACTGTAATGAAGAAAGGATTCCAGCACTTAAAATACATCCGTTTTGGCTGTTTAGTAGTTGAATGGAGGTGGAAAAAGCATTCAACTATACGTATATACATTCCACATTTCTTTGCTGCACTTCATGCCTCTGTTGGTTGTTTCCTAGGAGCTCCACAACAAATTCGTGCCACAAGCGGGCCCAGTATACGTAGGAGATGTATGAAGCATAGTCTGCTTGCCCGCAGTATTTACTACCCCTTACCTTCTGGGCCTGTTGTTCCAGTGCGTTGTGCTTTGCCAAACGATAGGTCTTTTAACGTGCGAGAACTCAGTGTCTCTCGGATGTGAGAAATCCTATGCGGCAGAGGGAACTTCGGAGCTGTGGGATCAGCCCTGTTCATATGCAACCAAATTTTTCAGGCAGCATCTGGAAAATGTATGGTAGATTTCAAAGAATAATGAGGTAATACCTATATTTGGCTTTTACGGTCAATTAGTAAAACGATACTCTTGGCACGATGCCAGGGGAATTTGGCATAGGAAATTGGTGGCACAGGATATTGCAGGACTAAGGAAAAACCCATTAACAGAAAGCTACTTTCTTTGTCACAGCTTTTGCTTTGCAGAGAGGAATCTGGATGTATACCACTAATGTAACATTTTAAGCATTACATTTACACTGAGTAATGGAGGGATAATGAAATTTTATATAGCACCTGGATTTAAAGCTCAGAAACATTTTTACTAATGAACTGTTAAAAGCTATTTATAGAAGTCCTTTCAGCAATTACCAAAATACAACAAGTTCTGGGTAGAGTATTTGAACTTCAGAACACCTTACAGCTACGCTGCCATTGGGGTGTAGCAACTGAGTAATACTGCATCTCTCTTCAAACTGTGCCTGTCATTTGTAAGAGCAATTAGGATCTTTACTATTAGTACCGGTTTTATATGAAGAACATTTGGAGAAGCCATGTACAACAAGATAAAACTCTCAGAATAAACAGACTTTCATGTGAAAGTTGTGTATATTTGAAAAAAGCTTGCTTTTGCTTCAATTGCTGTCAGGATATTTTGACAGCAGTATTATTCATCAGGAAAATTGATTTTGGAAACAACTGATTTCTAAGATACTTTATTATGTTCTACACCATTGATAGCTACTGCTAGGATGAGGTCAGAAATTCCTTGCTGTGTTTAATCCCTGGAGTTGCTTTATACAATATTCTGTTGTTGCTAAAATAGAGTAACTTAATCTATGTCTGTCTTTCAGCACTAATGGTGGCTTCTGTTGAAACAATTCATGCCTGAGATGTATGGACCTGACCTATGAAAATATGAGAAGATATTGTACAGTATATTTTAAATCTATGAAATTCATAGTTCTGATGCTTTTGGCCACAGAGCATCATTTTATCGCTTCCTGGAAAATGTTTATTCCGAGAGAGCTTTAAATGGCCCACATGTACACTCAACAACCTTCAGATTGTTCTCCTGATACCAGCCTGCTGCTATGATTTCTGTGCACATAAAATAAAGGCTCTTTTTAATGTGCAGCCTACAGTCAGAACTTGATTTGATATTCTCCAGAATTTAATGTTCTTTTAATTATGGATCATATAAGTTTACTTTTTCGCTTCTTTTAGATGCATAACTCGGTTAATTTTACATATCACCACTAAACCTTGTTTGACACTTTTTAAACATTACAGTTTATTGGTTTAACATTTTATTTGTAAAATGTTTATATATATATACATATAGATATATTTAAAATGTGCCATTTTTATTATTGCTTAGTAAAATATGTCCTGTTTCTGCTGTAATTATTTCTTGGTCAGGTTGCAACGTCAGCAGTTACTGCCACACTTCTCTCAACATATACATTAATGTTAGTGGTTACTTTTTCTTATATAAAATGGAGTGTAGGTATTTTGAGGTACTGGGCTTTTCCTTTGTTGGGTTAGGGTGTGTACAGCAATAAGCAGGTTTTCAATCCAGTACTTAGTTTGTGTACAAATGTAATTATGTTCATTGTGTATATATTATACAATGAGCACATACGATGTAAGTATAAGAAGCCACTTATTATTGTTCAAATACGAATGTTCATATCCCATTTCTTTTATATCATATTAAATAAATGTTGATGTTCTTAAGGACTTGTATGGTTAGTATTTCTTCCAGCAAACAGATGTCACACTGTGTTCCACCTTTTGATGTGGGGAATGCAACAATTCTTATCTCGTTGGCGACATCACCTGTCAACCAGAGTAGCAGTGACAGACTCTTAAGAGATTCCAGTCTTCCTCTTCGGGACAGAATAAGGCTGCAACACAGAACAAAAAGACAACGTGAGACTGAGATGCAAGAAATACAGGTTCAGCTCTTGACTCTCCCAGACTTGTGTCATGATGTTGGAATAATCACTTAGTCATTCTGTGCCTCTGTTCCCTGCCTGTTTACTTGAGAGGTAGTAGCCTGTCTTACTGGGCTGTGGTGAGTAGTAATCCACTATTTGCAAATGTCGAATGCCATGTTCAGTGGGGTTAAGAAGAGAAGTATGATGATTCCTTGAGGCTTTGACATCTGCAAAGCATCTTCCAGAAACTGAAAGAAAACCTGAAATAATTTGTCAAGTGTCATCATACTACAGATGTTACTAGCTTCGCTTTTCCGTCTCATGCAGCTGTCTGAATTTGCCTGAGACAAAAGAGGTTTAGAAAAGAATGATGAAAAATGAAAAGATTTAAAGGAAAGCTTTTGAATCTAAGATGTAAAGCTAAGAAATCTTTTAAACCGTTCAGGCAACTGCTGTGTGCTTCAGTGCATGTGTATGCCATAAGCGGTAAGGCAAGTTTCATGAGAAGATGACTGCCAGCTCCTGTTACGCTTTTTTATCATACAAATATCCTGTTCAAGTTAATATTGCTGTACTAGAGACTGTATAATTCATTGTGCTTTTCCATAGAGGAGCGCCTGAGATTGACACAGAGTTTGAAATTAACTCTTTATCATTGCCCCCTGAGTAGGAGTTTGTGTTCGTTGTGCTCTGCTGACACTCCCAGCTCTGCTGACAGGTCTTCCTGGGACTCTGTGCCACAAAGACACAGAGTATGCTGTCCCTCTACCTGTTGTTTTGCCATTTTCTTTGAAAAGGGAAAAAATAGGAAGCAGAATTTAGCAGCAGAGCTTGGAAGGTCATAGTGAAAGAGATGACTCAAGGAAAGAAGATGAATTATGATGCAGGTAGACAGCATCCAGCTGAAAGTTTGACCAAATAGCCTTTTTTTTTTTTTTTTTTTTTACCAAATTGGTGCATCCTGCCATCTAAAACATAGAGCCAAGAAGAGGAATGTAATTTTTTATTGCTCAACCAGCTGAGGTTTAAGTTCAATGGCATAACTGGAACACCTGGGGCAAAGCAAACAGGACACTCCCTGTTCTCTCCCTAACCCTTCAAGAGAGAGCTGTTCAGCTGTCAAGCTCTTTCTGTCCTCGCTGCCAAGAAAAGAATTGCAACCAATAAAGGAAAGAATGACTAAGTGGTTTTTGGACATTTATAGATCTTGTCTGTGTTTACAGCAGTTGTCAGTTTGGTGTATCTGCGAAGTACATACAGTTTATACTGAAGCTGGGGGAGGAATTAGCAAGTTTTTGCTGGTATAACTGTTGGCAAAGACAGCAAATGTAAATGATGCAGGAATGTAGTAATGCTCATAGACTATAATTTCACTTCCTGTGGGCACTTGCAGCAAAGACTTGCAGTTTCATTTGGGTGCTCTATTTTTTTGTGTCTTATGGAAAAAATTGTATGGCTTTGTGTTACCACAGAGCATCTACTGTCTCTTACCTCATCAGAATAACTCATCCCAGTGATCATACCCTGAGATACAGAAATATCAGAATACTGATACTGTCAGCCTTCAAACATCTATTTTAAGTTTGTATCTAGGATATTTTTATATTTCTGACTGATTGCTTTATTGGCTATTGCACTGACACTTGTATATACGGAACGTGCTTTTTTTCAAAAGCAAGAGTCCTTAGGAATAATGCAACACATTCTCTACAGATGTTCATGCTTTTCAGAACCCATTACATCTATTTTTGTCTTTTGTTCACCATTTGCATTGTTCCAAGACTACTAGAGAATGTGATTCTTTTAAGTCCCTTAATAAAGCAACGTTACGCAAAAAGTTAGAGTTGGTGTCTTGGCAGTTTTTGTATGTCGTGGACTGGCTCAAAGAGAAAGACCTCACTGAGCAGTTGAAACCCAAACCTTGTTTATATTATTACTGAGGGAGTAAAAAAGCAGTCTTCAGTTAATATTATCTCATAAATGTATGTCATAAAAAGAATCCAATAAGGTTCAATTTTCAGGAAATCGGAAAAATTTTAAGCAGTTCATTTCTGTCTTAATCACTTCAATTGGACAGTCTGGGAATTAATTATTACCCATAATTACCATATTGGATCCACTACATGTAGTAACTAGGAGTACATACATGAAAAATGTTAATGGATTACACTGTTAGTAAAAGATCTACCAAATTCTCTAGTACTTGTACTGGTGACTTACGTCCTGGTTGAGTAAAGCAGCAGAGTGGAAGATCTTTAATCAGTGGTGACGCTGGATAGCTTACACTAAACTTTTCATTATATTGTAACAATAAGGTGGGTTGTTTTTTTGGTTTTTTTTTTTTTTCTTTTCTAATAAAGCAAACCATAAATAGTATTCATTTAGATCTCAGAAGTGGGTTGTTGTGTCTTTTTTGCACAATATTTTTCTGTCCCTGTGATCCTGGATTCTGCTATACTTAAGTTATTCTAGGGTAGTTTAATCTTATTTCAGCTTGAATCCTAGTTAAAATGTTATTTTCCATCCTTTGGAAAGCTGACATTTAAATGGCCAATGAACAAATTGCCCATACCTGGCACTAATAATGTACCTGAAAGAACTTTTTTAAGGATGCACGTGAAGATAACAAAGCAACATCTGGCCTTCATTTCTTCTAAAGAGCATTATATATACTTGCTGTTACATCCTTGGAGCTGCTTAGCTTGTCCATATGGGAACACTGAAGAAGCTGCTACAAAATAAAGTGGAATATACTGGTGGCTGAAAGCAAACGTCTGGCCTGAAATGAAGGCTAAAAGCAGCTGCTTTCTGAACTTGACACGCACAACTTGTAACCCAGCTGTTCCAGATGTGTCAGTATTCAAATGTTACTTGTGGAATGATGTTTTTGGTATTTTTTTTTTGGTGATGTTTCTTCATTCCGTCATATGCCAAAGAAAATGTTTTTAACGTCTGTCTAAATATTATCTAGCTGTTGTTGTGAACTTGCAAGCAACTCTTAATTGTAGCTCTGGGTAAGTAATCACACCACAGTGGTTGCTAATTGGCTCATGTGGCAGTTCTTGCTATGGAAGTTTTAAAGAACAATTATTTAGGCTGGGTTAGGTTCTGTTTGGAATAAAAGAAAAAGCTGTAAGCAAATAGTGCTATTTCCAGTGGACTGCTCTAGAGTATATCAGGACAAAACCAGATGTGATCTCATTAACTTCTTTATTGCTAAAACCAAACCTAAAATAAGGAATTAATTTTTTGTCAAATTCTATCCAGATCCCTGTTCTATGGAACAGGAATACTTCAAAGAATTTCAGACTAAAAATGGAAACATCCTCTTCCTCTTTTGAAGGTAAAATGAGTACTTAAAAAAAAATGAAACCCTCAAGTTTAACTTTATACATAGAAGAAATAAGATTTACTTATTGCCTAGAGATTTGGTCAATGAAAACTTTCAGAAAAATACCTGACCCTCATCTGTTGTCATCTGGTAGTTTCACAGTGAAGTGACTGGCACTGTCCAGGACTCCCTTCTGCAAGTTTAAATCCACTCCAGCACGACATGTAAAAATATTCTGCATTCCTTGTATGGAATAAAAGTGCCTTATCCATACAGCAGCTGTCTGTCCCTACTTGAGCAGCTGAATCCAGACCACCAGTTTCTTGCTTGAAATCACTGAAAACCACAGGTGCTTAGCATCTTGAAAGATCAAGCTCAAAGCACATCATGTGAGGCACCCAACATTTCCAAGTAACTTGCATATGAATCTCCCTTATTTTTAGCAACAGATTCCATTCAGAAGATAAAATATTTTTTTTTTCAAAGTACTACTGACATTGCTAGAAATCAAATAATTAGTAGGTACAAACAAATATAAAAAAATTACTTGAGAAAATTGTCATTAATTGACGAATACATTTCCAAGTGATTGTAAAATTCAGCAACTCATAAAAATCACCTCATCACAATATGAATTTCTGCTGAATCTTGACACTGATTACATGTGTAGTCAGCTGCTCGGTATTGTGTGACTTTCTTCTTGATAAAATCCCAAGTCAGCAAGAATGTGGAGGCTGTTTCAGATGTTTCAGCTTTAAAGATGAATGATTTATTTTTTTTTAAATACTTTCCTGCTCATCCACAAGTCTTGGAAACAGCCATTAATAGCTATTGCATTTATTCTTTTTATACACTAAAATGGTCGTATATAGACAGAAAAAAGACAACTGAACTTTCTGACTAATGTTTTCTGATGTTCGTGACTGCTGCTATTTCATGGTTGGTTTCTGGCTGCCTGGAGACTGTCCCAGAGTTTACACGTGCAAGGGCTGGTCCTGCGCAGAAGCCAGCTTGGGTATGAGTGAGGACTAGTGGAAAGTGTCATTTCATCAGCTAGGAGATTGCCTGGAAACCTGGGATTGTTTGATCTAAAGCTCCTCTGAATAACATTTCTGGCTGTTTTCTTAGCCTATTCCAACATACCTGTAATATTTTGTAACTACTGTTTCTAATATATACAAATAATAAATATTTTTAAGAAAGTGCCTGGAAAATGTGTGAGATCCCGATTGCTGTTTACAAGGTAGCAGTTACTAATTAAAGAACCAGCCTCTCAACCATTTAGGAGATTGTGTTAGTGAAGAAGAATTGGTTAATATTCAAATGAATTGCAACATTGGGAAAACCATACTTGTTTATATAATCTAATTCTTTGGAATATGGGAGGGATAACTACTCTGAACTCACAGCAATTTTATTTTAAAACTTTTATTTCATGATCTTAAAGCTATTCCATTCCATGTGATCAGCTAAATATAACCTCGCCAAACTCCTCTTCGTTTCCATTATCCAGAATTTAGGACAAGGAAGAAGCAAGATCATGACATTTTGATCATTTTTGCCTCATTAAAATCTCATAGACCCCAAGGAGCACAGTTAGGTCATATTTGTAAAAGCTAGGAGTCTAAAGCCTTGCTTTGAGCCATGCCTATTTCAGAGAAGTACTCTACACAAATTACCACACATCTTTCCCTGTCTGGTTCCAGGTTAGAGCCCTTCAGTTATTTCACCTTTGAACAGAATCCCTGACTTTTACAACATTTTCAGGCAATTAATCATAGGCAGCCTGTGAAAACCAAGATCTCTTTACAGCTGATGGCTCTAAAGTCTTAGGAGGATAACTTTATACAGGAGTGAATCCCAGTTAAAGCGTAAGCACTCCAGACTTTCTAGGCAATTCCAAAACCCTCAGAAGCTGTAAATGCATCTTTGAATGCAGGAAGCAGGATTTCTATTCAGTTGATCAGACGGTCTCCTCTGACAACGGTTGAGGAGCTGTTGATTTTAAGGATGCCCAGCAAGCTGGATTTGTGTTTCGAAAAGCGCTGCTAGCAATCAGTATTAGTGCAATAGGAGGCCTATCCTCCCACAGCCCTTCCTTCTTCCTGCAGCTGTCAGTAGGCACAGACTTACTGGCTTGCGCTGTAAAAACAACGCTATTACCTGTTGGCCTTGATGCAAAAGCAGCCAATCTCAGCTTCCTTCCAGTATCTGCACTGGGAAGATAAGTTGTGTTAACAGGGCAAGCAGAAGATGAAGGGCAAGTATATTATCAGTCCAAGTTCAAGTACTCGCCCGGAAGGACCCTGAAAGAACAGTTAGCCTTGCTGCAGCTGCTGCTGCCGCTTTCCCGCTTTAGCTTTCCTCCTTTTTCCTCTCTGCCTGTGCTTTTGTCCTCATGGCGTGGTTGCCATTGTATAGTAGTTTTAAGGGATGAAAGCAAACGATTGCTGATGGGTGACATGATAGTGCTTTAAATGGGAATGCAGATTGGTTCCAATACCAAGCAATATAGTAATGCAGACAAAGCAAGTGGCGGCAGCACAATAGGCTTAGAATGATCGCCATAACTATAACTGACTGACAAAAGAAACTGTGATACAGAAATACCAATATGTGTTTAAAAAAAAAAAAAAAAGAAATGTCCAGAACTGTCAAAGATCCTGTGGTCTGGGAAACTGTGTAACTTGCAAGCTGTCCAGATGCGGCACAGACTGCAGCTGACCTGTCATCTTAGCAATATTTAGTATCCCATTCTCTTCTGACTTTCTGGGAATCTGGGTGCTGAGCACGCGCAGGAAATCGGGGATTACAAACTTGTCTGAACTTTTCACTGCCAGACATTAACATGCGGATGAAGCAGCCTGTATGTAAATGATGTTATCTGAGCTGTTTTATGCATGTGTTTCCAGGATAAGAAAGGAGATTATTTCATTGTGTGAACTAATTACCTGTGAAGAAAAAATTAGAGCCTTTTTAACATTAATGCCAGGCTGTATTTTTATGAACCTTCATACTTGATGATCCAGTGTTGTATGTTTATTGTGTATTTTCAAATATTAAGGACTTGATTCTTTCACCTAAATGAAAGATGTTCTTGATGTGACTTTGCATAAACAAGTTTCTTTGCAAGGTTGTGGCCACATCTCAACGCCTTCCTTTGCCCATAAAATGAGGTTGCTTCACCAACCATAAAGACAAAATGACTTTTAAGTGTCATTGTATTGCTGCTTAATCATGCACAGCAACAATTAAAGATAAAAAGTAGACAATCGTATTAAACTGGAACTACAGGACAAATTACTGCAAAACAGAGCAAATATGTTCTTGGCCTAATCTGGAGTTGCATACAACCAGAGTTCATGTTCACATAGCAGAGCTGAGCCGAGATGGGAACAGTCCTTTTGGCTTCCGGTGGACAGCTTGTATGATTAAAAGTTAAACATGCTCATACTGCAAACATTATGATACAAGAGAGAATTTGTGCGAGAGTCTGATCTCTTGTGGTTACTACATCTCAGCTGAAATTCAGCACGTTGCTTATTAATACTATAATTAGCTAAGGGAGGAGGGGAGTAACTCTCAAATATTTCATGTTTTAATATTTGTATAGCCTTTAAATCAGCATTTACTCTGTCATACTTTGTTAAGCATGATATAAACTGGGTTGTTGAGGCTGCGAATGTATTCTACTGTAGAGCATAAGCTCATGATAATATGTTGCATGTAATGGAAATGAATATACATGCAGTGTGCCAAAGGAAGTTACCACCGTACAGTGCAGGTAGTGGACTGGGATCACCTAGTGCAGTAAGAGAAAGTCCCAAAACCTGACTGTATTAGCATGAAAAATACCTCCAAAATGCATGCTAGTGTAACAAAACTGAAAGACAAGTGATTCCCGACCATTGGTTCAGCACTTAATTTATGTGAAAATAATCAAGGGTGTGGGGGGAATGTTTGTTGGTTTTGTTTGGGATTTTTTTCTGTAAAGTCCCGTTTTAAACTGGCTGCTTTGCTACCTCTTTACATGGAATTGTGGTTGTGAAATTGGGAAGCGAACATGGCTGAGGAACATTTGTGTAAGATCAGGTCCTCAAGGTAGCAGGGAGCACAGAAACCATGGCCTGAAGTGGTGACGAAGGATTTTCCATAGAAGAAACAAGGCAGAAGTAGATCATCGCTCTCTACAGAGCTGTTACCTTAACACTTTTCAGTGCGTGAGTTACGCTTCTATAATACATGCCTCTTTGTTGTACCTCTCATGCACTAGCACAACCTAACTCAAATAGTTTTCTCAACTTAAGAGTCTCCAGTTTTATGGGAAGACATGTTGGCATGAATTGTTGTAAGATGCACCACATTTAAAATTAGATCTTTTCCATCTTGCTCTGAAGTGTTATAATAAAAGTATTCCCTATATTTTCCAGGCTTTAAATAGCCAAATCCATTTTTCACCAAGACAAACCAAATATTTAGTATTGCCAAACCCAGCCAGAAATTCAACTGTAAAGATGATGGTTCTGATAAATTATCTAGTTAAATGTAATATAAAGCCAAACTGCTGCCATTTGTCCTGATAGTAGGCCTCTATAGCAACAGCTTGCTAAGAATTTATAGTGCTGCATTTTCCTACTATATTTTAAGTAGTATAGTAGGCTGTTTTGGGGCACTGAACTGCCTAGGAAAAGTACTAGACAGTATTTCTTTCCTGAACACAGTTTAAATGTGTCACAAGGCAAAAATCATTAAGCACATAAGAAATGTGCATCTTCACTGAAAAAAGGGTTTAAAAGACTGCATAGAATCAGAAGCGTTACATGATTAAAAACTAGGCCCATCTCTATTGAGAACAGTCCATGTGTATGTGTTACAACAGCTTTCACTGGAACCTTCAAAGACTGTTATGCACATCCTCACCATGGTTAAATTGCTGCATAACAAAACGATAAAATGGTTTTCCCACTCCTAAAGTCAGTTGCTTTGGAGAGTCTGTGAGCAACTGAGCTGGGAATAGACTTCAGGAGAGGGGAATCGTTGCTTTGCCTATTAGCAGACATGCAGCGCATCTGTATGGCATGTCATTGGGGCATTAAGCTAATTTAGGATTTAGGTCTCCCAATTCTGCAATGTGTTCCAGGCTTTCTGAGAGAGGGACCCTCTGAACTATTTAAATTCTGAATTATGGAAGGGTCACAGTGCAACTTAGACTCTCCTCTGTGATGCGTGCTGAGTCCTCACCTCTTAGTAGCCACCCTCCAAAGGCCAACAATATCAGGATTTGCTATGAGTTCCTCAGCTCTCGGGCTGAGTTTGACATTCTGGGCCCACTAAGGTCAATGGGAATTTTGCAATCGATACCAAAGAGGCCAAAGTTTCAGACAAGGCTTGTAGAGTTCATCTATTAGTACACATCTCTGACCATTTAATTTGCAGTAAAGATGGCTGTTGCAAGATTAGGTGTAAAGCACTCATTCTTAGTTTCTGTTCCATTAACAGCAGGAGCACAATGCAAGCTTCCAAATGTTTGCATTTGTGTTTCCCAGTGCTTCAAATAAACAGTACTGGAACTCAATCAACATGTGCATAGTCAAAAAGACCACCTTACTTTCTCCTTCCTTTTTTACATTACGAGGATCTCAGCCATGCAGCAACCATGTTCACACATTTCAGTGAACTAAAAGCTTCACTGTGAAGGGAATAGTCTCATAGGTCCCCCAAAACTGGTGCTTGTGATGATTACAGTGGAACAGCTGGCACAGATGGCAGGTTGCCTAACTGCAGCATGAAAGACATTGCATTACTTGGATTGGAATGGCCAGAGTTGACCAGGTAAGATCCCACTATTGTCAAGAGCATGACCCCAAGCAGCTGATACTACCACAGAAATCCTCTCAGCCTCTTGCCCCAAAGCTACCGTGCAAACATCACAGCCTACAGACATCCTGACCCATAGCGCTGAGATGACAGGAGTGGCAGTGTTGCATTGATGGAGGTGGACTGCAGAATGTACTGGTATTTGTAAAGGTTTTCTATAGCTCACTGCTGCCTTCTACATGGCATTTTTATTGCCAGAGAGGGGCAAAAGGGAGTACAGGGAGGCTAGATGCTGCCCCTGTTAAACCAGATAGATTACCAGAAGGTGTGGAGGGTATTGAAGGGAGAGGAGGAGGGGCGAGAGAGCTCTGCTTTTGCCAGATTACAACCATATTCCAGCTTCAGAGGGCAAGAGTGTGGAAGTTTGCAGAGTAAAACCAGGGAGATTTGACCAGTAGTCACTCCCCTGGCTCTGTTGTCAGTATGCAGACAGGCAGCGCAGTTCCTTTGGCACAGAATTGCTGCAGTGAGCTGATGAAGATCTTTTCAGTCCCTGGGCTTCCCAGTGCTGTCATGACAACAGCTACTTTCTTGGTCCTGCTGAAACCCCTTTTCACATTCAGTGAATGCCATGCACAGAAAAGTAGGTTGTTCTCATCAGTCTCCCTCTCTCTCTCAGATTTGATTGATGGAGAATAGGGAGGGAGGCTGTACTTCTATGGGCTTGGCTTCTTTTCCATGAACATGATGGATCCTTGATCTTATAGGACAGGTTTGAAGAGTTATGAATTGGAAATATTGTTTTAATGGCTCAGAAGACAAAAACACTTTCTGTAATAAATATTTGTCATTAGTGGCAAATGACAATAAAGTCATCCTGCTAGTTTTGTAGTTGTTAAATTAGTTTTGATTACTTTGTGTATGACTTCTGCTGTTCAGTGAATACCATAATAAAGGAAAGGCTAATTTCTGGATGCAAATCTGAACTTTGCTGAAATTCAGGTGTTTGCTCAAGCCTACCAAATAATAATTTCTATTTAAATACACAAATGCTGTATATCTCTAGCTGTTTGATAAACATTCCATGGCCTGAATTTTTCTCATAACATAAGCAGAGCAGTGGAGAGAGAAGAGGAATCATCCAGCTGTTAAGGTTTTGGGAAATATGGACTTTGATACCTTCTCTGTGACAGTATCTTGCCCAAAGCTGACCAGACTGCGTGATAAAAGCCTCTCTTACGGATAACCTCATAACTCTCTAGCATACCAAGATCTAGCAATCATGGAAAATACGTAATCTTAGTTGCTTGTCACTTTTAGTCTCACAGGGTTTAGCAGGACCTTAAATTTTTCATACACACCACCATGGGAATTCTGAATGCAGTCATTAGTCTTTTAGGCTGCATCTAAACCTGTCTGCGGGGACTCACTGCTTGGTCTCAGTCATGCAGCTCGGCTCAGCTTCTGTGGCTTCTGACTAGGCCTCCCTTCCCTTCTTTAGAAATCACAGTGCAAGCATGACTGGTGTGCACAGGGTTTTGATCCTCATATGAAGCTGGGGCAAAGCCGGGGTATATGGTTATATTTGGGAAATCAGAAAAATATTTGCTGTTTTTGCAAATTTGACGATGCCTGCGTCTTTGTGTAACGTGGGAATAATACCTCAACTTTACAGAATCACAGAATAGTTGAGGTTGGAAGGTACCTCTGGAGATCATTGAGTCCAACGCCCTTGCTCAAAATAGCATCAGCCAAAGCACACTGCTCAGGACCGTGCACAGATGTGGTTTGAGTATCTTCAAGAACAGTGATGCCACAACCTCTCCGGACAACCTCTTCCACTGCTTGACTGCCCTCACTGTGAAAAAGTTTTTTCTGATGTTTAAATATAATTTTCTGTATTTCAGTTTGTGGCCATTGTCTCTTGCCCTTCACCAGATACCACTGAGTCTGCCTCCATCTTCTTTACTTCTCCCCTCAGATATTTATATGCCTTGATAAGGCCTCCCTGAGCCTTCACTTCTCCAGGATGAACAGTCCCAGCTCTCTCAGCCTCCCCTCATCTGACATGCTGCACTCCCTTAATTACCTCCAGGGCCCCTTGCTGGGCCCACCACAGCATGTTCTGGGAAACTGAGAACCCTGTTTGGAAGGACATGTGTTCACAAGAGCTTGATCTTGGAAAGACAAGAGATTCTTCAAGAAAAAAGAGGGCAGCCGGGGGGGGCGGAACACAAACATTATAACTAGATTCTACAAGGGAATTTTCATTTAAATTTTATGAAATATTAATATTTTAAAGGTTCAAGACTGTTCTATGAAAAACCCATATTAGTTATGACCATAAACTGAAGAAGGGGAGTTTTAAAGTAATCCTAGAAGAACGTGGAAAAGCTGCTGTACACTTGTACTCCTTCCAAGCTGTGATTTGTATTTAATTAGCATTCAATTCATTATGCATTTCTGTTTGGTTGTAATGGTTACACACCGGTTTTGCAACATGCAAGATCTTGATTACTTTTATGGTTTTGAAAAGAAGCTCCGTGTGTGCAAAGACAGACTCTGCTCTTGACTTCGCATCTACGTTTTTAGAAAAAAACTGCTGGGATTCACTACCTAGCGTGCTTGTGCAGAATTGCCCCCTCCATTGAGATGATCTCCCCCTGGTTTTATTGTAGTGCTTTGTAGTAACTGACTTGCAGAAAATAAATGGGCATACTGGTGGCAACCCTGTATTTGTGGTTGGGCGCACACCTTCATTTAAAGCTGGAATCCAGCTCTGTTTTGCATAAGAATGTAGAGAACAGGCATTCCCCAAATTAACAGCATGTAAAGACTCTTTAATCTGGAAGCAAATACGTTAATTTTCTATCGTTAAAACTAATCTAAACTACATCCTTTAAGAATGTTGATTCTTCTGGGACTTAAGAATTTTGACTGCCTTTCATTGAAAAGAGAAAACTGCCTAGTAAAAAATGTACACAAGGAGGTATAGGATACTTTGGGAGGAAAAGAAAATGTTTCTGATAACTTATATATTTTTTGAATCATAACATAAAAATATTGACAATATTCATGACAGAGAAAAGATGTTCTATTTGCTTGTGCAGTACTGCATATATTATTGTTTTACCTGTTCATATGATATATTGCATCACCTATTTACATTTTCCAATGTGACATTTGGAAAACTTTCTGAATAGTTTCAAAGAAAAGCAACCACATTTTTACCATATACGTATGCAAGTCCCTGGAACTCGCAAAAATTTAGAGACATAGGGTGACAGGATTAATATTCACATAGTTATACCAGTGCAGAAGTATTGCGAGTAGCTTTTGCTTTTGAAGTAAAATCTGAGTTGGTTCTCAGTGGTATTTATAATAACTAATAGCTTATCATAGCTAAATAGTAACTATTTGAAATTCTGTGCTGATGTTTCAGTTTTTGCAACAAGCTGTAGAGCACAAAAATGAACTGTATTTTGAGGCCTTCTAATGCCTTGAACTCAAAGCTTTATATCTTTCACTTACAAGAAATCTTCATGCTTTCTTGTTTTGCTTTTTGTGTCTTCCTTCAGTACCACTTGATGGCAAATTTAAGATCAATTAGAATGCATTTTAGAGAAAAGGTTTTATGCACTTGTAAAATATCTGTTCCCTTTCAATTATATCAGGGCATCTATGCAATATGAGCTTTCTCTTACTGTTTGTGTTTCTAGATGGCTTAACACAAAGATGCCCCCATGTCCACTGGGCTTGCAAGTTGTTACGATAATACGAATGCAAATATAACGAAAGCTAGGATGTGCTTTCGGATGAGCTCCAGAATGACAGAATGGGGTTTTCCATTCCTGAACTAACTCCTGGTCGTTTGCATCACCTTAATAACTTTGTTTTGCTGTTCCTTTTTTTCCCATCCCGAGAGTGAGCCGAGTTACATTTAACTGAGCTGTCTGGAGTTTTCTGAAGTTTCACAACCTAACAGCAACAGAATGTCTCTTTTTTCCTTTTTTTTTCTTTCCTCCTAGTTACCACTAAACACAGTTACTTGGTCCAGCTCATGGCATGAATTTCAGAGGCAGCTGTGCTGGGACAACAGAAGAGGCAGTGTGTCACCATGACAGCTGTATCTAGAATTCATACTGCTGCAGAGTTTTGCAAAGCCAGTGTACAGCCCCAGTGAGGGCTCACTGCCCAACCCGGAGAGAAGAGGGACCCCAGCCCAGCATGCATTCCCAGCAGCCCTCCTTTGATTGACCCAACCTAAGCAAGGCTTGAAGTTTCCTATAGTCGTGGGTTCTAAGCAAACAGTATGGGGAGAGATTAAAGGCAGCTTTGAAAAGCAAACACTGTAGAAGCTGAGTTTAAAGGGAGAATTAGCTGGGTGCTGCAGGAGAGGGTGGGGTCAGAATTGCAGAATGAGGCAGTTTCAGCCTGGTGTGAAGGCAAGGGCAAGAACCCAGTGCTGGATGCTCACTTGAAGCAATGGGAGATTCTGCAGCCTCTTCCTCCAGACCTTGAATTTGGATGGGGAAGGGTGGGGCAGAAAGAAGGGAAGGGTGCAGTTTCCAGAGGCTGCTGAGCAGGCAGAATATTGTGAGCAAGGTGAGTCATGAGGTTCAGGCAGCAGGAATTTCCTGCAGAGCTTAAGACACTCATGCGGAGGCAGGGGGTGGAGAAGGGAGTTCAGTGACCAAATGTTTTGTTACAGAATTTCCCCTGGTATCCCAACAAGTGCAAAATGGGCTGCCACTTTTCCTGTATCTTAGACCTATGGCAATTTTTTGTTCTCTCTTTATAGGCCTTTCTTACTGTTTTGAAGTGTTTTGCTTGTATGCTACATCATAGTATTATGATGTTGCACAATATTAGGGGGAAAAAAAATAATCAAAAAACCTGCCTTACATGTACAAAATCTTCTGATGATCTTGCCTAACTGCGCCTTCAAAAAAACTCCATGAAACAGCAAAATTGTTGTGACTCAAGAAAAGAAGCAGCTACCTCTTTCTGCTGTCCATGTGAATGCCCTGCACCTGGTGTTCCTGAGGTAAGAGAATAAAATCTTAGCTTCTCCCTGCTCTGCTGTGTCTGTAGTGTTGTTTGTTCTTGCATGAGTGGAGAATGGTTCTGCTTGGACTCTTTGCCCGTGAAGAAGCTTCTCCTAGTTTGTTTTTTTTTAATTTTGTACTTTGTTGAGAATGTCTTCCAAGTACCACAGGTCAGTATGCCTCAACATAAAGAGCTCAGCTTTAAAGAATCGTCCCTGTTGTAACACGATCATACCACACTAGACTGAGCAAACCACAAGCCTTTTGTGTGAACAACAGAGTAACATCCACCCTCAAAGCCTAAGTGGATGTGTAAGTTCTTTTTTCCAAAGGATTTCCTAACAGCATGTCTCCTGCTTTGAGCTTCTATCAGCCCATTCAAATGCAAGTGATTTAGATGCCTTTGCAAGTTCTAGACTCGTGTTCTCAGACATATCTCCTCTTTCAAGAGGTTTGAAAAGTCAAAAGCCTTGGACAAGAAGATTTACCTTTGGTAAGCTGGGTATTTTTGTACAGAGAAAGCTCAGTAACAAGAGACTCAAGTAATAATTGCTGCTTGCACTTGATTAGGACTTTATTATAGTGCTGAAGGACCAAGCCTGGAAGCAGAATTTTGTGGTTTTGAAAACTGAGAGCAGGACTCCAGGAGATTATCACAGAGTATTTCTTTGATGACAGCCTGATGCAGTAGTGACCCCTTTGGTACAGATCTCTTGCTTACATGCTAAGTGATTTCCATTAGGCAGGTTCACACCATCCTTCCTATTCATTCATGTCCCAAGGTTTCCTTCCCTGACCCTCTTTGAATACACAAATTACCTAATGAGCTGGCGTCTCTACTGCTCTACTTAGGAAAGTGGGAGGTCTGAATCACCCTGCTTGCTTTCTGCACGCATACACAAGGAGCCTTGCGTGCACACACGACCTCAGGAAACCCAGAGAGAATTGGGGGAAAGTACATTGATGGGCTTGTGAACACACACTGGAGTGGAACTGGACAATTTACATTAGGGTACGTGGAGTTCTTTGACATAACTTTAACTCCTTTTTTCTCATATTCTTAGGTTGTGAAAGGTGTCTTTTACTTAAGTCCTTTCTATATTTTTGGTGTCTCATGACTTGATACCTCTCTGATTCTGTCCCTCGCTATGGCAGAGGACTCCAGAAGGTAATCAATAGGTAGAAGAGACATAGGAATTACTTCAGCTACTGCCGTCTTCTGACTGAATCAAAGGGGGTCATTTAGTTTTGAAATCTCACACTTCGTGTTTGGTAAGACTGGTGACAGCAACACCCTCCCAGGAGTGCCACACCTGCCTAAGTGAAGAGTGAAGTACAGAGCACAGTGTTAGTGGGAAGGAGGAGGAGGAGGAAAGGCAGAAGAGGATGTAGAAGCTCAGGGTTTGCTGACTATTTTGCTGGAGTTAGTAGACATGTATTACACAGATGAAACAGCACTACAACTGTCTTTTTTTCTTATTTTAAGCATCCTTACCATTTCCACTTTCTAGCTGAGGCTGGTTTCTAGAAATCTGGGAAACTATCATCACTTTTTTGCTGTTACTGGTTTCCAAAGTTCGCTTATGCTCCTCTGTGGGATAAAGATGTCATTGGCTTGTTTTCAAAGATTAATCCAGTATCATGTCCCTTTGTTCCAACGCAGTCTTGCTGTTTCAGCACCCTGGCGTTTTATTTTGATGCTGCTACACCACGGGTTGCTGCTGTTGCTGCTAACAACTACGTTTGTTGATGGGCTTGGAGCCATCTCCAACTATGCTAATGCAGGTCTTAGGAGTACACTTTCCAGATTTTAATCCTTGTGTTTAACTTCTCCTGAAACCCAGGATCTCTGTGGGTATGCCAGATATGCCTGCTGTAACTTGAATTGGTGATGGTATTCCTATTGCACAGAAGGCACGTGTTTTTCTGGACTGAGTTGTGGTTCTGTTTTTTGTAGATTGTTTCTAAACTAAACTACCATCTCTTCGTGATTTTTTTTTAATGTGGTAAGCTCTGTATGAGTTGGGTAAAGATGTACATATGACATTTAAAATTCATGTGGGATAGCATTTTGTGCTTTCAATTACCCTCTTCATCCCTTCAATAATTTGTCAAACTACCTGATTTCATCTCCGTGTTCAGATTCCACCCACCTTCCTGTTTTACCACAAGTCCCCATTCTATAAACTTTTGCTAATCACTTCCACATGACAATTTATCAAACGTTTTCTTGATGTCCATGTAGACAAGACTCCTGTCAAAAAGCCTGTCACCTTATTCCGGTATGATCTACCTTTAGTAAACTTTACCCCATTTTACATTAATATTAAAATTACTTTAATTTTGAAAATTTATTCTGAAGTCTTGCACATGATTGACAGTCATTCTGTTCAGCTTTCACCTTTCCCCTTCTACACATACACAGGAGTTTTTTTTTTTTTTCAGATGGCACAATCCCCAACTCAACAAATTTACTAACCTCATGCCTCCAGAACTGAATTTAGGTTCATGAGAAAAAAAAAAAAGTAACCCATTTCCCCACTTTTAGTATATTAAACTCTTTGGGTTTACTTGCATTTAAATGCAGTAATCTATATTTTGCATTCCACTTCAGTCTGTTTAGTCTGCGTTTGCCTGGCAGCCACCATGCCTCTTCACTGCCAATGGAGGTTTAAGGCCACATCTAGTTTATTCTCTTTGCTCTCTCTCCTCACTGCATAGCGTGAGCGCTTTCTCATTCCTTTTTGTCAGCATCGCTGAAAACCTTTTTCTGTCTCCTTTGTGTGCCAGCTGAGCTTGTCTTTTGACAATTCTCACCGGGTAATGTCACGTCGTGACCTGCACCCTGTAGCTCTCTTTGCCGAGGAGCCTCGTTTCTCCCTTTCTCGCAAGTTCTCTATGCCGTTTCCCCGTTA